>JAZGLO010001986.1:2447500-2777500 GCA_036873155.1 Biomphalaria sudanica
TTGCTTGTCAGCTGATGGAGTGTTTTTGTTATTATGCTGGTGTAACGTGTGTTTGAGATTCTTCTGTGTTCCCCTGTTTAGGGTGAGAATTTAAGGCATTACTGCATTTCGCAGTTGTTTCGCTGCCTTAGCGTTTTGGGAATAGAACTTTCAATTTGTCTTTTCTTAAGTCTCTACAGGGAGCTAGTTATGGGATTATCAAGATTACATTGGAGTTTGTTATAGGCAGTAGGCCGGTGTTGAACGTACTATTGTTTTGCGTTGTGTGATAGCAAGGTGCAGAATTATCATTTAATTACTATAACCACAATATTAGAATATTTTAGACTCAATGTCATTACTCCATCAGTTGTCATTATTACTAATATTCATGTCATTAAACAATTACATTGTTAACAGTGAGTCAATTATGTATTGTAAGCACGAAGGTGCCTGTTGAATGTCAGGGACCCGGGCAAACGAGCTAAGGCTTTAACACAACACTGACACCCCTATATTTCATTAATCCACTATTATTACGGAGTCCCAAGCCAGTTTTTCTCTCCTACCGTTCCGTAGTACCGTACCGGTGGCTATTTTCTCCCTTTCTTCTTCTGTACCTTTCAACACGCACCGACACATATGATCGTAGCGGCGCGGTCACGATCGTAGTCTTCACGGCATAACTAGGTGTTATAGCCGTATTATGTCAGCCACTGTTAGGATCACTGGTATGCTTGCAATGGGAAAGGGGGCAATTTAAGGTACGGCGAGTTACTTGGTCGTTCACTTTCTCTGTTAGTTCACCGACATACAGTTCAACTGAGGTGTAAGTTGAGACTAGGACTAAAAGGTGTCGTAACATAAACGATGTCCTGATCAAAACTCTCTTGGTTCATTGGTTGGATCCTATATTGCACGACAAATACACTCTACTTGTCGCAGTGTCTCCTCCCCTATTTGGTCCAGAGAAGCAGTAACACTCATACTATTTCATCTTGCTGCTCTTTCATCTCATTGAAGTCTTGGATTTTTATCGGCCCAGTCTCTATTTGGAGCCATCACTAGGTTACTAACGGCGATACCATTGTAACATTTCCCGAAACTTCCCTTCCATGCAACAATCCAATCATGACGTTCTCTACTTTGTTGTGGACATTGCTTATTTTTATATTGTTCATTGTTTTACATTCAATAATTTTATTTTTCTCTTTGTTCTATTACGGTTTGTATTTGTAGGCCTAACGGTATATATCTAATTAACCCTGTGCATTAAGCATTCATTTAAAATGAGCCAATTAATTTATTAACTGTTGGTAATTAATTATTTTGTTTGGAATCGAACAAGTGAAAGAAATATACTTGAACGATGTGACGGTAAAGATATTTTTTTACCATCATAAAAACAACGAAGATTAAATTACGCTATGGCTACAACATGTCAAGCTTAAAGTTAGAGGTTAGATATTTTAGGGATGTGAAATAAAAAAATTATCTTTGAAAAAACAATTTTTCGTTAGTGCATCATTAAAATAATTTGGACGAACTTTCCAAAGGTGTATAAATCATGACTCTATGTTTAACAGTTAGAAAGTATATGAATTTTTTTGTGTTGTTTTGACCTAACATTGCTGACATGGAGCAAGTGAGATGAGAGCGTATTCATACTATTATGCGGTATGCAAGCTCCTGCAAATAACTATTAAACAATGTACCAATGAATCTTCTTTTAATAATAATAATTTTATTTATTAAGCGCTATTAACAAGGCACCATGGACCCTTACAGAGCTGATTATTTTGTGTGTCAAGTCATCAGCAAACAGTCAAGGGGAGTTTGAGCTCATAAATATGGCCAGTTTCCTAGGAATTGGGGAAGAAAGACTACAGAGACTAAAGGAAGAACCCGAGAAAGATAGGACGCTTCAAAAACTTCTAATCACAATTAATCATGGCTGGCCAGAAGGCAAGCATCTTCTACCATATCAGCTAACGCCTTATTATAATTTCAGAGACGAAATGTCAGTGCAAGAGGGGCTTATATTCAAAGGTGAAAGAGTAGTAGTGCCCAAGTCACTACGATTAGAAATGAAAAGAGAAGTTCATTCTACACACTCAGGCATTGAGGATGTCTGAAAAGAGCTCGTGAGAGTTTATTCTGGCCAGGAATGACCGGTGACATAAAGCATTATATTTCAACTTGTGAAATATGTCAAGCTTTTCAACCCAATCAACTGAAAGAGACTTTAATGAATCATGAAGTTTCCACACACCCCTGGGAAAAGGTTCTTGTTGATCTATTCACACTTGACGGCAAAGACTATCTTGTGTGTGTGGACTACTACAGTAACTTCTGCGAAGTTGATCGTCTAGAGAACACTAGTTCAGAAACTGTCATAAGAAAACTTAAAGCCCATTTCGCTAGATATGGCATCCCATCCACAGTGGTCTCTGACAATGGACCTCAGCTATCTTCGGACAGCTTCGCAAAATTCGCCAATGATTGGAGTTTCAACCATTTGACGAGCAGTCCCCACTATCCCAGATCAATGGGAAAGCTGAATCAGCCGTGGAGACTGTAAAGACATTATTTCTTAAAAATAAAGATCAGTTCATGGCTTTACTTAATCATAGAGAAGCACTCCGAATAAAACTGGTACTAGCCCATCACAGGCATTCTTCAACAGGAGAATCAGAACCTTGCTGCCTATAGCTAAAAGCCCGTTGAAACCTCAAGTTCTAGATCCTCAGAAACAGAAAGCGCTGAAAGAAAACCAGAGGAGATCAGCAATTTACTACAACTCCCACGCTAAAGATTTACCTCCCCTTGCTAAGGGTGAAGAGGTGAGACTAAAGTCGCGTGGCCATGAGCGCTTGCAAAAGGGAGTTATAACTCGTCAGTTACAACAACGGTCGTATGAAGTTGAATCAGGCGGAGGAGTTTATCGTCGAAATAGACTTCACTTACGAAGAATCCCACTGCCTTCTGAAACGAATGCGCCTACACCAACAGGTACGACCGAGCCTGACAATCCCGCACCTGTGGATGCACCCAGCACAGATGAAAGTACTGCTCAGAGACCTGAGAGCCATATAGAAGACGGGTCTCATAGGTCGACAACCTATACAACTAGGTCAGGCCGAGTGGTCAAATCCACAAGAACTAATGACTATGTGTATGACTAACCTCAAACACTGGAGGATGTTATATGTTGTGTGTGTGTTTGTTTACCTGTTGTCTCCTTTGTCCTACTGTTCAATATGTTCACGTGCTCGCATGTTTTTCTCAAGTATGTTATTAGTCTGGATTAAAGTCTCCTGTTAGTTTTTTCACTTTCTTGTCATGTCAATAAAAAGGGAGTTTTTTTTACATCCTAATTGAAAATGTAACAGTCAAAACACAAGATATCTATAACATTGCGTAGTACCTGGACGAATGGATTCTAATAGTTGGCGATAATTAGGAAATGAGTACTATTACTATATTTGTTATATACTGCATGTTTATTCTAATGTTGCTGTTCGGAGGACTGGAAGTTTAATAAGAAAACAATGCCCACTTTCTCTTTCTACTCCGCTGAATATCCATAGTGTTCCTATCTCATAACCAACAAAGACATTTCTGACCTACTAGGCCTCACATTTTTTTATCACTGGAGCAATGCACCACATGTGGGTTTTTTAAGTCACACTCATACGATATGACACACACAGATGCACAACAATCACATTCACAATTTGGGAGGGTAGTAATAGGTGGGAGATAATGAAAGAATGTCAAGAAGAGGGGAGGGAAGAGAAAGTGGGGGAAAGAAAACAAAGTCTTAATAGTAAAAAGGGAGGGGCGGTGAGAACAGAAGTTAGCTAAGACGTCCAGGATGACATCACATCAAGACGAGGGCGTTTTCAGTGACCAGCTCATGGTGTCCCTCTTTGCTTTACCAGAGATAAGGGGTGGGAAGTTATTCAAGTGAAATACCTCAGTAGTTAAAAGCTAAACGACCTCCATGACCCGAGGTTGAGTCTGTCTTGGTCAAATGAATGGAAAAGGGTGTGTGTGTGTGTAAAAAAGGAAATGGACTGGTGACAAACTCAGCTCTGCCATTAGCATATAGTTTGTCCCACACAGTTTCTTCCATCTCATGGTCATACCTGGACTGTGAAACATGGGATTTGTCTAAGCACGGGGCCTTAGTGCATGAAGGCTTACAAATGGTGGCGTTCCATACAACACAGTTCGAAGTAGGATGTTTTGGCGCAGCCATTTTTGGTGCGAATGTCGTTTTGGTCCCATTATTTACGTTCATTGTATTATTTCTTTGAAAAGAGTGAGACATCTCTTTGTTTCGTGTAAGTATTTATCATGCACAGAACAAGAGATAGTTTTGTCCGTTTTTTTTTGTAACCAATTTGTTTTTTTTTAATTATTGTTAGATCACTAACATTGCAAAAGACTAGACAGCAATCCATATGTCACAGTTAGCGTACATGAAATAGTCAAAAGTTCTTTTAAAAATGTTCTTTGGGAAGGGGGATAATGCAGTAGTGCATATAGGACAGACAGTACAAAACCACCTCTTGCTGCCATAATAACGTACGTAGATCTGTGAGAATATAGAAGGAGGAATTCTGACTATCTGATCCACGTAAAGCTTTTTCATTTGACTGCTTCTAATGCCATTTGATACTCTACCAAATAGTAAAATTATTTTATTGTCCTTTTTAATAATATTCTAGATCTTGACTTTTTGTAGACTTTATTTAAAAAAGCAAAGCTTTTACGAAATGTAATTTTATCAATTAGTGTAGATTATTCATGTACTTATATTTGTAATAAAATTAGACCAACAACAAAAAATCAGACAGGCAGACGTACTCAGTTGATATTAGCTTTTATAAAAATGTATATCACTAAAAAGAATAAAGCTATTTTTTACAAAAAAATATGATAATTTATTAAGACCATTCCTTAATAAATTTACAGAGTACAAGTGATACAATTATTTTCATAAAACGGTATGTACATTTTGATTGGGACACATTGAATATTTGTAATAAACTTATATTGAAAAGAAAATGTGTTCATCAGTAAATATTATTTCATAAACACTTTCTTAAAAACATTTCAATAAATACTAGAACAAATGACATTTTATAAAATGAAGAACCTGACACAAAAATGAAATATGATTTATTTTATCTACAATGCTTCCTCATTTATATTACAATAAAGATCATAACAAAATAAGAATACATTGAAATTGGATTTTTAAAAAATGTGATATAAATATGTGAATCTTAAACTTCTCTTTTTAATAAATAAAAACCTGTTGTTTTTTTGGTCATTTACTTGTTACAGAACTAATAGGTTTGTTTTTCTTGAGGAAGTAATGTTAATTGTTACAGCTGTTCTGCTCTTTCAACAAGGTTAAATAGCAGGTTCACAAAAGAAACTCTAACTATAAATATTGAGGCATTAAAAAAACAGATTTTTTCTCAATCCTAATATTACACACTGTCCTCTGACTGTCTTTACTATTACATGCTTTCTGTCATTCTCTCTCCTACATTCTAACTAAAGCTATTCAATCAAATTTGAATAACACTTTCACCCATATATATATATATATATGTCAGTCAGTGATATCTTAAAATAATATAAGATATCCAATACATTGATTAGTTTCTTTAAGCTTTAAAATGCAATAAGCTATGTCGGTGCAATATAACATTGAATCATCTAATACATAAAGCAGAAAGTAAAACCTATGTATGTGTATTCCTAAATAAAAATCAAACAGCCAGACCAATCTTGATAAAAATTAGCATTAAAGAATCTTACATCATGGCGTAGATCATAGTGTATGTTTAATATTCCTCCCACAAACGTAGGGGCCTAAAAATAGACAAAAAGTGCCTAATTGTATCTCTGTTAAATAACAAAGTTTTTAAACAGATCAGGTAAACACATTTTAAAGAAATTTATATTGGATATGTCGGCTGATGGGGTAAACCCATTTTCACGCTCTGCTTTTATTTTCATGGCAAAATAAAATAATGTGAAGGTAACATTCAAGTTTGACTGAGGCAGCAGGTCTTACCGGGCTATGATTTACTAAAGTGAACAATCATATTTTAGTTTAATCCTAACAATGTAAAGAAGTCATAATGATACATGGGATATTTCAAAAGTTTTATGGCAAAATGATGTGTCAGAAGGCATTCTAAAAAGGATTTTATAAACAAATGTTAATAAGTAAGTAAGGTCAGTGCTATATAACATTAAATTATGTTTTACCAAAGTAAACAATCATAGTTATCCTACTAATATAAAGAAAACATAAAAAATATAATAATTTAAAAGTTTTATTTTAAAATAATGTCAGTAGGGGTATTCTAAATACAATTCAGAGAACAAATGTTTCTAATATGTCACATTTAGAGTTTTTTTTTACGAGAATGTATTTTTTCATGTCGTTTTAAATGAGAACGCTGAGTGAATTCACCTTGACAAATTTGACATTTAAATGGCCTTTCACCAGTATGTGTTAGATGATGGGATTTTAAGCTACCAAGCTGAGTGAATTTTTTCAAACAAATTTTGCATTCAAATGGCTTTTCACCAGAATGTATTAGCTCATGGTGTTTTAAGTTAGTGTTCTCTGTGAATTCTTTTTGACAAATTTTACATTTGAATGGCTTTATACCAGAATGTATTCGCTCGTGCCTTTCTAAGTCATGGGACCGATAAAACCCTTTCAGACAAACTTTACATTGAAATGGCATTTCACCAGAATGTTTTTTATTATGCATTATTAAGTTAGATGGATCATTGAATTCTTTCTGACAAATTTTACATGCATATGTTATCCCATCATGCCTTTGCTCATGCCATTTTAAGCTAGAAGAGTAAGCAAATCCTTTCTGACAAATTTTACATTTAAAAGGCTTTTCATCAGAATGTGTAAGCACATGATTTTTTAATTGAAAGGACTGTCTGAATTCTTTCTGACAAACTTCACATTTAAATGGCTTTATACCAGAATGTACTTTCTCATGACTTTTTAGGTTAAAGGACCGATTAAACACTTTCTGACAAATTTTACATTGAACTGACTTTCTTCTTGGCTGATTCACTACCTTTTTTTTTACTTCTGAGGAAGTAGATGATGTTTGTGTACCTATATGAGCTTGGTCAGGTTTTTTATTTCTCTGGGATCTATTCCTAAAAGAACAAATTTGATCCTCATCTTTTAAGTTTACACCATTCTCATCTTTGTTAGGAGTGTTTGTAACATACACATCTTGGTTTAAAGTCATTTCTTGATTCTGATTCACCATTTTTTCCTGCAAAATAAAATAAATCAGCAAAATAGTAATAATTTTATCTGATACTAGAGTTGTATTTAGATATGTTAATTTCTGGAGAAAAAGAAAAGTAAATAAACTGCCAAATCTTAATTGTGATATATTTATTAATAATATAATATAACTGACAATTGAGTGAATTAGTATTAACAACAGCCATATGCTGGAGTAAACCCAGCTAACTTTGTCTAAGATTATTCAGTCAGTACTCAAGTAAGCCAGTCAGCACTCAAGTGAGCCAGTCAAGTTTTAGTAGTCAGAGTATTCAGTCAGTATTTTAGTTAGCTTTGAGTTAAGCAGTTGAGTCAGTAACAAAAAAGTAGAGAACAGTTGCATTACTAGTCAGTTAGCAGTGCTATTTCTTGTACTTATAATTCAGGTACTACATTTCAAGTTGTTAATCATAAGTTCTTTTTAGACTTATCCAAAAGAAAAATATATAAATAAATAAATAAATAAATATATATATATTGTTAGGCACTTCTATGCTGTGACTAATGCAGATACACCAAACAGAGGTAACATTCAAATAACGAAACCCAATAACACAGGCGAAAGGCCAACAATATAAGGTAGTTGAAGCTGATACTAAATGCTGAACAAGAAGTTTAATAATAACGAAGGGAAGTTTCGAATGTAGTCAAGCTAAATCTCTACATTTATAAAAAGCTCTGTCTCTAAAGCTGTCAAGAGTATTCTGTTTACATCGGTTGATATTTGGCTATTCCTCCTCAAATTCTATTATTGTTTTTACTAGTCACATCAAGTCCAAACTTCCCCTATTTACAAAACCAATAACAAATACCTAATTGTGCCATAACAATATATACATAAATATCATTAGACACTACCAAAAGGTCACACACATGAAGAACAGAACAACTTGCAAAGGCTAATTCTAGATCTTTTCTTTGCAAAGATATTTTTTACTTTTACACACGAACATACAAAATATAGTCTATTCATTTCACTATTTAATAAATTTAGCCTTCAAATTTGTGTTTGAAAACATTTGTACATAACTTTGGTTGCTATAGCAGCCAATTTAGCCACCTTGACATACAGTTTAATAGCTCCATTCATAATGTTGTGCAGGTGACCCAACAAAATAGCGCAAAATTTCCAAATAAAGTAGCACAGACTAATATATAATGGGTATAAAAGTACAGGATTTCAGTAAGAGAAAGTCCTAGGGAGCATTTTTTGTTGAGGTCTCTATCGTCTTCATTATTATTAGAACTAGAAGTATACCATATTTGCAGAGGAAGAGAGTACTTAAAAATATAATCTCATTTTCCTTTTTAACAAATGTTGAAAATGCATAACAAATATGCTAACAAATATATTTTTGAAATGTAGTGACCCAGTTCAAGGACTTGGTATATCTTGATGTGTGTTTTACACATGTGTGCTATAGTCTAATCAGATATCTTGATTATCTGATGCTTGTCTCTTTAATCAAACCAGGGGGCAACATTGGCAGGATTAGTTAAGATGGCAATCACTTATCAAATGTTTGTTTAATCTCATTGTTCCACCTGCCCATGTAAATACTGCCTTCAAAGAACTAAATGATGCTTAGCCTGATATAAGGAATTTGTATGACTATTGGGAGACGAAATCGAAGAGTGACTTCAAGATTTCTGAAAGCATTACGGAATGCTAGAGATCAATTACAGGACAATCTACCACGAACAAACAATTCTGTGGATGGTGGACACCATGCATTTCAGCTTTCTATTGAGGGCCATTCCCCCGCCCAATGTCTAAAAGTTAATCTCTCACTTCCTCAGAGAGCAAGAGAACACAGAGAACAAGATTCTGAGGTACAATGCTGGAGAACGAAGTAAAGCAGCAAGACAAAATACCTCCATTTTTCAGCCAGCTCACAAAATAATCTGCTGGGTTATTAAGAGAGCAAAAGATACATCTTGAAGTCAACTTAATTCACATCTTTCAACAACTTGAAGAAAAGTTTTGTCTCCTGTTGATACTGTCCCAACTCAAGTCATTAAATTAGAAAAGTGAAAGCCTCATTGACATCGCATGTGTGGGTGAGAAGTTCAAGTTTGCCCTTACAGGATTGTCTAACTAGAACACTATTCTCCCTTGTCACATGAAAGAAATAGAAATGAAAGAACTAGGTCCTAAGAATTAGCTTTTCACCTATATGATCTATCCAAGTAACAAAAAAAAAAAAAACTTATTTACATAGGGTACACATTGTACAAAAATGTAAAAAAAAATGTAATGCAAAAATATTCCTAATTATTACATTACAATTGTCTTACCTGTGTCTCTTCTTCTTCAAAAGTATGACCAGTGTCTTGTGTCTCTGAATATGAGGAAGATTCCATCTTTTCAATTTTTATTATATTTTTGAGATCATTGGTTAAATCTTGTTCCATGTCATCTATCTTTGATCTTGAGTGAATTGGTTCTTCAGATGCCTTTAGAAAAAAAAAAGTTTCCACCTTAAAATCTCAGATGGTATTTATAACAAATATTAGGGGCATTTCATTTTCAAGTGAAAATTTAAAAAAAATAAAAATGTAGGGAGATATCTAAGCTCTTATCCAAAATGAACACATTACTCAACAGAATAAAACATAAGAATCATAAATGAGGAACACATTTTTTACATTTCTTTATTTTAAAATAATACTTAATAATAATAGTTTACTTTAGTTTTATTCCTTATGTAAAAACTGAACTTACCTGTGCTTCTTCTGCATAAGTTAATTCATAAGTTTGGCCAGTAAAGCTGTTTTCTGAAGTATCTGACCAATCTATCTTCTCAATTTTAATAACATTTCTGCATTCATTCAAGTTTTGTTCCATGTCACCCATAATTGATATTAAGTGAAATAATTCTTAAAGAGTCTTTATTAATAAAAAAAAAGAGTTCTATATTAAAATTTTAAATGTCATTTAACATAAATAATACTCAATATTTTTATGACACTAGACATTTATGACAGTAGACAACACATAAATGTCTTGATATGGCATCAATATAACTGTGTGACTTAGAAACAACCATTTAATTGCACCTGTGAAAAAAAAATGAAACAGTAAACATGTAAAAATAAATATGTAAAAAAAAAAAAAATTCAAACTATAATAAAATAACAGAGCCATTTGGTTTTATCTTGCTCAAAGTAGGCCTCAACCAACTCATTCAAAGTACTGGGTTATATCAGTTATTTAGTTGATACAAGCAGGGCAGGATTCAAGTCCAGGGCTACAGTCAAGGGGCCTCCACAAGAAAGGGGACTCTACAAAAGAGGAAAAAATCTATATTTTGATGGGTCAGAAACTTTAAGTTTTTTTAAACATTTTTTTTTTCATTCTTACCAAAAAGTACTTTAAATCTTACAATTAACAACACTGTCAGGGTTAAAAAGTGTTCACTTATAGTGTGCTCGTATTCTCCTAATAAACTTCCATAAACCAAATACATTGTGTAAACCCTAAAAATTTGCATTTTTTAAAACTTAAATATAATGTGCATATTAAATGATTAAATTTTTTTAAATGAAAGAAAATTTAATTTAATTTACAAATACTTTATATAGCATGCTTTGAGATAGAATTTTTTTTTTATTAATAAGTGGGTGTTTATAACCTGTTATATTAGCAATAAAATAAACAAATATACAGGTAAGACATTTGGGCCGCAAGGCCTTCATCAGCTAAAAACAAACAAAAAAGACAAAGAATTAACACAAATAGGGTTTAAAGTTAACTTATAAATCTGTCCGATGTTGTTCCAGAAAGAAATGAGCTGCGCAGTTGTAAAAGAGCTGGAAATTGGAAGGGGTAGTGATGTCTGGCAATGGAAAAAATGGAGTGTTATTCCATTATAATAAATCTCATTTTTCATTTTAGATACCAGTAACAGTGTGTTGCTTTTGGTGAGGGTACAAGATGCCTGATATTAAAGTTCATTGTGAAGTTTGAGCAAATTAAGCCCGCTGGCAGCCATTTCCACGTTTCAATTTTTATAGCTCTTATAACAGTCTGACCTATGAAAAAACTGATGGTATCTATGAATTCCTCATGAATCCTTTTGTCAATAAAAAAAAAAGATGTGATTTAATGTATCTTGTAGGGTGGGTATGATCACCCATACTTCACACACCCAGGTGTAAGTTCGATCAAGGCTAAAGAAGCCTCAAGCAGATAAAAAAAAAATATCTAAAACATGTTTTAATCTTCAATTCTCTGTTGCAAGAATAATTTAGAAGGGAAGAGAGTGAAGGAGGAGTGATCTCATACTCTTATAACATGTTCAGCAGAAAAAGGGGGGGGGGGTCTACATCCTCTTCTGGTTACAACATTCTTTGAGACAATACCTAGTGCAGGTGCAAGTGATGCAGCCAGGATACCCCCACCATTCTAAAATTAGTATTTCAGGAGCACAATTTCAGGAGAGGTAAAACACGAACTATATATTCATTTAGTAATAAATATAAAAATCAACATTTAAAGGATCAATTTTAAACTAGATTTATTATAAGACATTGACTTCATATTCATGTCATATATGTAGAAAATTGAAAGGTTTTTTTCCTTTTCAAACTTATAAGCAAATTCAAAAGTAACTGACTGGTTGAGAAAAAAAAAGGACTGGTAAACTGATATTTACTATACTGAAAATCTTTGAATCTGAGTTTGGATCTAGGCCTACTCAATGATGATCTAAAATTAAAATCTAATTAATTTTATTTATTAAAATTAAAGTCATTCTAGGTCCTAAGAAGTCTACGTACTAACCCTAAATTAAACTAAAGACAATAGTCAATAAAGTAGAATAGTAGATCTAAGTCTCTAGTCTAATTAGTCTCTAGATCTAGATTTCTAGATCTATATAACTAGGACTCAATTTATAGAGTGAGAGTACTCAGAGCTAGTAGAGTTACTAGAGTCTAGTAGCAGCTAGCTAAACACCTAGACTAAATCAAACTAAAATCTAAATTGATTAATTCTAATATTAAAAATATTATTTAGTAATTTTCATCTTCTGAATACGCCCTATTTATCTTATCTTATCTTATATAATACAGACGTTACTTCAAAAAAGAAGATGATTACGTCCTACGCGTCATGCATTTAGTCATGCATATTAACCAATGACTTAAATTCTGCCAAGTCACTGGTTTTTCTGGCTAGCTCAGGCAACCCATTCCATGCTCTAATAGCACTAGGGAAGAAGGAGTATTTGTACAAATTTGTCCTAGCATATGGGACGAGGAATGTGCCTTTATTTTTGTGTCTTTCAGAGTATTTTATTAAATTTTGTTTTTGTATTTGAAGATTATGGTTCAGTGTTTTATGTATAATTGCTACTTTACTTTTGAGTCTTCTGTCCTGAAGGCTTTCTAAATTTAGTGATTTTACTAATGGTGTTACCCTAGTCAAATGTGAATATTCGTTTGTTATGAATCTCACTGCTCTATTTTGTGTTTGTTCCAGTTTCTTAATGTTTTCTTGAGTTGAGGAGTCCCACACGGTGGATGCATATTCTATTATTGGCCTAACCAAGGTTAAATAACATTTTAGTTTTATGTTCTTATTTGATTTATAAAAATTTCTTTTAATAAACCCTAATGCTTTGTTGGATTTTTTTATAGTTTCATCAATATGTGGATTCCATGACAGTTTTTCATTTATTATAACACCTAGGTATTTTGAGTTTTTAGTCTGTGTTACTGGTTTGCCATGAATAAGATAAGTGGAATTAATTTGTTTTAGTTTTTTTGTTACTCTTAGCAACTGACATTTTTCTGGGTGGAAAGACATGCTCCAATTTGATTCCCATTTCTGTAATTCATCTAATTCTCTTTGTAAAATATCTGTGTCTTGTTTTGTTTTTATTGTTCTATATATTATGCAATCGTCTGCAAATAATCTGACTTTTGTTCCTGAACTAATGCAATTTGGTAAATCATTCATGTAAATTAAAAATAGTAGTGGACCCAAGACTGTTCCTTGAGGTACACCTGAGTTTACTGTTATTGGTGTTGATTTAGAGCCATTTATTATTACAGTTTGTTCTCTCCCTATCAGAAAATCTTTAATCCACTGATGCAGTGGACCGTTAATGCCGAAATATTTTAATTTTTTAAGCAAACTATGGTGGTGAACTTTGTCAAAAGCCTTGGAAAAATCTAGTAAGATAGCATCTATTTGTTCACTATTATCTAAACCTTTTGAGAAATCATCAATTAGTCCTATTAGTTGTGTTTCACATGATCTATATTTCCTAAAGCCATGTTGGTATGGGGTGAGGACATTATGTTTGTCTAAGTGGTTTATGATGTTGCTACATATTATGTGTTCTAGTATTTTACATGTGATACTGGTCTGTAGTTTCCTGGATCAGATTTTTCTCCTTTTTTAAATAGGGGGGTGACATTAGCTTCTTTCCAGTCCTTTGGTACTCTGCCCTGGTTAAGCGATGCCTGAAAGAGTATTTTGAACACTGGGGCTAGCTCATTGCTTAGTTCTTTGAGTAATCTAGCTGGAATACCATCAGGTCCAGACGCTTTATTTGGTTTGGTGTTGGCTAATAGTTTTTTAATTCCATTTTCTTGTAGTACTAAATCTTCTATGTTGTCTACTCTGTTGAAATTAAGAAATATGTCTTTGTCTCCTGGGGCTGAGAATGCTGATGCAAAGTATTTGTTTAGGATGTTTGCTTTAGTTTCATTATCATTATGTATTATGTTATGTTCATCTTTTAATGGCGCTAGGCCTGTTGTTTCCATTTTCTTAGACTTAATGTATGACCATAGGTTTTTGTTGTTATCTTTAGATATTACATTGTTTATGTATTCACTCTGCAGCTGTCTGCTTACTTTTTGGGTTAGGTGTTTAATTTTTATATACTTTTTGTAAACTCTTTCTGCCTTGGTTTCTTTAAATTCTCTATATAGGTTTTCCTTCTGTTTACAAAGCTTCTTTAGTCTATTATTAAACCAGCATTTATTTATTTTGTTTGATGTGTATTTAGTTGGTATATGATTTTCTATAATGCTTTTAAGATGGTTTTTAATGAAATTCCAGAGGTCATCGACTGGTTGGTTAATGTCTTTTTCTAATAAGAATGTTTGTTGAAAGTTTAATGCAGCTTGGTGTAGTTGTGTTAGGTTACATTTATTCCAGAGTAAGATTTTTCTTTTGGTTTTTGTATTGGCTAACGCTTTTATCTGTGTATTTTTATGATCTCATGGTCTGATAGACCAGGGATAATATCATAATCAACTACTAATCCAGGTCTGTTGGTTAAGAAGAGATCTAATGTGTTGTTTAATCTAGTTGGCTTTTTAATGATTTGATCTAAACTTAGGTTGTGTAAAGTTTCTATGAAAAGCTCATTTATGTCCTTAAGGTTTTGGTGTTTATCTATGGTTAGTGTTTTCCAATTTATATCAGGTAGGTTGAAGTCACCCATAATCCAAAAAACTGCATTTTTATTTGTCTCTTTAAGTGTAGTAATCTGATTACATAGTTCCTGCATGTATTCTAAACTAGAATTTGGTGGTCTGTAAATGCTGCCTATTATAAGGGATGTTGAGGTGGTATTAATTTTACAAAATGTAGATTCTATGTTTTTTGAGTTAGGTAAGGTAATTTCTTCAGCTATAAGAGTGTTTTTTATTGCTAAAAGAACTCCTCCATGATTATCAGCCCTATCTTTTCTAAAAATTTCATAATTACTATTGAAAATTTCTGCATTATAAATTTCAGGATGTAGCCAAGTTTCTGTTCCTGCAATTATGTCCGGTTTCTCACATTCTAATAAAATTTCTAAGTCTGCTGTTTTGTTCCTAATACTTTGAAAATTTATTACTAAGGTTTTAAGGTATTTTGGTATTACTTCTTTAGGAGGTTTGTTTAGTGAGGCTGTTGTATTAATTTTAGTAGATTTAGGTTTAACAGGAGTGGATCTGGCTAGTGGTTGGTGAGTTGGTTTTGGGATGGTGTTTAAGATGTTGTATGGGTTAGAAGTGTCCGCATCAAAGGAATCAAACAGTCCTGATGTAAACTGAGGTAACCCACACGGTACACAGTGCCATGATGCATCTTTGTTGCCTAAGGCATAATACACAGGTGTATTCATATGGAGACATGATGCATGGTACCATTCATCGCAGGTGTCACATTGAATGGCTTTCTGTTTCATGGTGCATACTTTTTTGCAGATGTTGCATCTATCTTTAGATCTAGGCCCTGGATTTGACTCTACATCTCCTGCTATTAATATTAACAGTGAAAGGTATTTATTTCTACTGTGTCTGATTGAGAACTTCCATTTGTGATGGGTAATCTTCTTTAATGTTATTGATGTGTATGTTAGGTTATTTTTGAAGTTGCATTGATCTAAAGTGTGATGATTGATTATGACTGTTGTTTCATTTTTAAGTTTAGTGTTGACTGAGGTAGATCTAGTTCTGTGTTCAGCTAGTGTGTATTTAGTAATTATTAGGATAAATAGCCAGAGCAATTTCATGATGACTGTTGTTGATTTTAGTTTTAAAAGGTCTAGTCTAAAATAGTTTAAGGTTAAAAATGCCTAAGATGGCCTAAGCTAAGTCTAAAGTGATAGCTAATTTACAATGACAATCAAATGGTTTATTCAAAATATAGACCTAGACTAGATCCAGATCTAATTCAAGATCTAGATCTAATTGTAGATCAATATATTTATGTGTTTAACTAACTTTAACTAACTATATAGAGTATTACTATTAGTTTATAATTAGTAGTATTTGTAGATGATTAGTAGATCTAAGGCCTTAATTAAAGTCTAAATCTAAGACTGACTAGATCTAAAATCTAAGAATATAAAAATACCTAAACTAAGAGTTGTTAATTTGAATTAATTAGTGGAAATAATGCTAAATTAAGTTAAATCTATAATTTAAAGATATTAGTTTATTAGTTGAATAGCTTTTTAAAGGAATTTTATTTGGTTTATATACAACAAAACGAAAATTTAACTCATCTATGATTACTGTAAACAGGGAGCAGCCATCTTGTCAAGAGCGCGTAACTTGTTGATTTATAATGATAATAACGAGACTGTCTTTATCAAGGTAGACATATATAACTATCTTTTATTTCCGTCCGATCCTTTGCTTTCGCACAAAACATAAACAACAAACAATGACTTAATATCTTATAATATTAGCACAGTAACTATGCGTAGCGTAACAAAACCACACATATATATATATATATAATAAAATTTATTATGATATATTTATTGACAAATGGATGAGTTTATAGATGTTTCCAGTTTTTTGCTAAGGGTAACCATTACGGAGCTAGAAAAATTCAACATAAGTTATAACATAAAAATTACCATAGATTTAAATTAAAAATAAAATCTTCATTTACATAAATAGATCTAGCTTCTAGATTAAATCATTCATAGTTGAATTTTTTAATGAAAGTTTGATTCAATTAATTCACAAAGACAAAGTGTCACAAATGACAAAAAGTAGCTATGCTAGTGAAGTGACACCTTGAGTAAGAGTCAGACTCATCAGAGAGACTGGTGTGGGGTATTGATTCAGATTGGTTAATAAAGTAGATTTAGTTAATCCAAATAATTGAATAATTGGTATTAGTGGTGACTTGCTTAGTGAGCCTAGTCTAAGTTTGATGAGTTGAGTGATGAGTAGTACTTAGTTACTTAACTTAGTAAGTTAGTAATAGTCTCTAGCCCTGCTAAGTCCTGAGTTGTGACAGTCTTAAATTTAATGCAAATCATTTTGCACCTTGGCTTAAGTCGTAAGTGGCACCTCTAATATTAGAATCTACGCTTACCACTCTAGATTCTACATCTAATCTTGAGCCGTGATGATCATTTTGTCGTTCACTCTACACTACAGCAAAATCTTTGTTATTTCTTAAGAGGAAGTTATAGATCTAGCTCTCCATCCCAAAAATAAAAAACAAACAACGAAGACTATCTAGCACTGAACTTGATAAATATAGCGTTTTATGATTTATTTTTTTCCATTTTATGCATAGTGCTTGGCGAACCCCGCCGAGGGAGCTCACAGCTCTGCCCCAGACCCCCTACCCTCATGGGCGTAGCTAGGGATTTGGGGGCCTAGGGGATTGACCTCTTTGGGGGCCCCTTGCATTTTGACATATGACATGAGATAATGTACGCAAAAAATATATAAGCCCAAAATCAAATTGGTTCAGTATATCAGTAAACTTTTTAAAAAATCATTAAGACTCTTTTAATGAATAATACGCGTTGTTTATAAGCTAAATAATGCACAATTGAAAAATCTCAGTTCATATCGCTTTACGTCGTGCATTCTGTGCAGCAAAGACATCTATAACACCATCTACATCGATACTTTCTAGTATTTGTGACTTCACTGGCATTAAAGCCATAAGCCTTTTTATTGCGTCACTGTGCTCCTGAGATAGTTTTTGATGAACTTGAGCTTTGAGAATGATCTCTCACATGACGCAATGGAAATGGCCTGATTGTGTGGTAATCGGAGGAGGTTGCAGGGTTTGAGCACACGCAATTACCATATGAAGCCTGTTTCTGCAATATGTCTATTGGTGATTGTATTACTGGTTGGTTTATGAAAAGCGCTCGAGCATTAATGACACCATTGAATAAGCGATTTGCCATTTATTTCATCTTACAAACAGGAAAACCCAAAGGTATCCATTTTCTTTCCAGCCTTTGGAATCTGCCCTTCATCTCCATATGAAATCTGTCCAGCACTTCTGTCGCAACACGTTTGAATTGCAGTTCTATTGACAGTCCTACATTAGAACTCAACTTCCCATCAAGTCTTTACTTTCTTCTGGTTGTTTTGATTACAGGGAATCCATAGTATTCACTACCTTCTTTGGCTTTTTCGATGGATTGGGTTTTTGTCAGTTTCTCATCATTTTGCAGAAAGCATGAAAGAATACTAATTTCTTCAGCAGCTTCCCATATGTGCAGTAGAAACTTTTGTAGTTTCTTCTAAACTATATTAATTGGGCGCAGGAGCTTTGACCAGAATTCCAGATAGGCAAAAAAATCATAATTTTCCACTGCAAGAAGAAGCTTCTGTGCTAATGTTATATGATATTACGTCATTGTTGGTTGTTTATGTTTTGTGCGAAACCAAAAGGATTCAAAGCACACAAAAGTGGGAAAGATCCATATCTCGTTACGCTCGAGTATACAAATACTCCGAAAAGCGGACTGCCGTATTCACCATCAAAACTGCTGATGAGTAAAAGACTCAGGGAATCATTCCAACTGATCCCAAACTATTGAAACCATCGGTAGCTGAAAATGCAGATATTACTCAACGAACGGCAGATGAAAAGCAAAGTGAAATACGATGCAAAAACAAGACTACCTAAAGATTACTCTGGAAAGTGAGAGTTTGTCTAGGACAAACATGGCAGAATGCAGTTATCATAAAAAGAACATTCATCACCCAGATCTTACATCATAAAGACAAACGATAGAAAAACATACAGAAGAAACCAACGCTTTTTGAACAAGAGTTTGAATGAAGACATCTCTGGGTACTATGATACCGATGAAGACAATGAACAACAAACTGTTGGAACAAACGAAACAGACAATTATAGACAACCAGAAGTGGTCGAATTGTTAAAGTTCCCTGTAGATATCAGTCTTAAGAACTTTAAAAGGAAGGATGTGATAATAACTTCAAAAGGAAGGATGTGCTAATATTTAATGATATTACGTCATTGTTTGTTGTTTATGTTTAGTGCGAAAGCAAAAGGATTTGACGGAAATAAAAAGAGAGTCTTCTATGTCTACTTTGATAATCACAGTCTCCGTTATTATCATTAATATTAATAAATGTCTACAGTATGTTAATGTTAATATCTA
Organism: Biomphalaria sudanica; assembly: GCA_036873155.1. NCBI lineage: Eukaryota > Metazoa > Mollusca > Gastropoda > Planorbidae > Biomphalaria > Biomphalaria sudanica. Next base: position 2,466,755 of record JAZGLO010001986.1, read on the forward strand.
TCTGTGACAATAGAACAGATTCTGTGCACTGCTTCTAGTGTCCATTCTTTCAGATGTTGATTCAAAAAGGTTCTCCAACAGTTTGATGATTTTGTCGAGATGCAAGGAAACTGCTGACGTAGCTTCTTCTCTTGTATTACTTTTTTTTAAAATCTCGGCTTCATTTTCTTTCAGTTTGGCCCATCTCTGGGGTTAATTTGGAAAAAAAAGTTGAAAAATTCATGTACAGTTCCAAAAAAAGGTGACAATTGTTGGATCTATCTCAGCAGAATGAAAAGCTGCCAGGTTGTATATTATACAGTTTTATTCGTGGCAACACAGAGAGAAATATTCTCTGTTCTTGCTGCAAGCACATAATTGATCTCTTTTAAAAGGAAAATAAATCGCCAACAAATCTATTAAAGATGTGCAATTTAAAATATAAAACTAACTTTAAAAAAACAACTTTGATCTCTGTGGGAAAAAATATTTTTAAAATGTCAACAAAGTCAACGTACTGATAGACCTTGATCTAGGTTTAGTCTTTGTTATAAATTTAATCCATTAATGTTGAAAAAGAAGACACCCGTTGACACTATTTGTCAATCAAATATATTAATTAATGTATTTACAAACAAATTTCGGACACCCGTTTGAGGGCCCTCCATCGCAGGCTCCATCCCCCCGGCAAGGGCGGGGTGTCTATACAGTCTTTCCACTCTCTCCAGGAAGAACTAGAATATAATAGAAGTCTACAGAAAGAATGAATATTCGGAATGTAATAAAGGGACATAGGGGGTAGGCCTACTGGACAGAAGTAGTACCTTTGATGCTCAGGCATGCTGCACCTTCAAACCACTAAATCTCTCACATGTGGCTCCACGCACCATGCCCTGGAGAACCGCTTCATCTGGCGGACTAAACCATGTGAGGGAGTGGTGACAACATGGCACTACTGGGCGAAAGGCCTTCTAGACTAAGGTCACCGGCCAGGGCGAAAGAGTCCCAGGATGGACTACAACGGCCATATGTTCAGGACCAAGGCGAACCACCTAATTGGAGGTACTCGGCTGTGGTCAAGCATGGAGAGGGATGGGCGCCGCCATGCAAGTATCTAAGCCCTCTTTACACCAAATGAGATAATAAATCCATACCGGCTCGGCCGTCGCCCGGGTTACCAAGGGCCGGGCCTACCGTCACAGACCAGGACGGAGGGAAGAAGTATATACTGGTCCATGCAAAAAAATATATACTAGAAATTAGGGGTGCACCTGATAGTACTTTTTGATATCCGGTCGGGGCCGGATATGACCGGATAGTAAAATTTGATATTCGGCCGGGGCCGGAGCCGGATACCTAAGTGTCTTGTTAATAGCTTGTGTTGCTGAACATTTTACGAAACTGTTAAATAACATACCTATATTGGTTGGTTTTATTTTTTTTCCTTTTATATACCTTATTGTTTTAAACTCTGTTACTGATTGATTTATTCAAGCTTAACAGTATTTCTAAAAATCTGTATAGCATGAGTGTGTCTGTGTGTATGTACGATGCCACCAACTGTAAAGGATGTGTGTAGGAAGGTCAATGTAAATAATGTTAGTATATATTTAACTAGTTACTAATGTAAATCTCATAAGTAAAGTGCAATCTGCCTTGTATAGTGGTCGGATGTATGTGTTCATGAATTTCAGACCAACAACCTGGTCAGATAGACCTAATGAGCCTACACATGTAGTCCTAGTGTAGTGTGTATAGTTGTTTGTGTTAACCATCAAGCATTGCTTTTTCCTTGAGCATACGCACGCAATAGAGTTGGGTGTCAGTCAAAAAAGATAACACATTGGCATGGTCAGTCAAGCATGTAGATAAATTATACCCGTCCACTAGTTAGAGGTCAATGGTTGTTTTGTTTTTTTAGGCTCCAGCATATTGTTTCTTTGTTTGCTAGATCTAACTGCGGTACTATTATTCAATTTATTTTATGCGATTTTAAAATTTACTGTAAGGTTTTCGTTATTTATGTGTCAAAGTCGTCCTAGCCTGATACACAGTGGCTAAGTACGCATCTTAAGTAAAAAAAAAATAGTAATAACAAGGAGTTAATTGACTGTCACAAATAATTAAGAATATTATTTATTATCAAATCAAGACACATATTTGAAGGCATAATATTCAAGTTAACACGTTAGAAAAATTATTTAACCGTAATATTTATTGACAGTGTAATATCCTTTGTTAGCACGTTGTGTTTTTTCATTCTGGCTTAAAAAATGGTCAATGTTTATTAATAAATTGGGTGTCTTATCTTATCTTATATAATACAGACGTTACTTCAAAAAAGAAGATGATTACGTCCTACGCGTCATGCATTTAGTCATGCATATTAACCAATGACTTAAATTCTGCCAAGTCACTGGTTTTTCTGGCTAGCTCTGGCAACCCATTCCATGCTCTAATAGCACTAGGGAAGAAGGAGTATTTGTACAAATTTGTCCTAGCATATGGGACGAGGAATGTGCCTTTATTTGACTGTCAAGGACCAAAAAAATAAAATAAATAGTTGGGGGGTGTTTAGCTCTCCATTTAAAGATAGCCCTGGTCGTGTCTTGATCAAAATAATTAGTTAATGGCTTACTGGGCTATATAATCTCGCGGTTTGTGTTCTGTGTAGCTAAAAGTCACCCGTTTAGGTGTGTGTGATCTTTAGTCCAGCTTAATAATTGAGATTTATGTTCGAGTAACTCGGCACACTTGAAAAGGTGTGGCCTCTAGCCCAACCATGTGATTAAGATTTTTCTCCAAATAAGCAAACTCTTTGTCTGGATACCCGTGTAGATGTTTGGCTTGAAGTCCATTCCCACCCCTCACCCCAATTAAGATTAACTACTAAGTAAACAAACATAGTTTCCTCGTGTGACCTCTATGGAGTGCTTACGTCCATCGTATCTGACTTGTGGTCACCTGTCAATCAATGAACTCAATGTGATGGACTAAACAAATAAACGGTGGAGGGAGTTGTTCATCTGGAATTATACCTGGTTACCTTAGAGGTGTGGCTATGGTAGTCCAGCCCCCGTAATAAAGATTCACTACTAAATAAACGAACTCAGTTCCCTCGAAAGGTGTGACCTCTAGAGAGTGTCAATACGCTGACATTAAACCTACGTCCATCGCATTTAACTTGTGGTCACCTGCCTATAAAAAAAAAACCTAAATGTGATGGACTAAACAAATAAAAGGGGTGGGAGTTGTTCATCTCTACCTCTGGAGATATACCCGCACAGCTAGACAGACGTCTGGTCAGCATGACGTAGTCAAGGAATGTAGCATTTTAACATGTTAACTAACCTACTCAAAGGTCAAGATAAATTGAAAAAAGTGTCAGCCATTGCTGCTCTGTATGTAAAGCGAATTTATGATGGTAAGTTTCATCTCTATTTATATTACGTTATTAACACGCCTTGTCTTTATAATAAACGATGTTTGGTGCATATTCATAGTGGCTCTATTTTTAAGCACATTATTTTGTTTTAATATAAACATTAATACAGTCAACAACAGACATTAATGGAACGAGGTCCACTTTATGCATATTAAATAGGTGTATTTTTTACTATCCGGTTTACTATCCGGTAGTGATATCCGACCGGAGCCGAATAGCACCGGATAGTAAAAAATGCCGGATATTCGGCAGAAGCCGGAGCCGGAGCGACTATCCGGTGCACCCCTACTAGAAATAAAATCACCAGAGGAACATGGAATGTGAGATCACTAAGAGACTAAGGAAAAGTTGAAGAGCTCACCCATGAACTTAACCGACTCCGTTTCAACATCTTAGGATTCTCTGAAATGCGCTGGAAAAATATAGGTGAAGCAACAACAGAAGAGAGCCATAAACTGTACTATAATTGACTACAAGATGTTCACGAACAAGGAGTAGGATTTCTTGTACACAGGAACTACAGCAAATGTGTTGTGAACTGTTACCCTATATCCAGTCGACTCATCTCCATACGTTTAAAGGCATCACCCTTCAATATCACCATCATTCAAGCATACGCTTGTACATCAACATATGACGACGAGGCAGTAGAAGAGTTTTACGAGCAACTACAGGAAGTGGTCAGTAAGGTCCCGAAAAAGGACATCCTTGTTGTACAAGGAGATTGGAAGCGACTCCTACCAAACCTGGAAAGGCACTTGTGGAAGATACAGTAACCTCTCAACCAATGAACGAGGTCAACGACTATTAGAATTTGCGAAATTCAACAATCTCTTACTGGCTAACACACTAGGATGCCACAAAAAATTGCGTATAACCACATGGCACAGTCCGAACGGAGAACACCACAACCAGATCGACTATATCATGGTGCAACAGCGTTTTAAGGCAAGCATCCATACGGCCAAAACAAGAAGTTTTCCTGGAGCTGACATTGGAAGTGACAATGACCTTGTTATAATGACCCTCAAGTTACATCTAAATAAAGGGTAACAAAACAAGGACCTACCAGCATAAAATTTGACCTGAATAAGCTGAAAGACCATCAAGTAGCTGCCAGATTTGAGGCACACGTATGAAGACGCTTTGCAGCCCTCAATATCTTGGACTGCAATGACCTGAGATGAACTCCAATTGGTGACAAGGCAGGGAGACATAGGTCTCCCGTAGTGCCCTGGTAAGGAACTCTGCTGTTTGGCGTAGTGCCTCATAGCTTCCATACAAACATAGTGAACCATTGGATACGTCTTCCCGCAGCTCGCTGAGCCGCGGACACTCTTGCAAGACGTGCGCCATCTTCTCTTCTGATTCCCCGCAGTGTCGGCGACGGGCATCAAAATTTGGCCGGAACCGGGCGAAGTACGCACCTATGAGGCAATGTGTCCCGTGCGCCACTGCGCTATTGTTGTTTGTTCCGACCTTTTTAGCCTCCACCACGGGTCCTCTCGATTTGGGCGACGCATGTGTTGCCAGACTCCCCTGGCAGTGTTGGAGTCATCCCAGGATTTTAACCATTTTTCATGTACCCACTCTCGTATAACTGTGGTAGACTGTTGAAACGTACTTGGTGACTCGAAAGTGGGCACGGCCAGTGCTCCTTCTCGTGCTAGAGCATCAGCCACGGCATTGCCCCTCACGCCGCATTGCGAGGGCACCCACTGCATAAAGATGACAGCTCCAATAAGTAGGCGGATGTTAATTGCGCGCCTAATGCCTCTTCCACCAATTTGGACTTTCCCCCTAAGCCAGCCATGGCTTGGAGGCAGGACTGGGAATCGGTAACCATTACAACGGTTGTCGCAACGGTTATCTTTTCACGCATTTTTTGGAGCAGGTAATTGAGTGTGTTCGTTATCGCCGTTAATTCTGCATCAAAGCTGCATGCAGCGAGGCCGCATGTGCCTGACAGCTTGTCTGGTTCGTGGTCTGGGTAACAGATATAGGCCCCATACCCAGCTCTTACGGGGTCCTTCATAACCGACCCGTCTGTATAACAGTAAATGGCGTTGGCCGGGTAGGTCTTTAATGTGTCCATTGCCATTTTTCTTAGTAAATCCGGGTGTGTGTGTCGTTTTGTGCCCCCCTCCAACCCGTGTATAGTTAAATTTATGGGAGGGATGGGCTGTCTCCTCCAGGGTGGGCACGTGCTTATCCGTCGGATTGGGACCCAGTCAGTGGACAGGCCAGTTTGAGCACTCAAATTTGACGCGCAGTGCATAAATGATGTCCGTTTTTTTCCGTTTTTTACTCTCCACTGAGTGACTAATGTATGGGTCGGGAGCCCTGGTTCGCCCCTTTTGTAGCGTTCCAGGGCCGTTAGCACGGCGCACTCTCTCCTCAGGCTAGGAGCCACGTTGGACATGATTTCTGCAGCGGAAGTTGGGCTCGTTTTATAGGTGCCGCAAATGAATCTGAGAGCCTGGGCCTGAACACAGTCGAGTGATTCGAGGGCCATCTTGCTTGCGTACACCTGCACGATTTGGGATCTGACAGCCCCTGTGTACAGTGTGCGGTGCATGTCAGCTCGGGCGCCCCACTTGGTACTGGCTAGCTTTCTGAGTAGCCCTAACTTCTCCGAGGCCTTTCGTTCAACATCCTGGATGTGCAAGTGCATTGAGAGCTTTCTATCTAGGGTGACTCCTAGATATTTTGGCGTGTTTTCACGTTGGAGTCGCAGCCCACCGAGTTGGAGCTCGAATGGGGCCCCAAGAATGTCGATTCCCAGGCTGAACAAGCACCAGGTCGTTTTGGCAACGTTGATTCGTATCTGCCATTTTGAACAATACGAGGAGAAGGTATGGAGATCGGCTTGTAATGCTGCCTGAAGTTGGTCAGCTTTCTTTCCGGTTGACCAGAGGACAATATCATCAGCATATAGCAGTTTGCGACATCGGAGTGAGCTGGGCAAATCATTAAGATAGGCCATGAAAAGGATACATGAGAGGGCGGATCCCTGGGGTAACCCTCTGATTGGGGTGCTTTCCCCACTTAGAGAGTACTGGAACTCTGTTCGTGTTTTCCTCTCAGTTAGGAACTGTTTTATCCAGTTGTAGGTCCGCCCGTGTCTCTAAGCTTAACATAGAGGCCTTGCTTCCACACCCGGTCATAAGCCTGTTTTAGGTCTATAAAAACTGCATATGTGCTCTCGGACCTCTGGAACCCATCGGCCACCTCCTGCGTGAAAACTGTGACCTGGTCGATCGGGCTCAAGCCTGCCCTAAAGCCAGCCTGCTCTGGCGCAAGGATACCGGCACTCTCAAAGCTCCACATGAGTCGCTCGCTGACCATCCGTTCTACTATCTTGCCGATAGTGGAGGTCAGGGATATGGGTCTGTAGGACTCAACGTTAGTCGCGTCTTTGCCCTTTTTTAGTATTGGAACAATGGTAGCACAGCGTCAGGCCCTGGGTAGTCTGGACTCTACCCAGGTCCGATTCGCAAACTCAAGGAGTTTGTCTTTCGCAATACCCCCGAGGTGTTTTACCATCTCAGGAATAACCTTATCTGGCCCCGGAGCCTTTCTGTTTTTGCACTTAGCTATCGCTCTGTGCAGCTCAGCACGGCAGAAGGGCGCATTGCACGTGTCCAGGTTTTCCGACCCATCCGGCTCCCTCTCGAGTCTTTTACGCTCCTTGTTGAAGGCTATAGACGTGGCTGTCTTCTTTTCGGACTTGCTTATCGAAGCGAAATATGTGTTAAGCAAGTCGGCCATTTTATGATCTTTTGCCACTCAATCCCCACTGGGTGACAATAATGTGGTGGCTGTACGCGCCGAATCTTTGGCCTCAAGATTCCGAAGAAGACGCCAGGCTTTGGAAGTATCCCGAAGATCCAGCCCGGCACAGGCATCCCTCCAGTGGTCCACCCGTACACGTTGGGCCACCTCGCTGGCCTTCCGGCATAATGCGTTGAACTTCCTGCGGCATTCGGGAGTCCCCTTTTTTGTGCTCGGCAACTCGCGCGTTTCCTGGCCCTGACTATTCGGTCTAATTCTCGGGACCAGGCGGGTCTATGCCGTATGCCGGGATAGGTCCGCGGGATATACTTCCTAGCCGCACCCAAAATCGCTGCAATGATTTCGCCGTATTTGGTGTCGACTGTCCCTTCCTCCACCGCGATACACGACAGGGCGGAGTCGACAGCCGCCCCGTATGCTGGCCAGTCAGCCTTAGTGTAGCTCCATTTTTTAGGCCGTTTAGTGGCTACACCCCTGGCCTCTGAGAGGGCAATAGTGATTTCAATGGGCCTATGATCACTTCCAACATCCTCAAGCACATTAGTTAGATCAGGTCTCGACAGCGACCCGTTGCCAGTGTGTAGGAGGGTTGGCGGGCTGTGTTTATTCTGTAGGCAGAATAAGTTCGTAGTGTTGAGAATTTCTTGGACTTTTTGGCCCGAGGAGTCGGTTGTGTCATAGCCCCATGCAGTAGACTTGGCATTTAGGTCCCCAGCTAATAGAGTTTTAGTGAAGATGTTCTTATTGCCGAGGTTAATGGCAAGTTCGTGTTTTGGCGGGTTATAGCAGTTAATGACCGTAAGTTTTCTACCAGCTTTGAATATATCAAGCGAGATGGCGTCGGTACGCCCGCTTTGAGGGCCAGGATTTTGTGAAACTGTCATGCCGTTTCTTACATATGTGATAATTCCACGACACTCATCGCATTTACATTTATAAGCCGTGTAGCCACTGATGTGGCTACTTCGTTTCTTGCCTACCAAAGTCTCCTGCAAGAGCACGATGTCTATTGCCCTCTCGTGGGAAGAACGAATGCAGTGTAGCCTGGGAAGATGGCTTTTTCCTGAGAAGGGGAACCTTCGCTAATTTTTCGTAGTTCGACAGGTTCCGCCGGATCGGAACCACGGGGCGAGTAGTAGAGGATTTTTCGTTGTCGGGCCTGCCGCCCACTACCCGCGCGACGGAGTCTGTTCGGGTCTGCTCGTACCCGGGTTTTCTGGTTTGATGTGTATTATTCATGTTTGCATAGAAGTCGAAGGCCGTTGGCGGCCTTAGTTATTGCCGATTAGAAAGTAGTGTGCACAGGGCCTGCCGGGATTCTAGGGTGCGGAAAGTCCACACCACTGGTCACCACCTCCGTATGGCAAGAGCTCGCTTACGAGAGGAGTGGTTGTGTGAGGATTGCTCGATATCCCCAGTATCGAAACTGCTTATTGGGAAGCGCGTTCCTCTACTACCTCACAGGGGACGGGCTAGTTAGAGCCTAGCTCGTGGACGCCAACCAGTCCGCCCGAAGCAGCCCGCGCCAGTCAGTCCAGTCTTTGCCCAAAGAGAGACCCGCGAATCAGCCGAGTCCCATGAGAACCCGACCAACCCTCGAGTTGGTGTCCAGCTTTTCGGAGAACCTGTGAGTCTCTTACTAAACGTTGCCCCGGGGCCCCACAGGGGGGGGGGGGCTGGACATAACCCCTTTGATTTCCTTTTACACTTGCCGGCTGCTCATTCATCAGCGGCAAGCAACCAGTACCCTTGGCCACTCCAATAAGAGCGGAGTGTTCACCCGGCAACCACGATGAGGTGGTACTGGAACGCCAGGACTGCAATGACCAGATACCGACACACAAGTCAATATTCTAAACACAGAAGTCACAGATACAGTCCTGGAAATATTAGGGAAGCTCCGCCCACCCAAAAACCCTGGGTAACAGCGGATATACTCCAACTCTGTGACAAGCGACGGGAACTTAAAGGGAAAAAGTGGTCCGACCCAAAATATGTTGAAGAATACAAAAGCGTCAACAAACGGATTAGAAAGGGAATGAAAGAAGCGAAGAAAAAGTGGATAGAGAATAAGTGTCAAGAAATTGAGCAGGGACTAAACAGGAATGACAGTAAAAAAAGCGTACCAACTAGTGAAGGACCTCACTACCTCAAAGTATGGAAGAACCAACACAATACAAGACAAAAACAATAGATGCTTTAACCGAGGAAAAAGATGTGTTAAAAAGTTGGACGGAAAATTGTTGAGAACTGTATAACTTTGAAATCTCAGGAGATCAGTGGCGTAGCATCCATGTCGCAAAGGGGTTCAATGAACCCGGGTACACGACCATTTAGGATCCCACACCCGATGGTAAAACAACCATGGGTCCAGGGCCCCTCTATGCCACATAAGCTCTAGCTTAGGGCCTCCATGAAATACTTAGTAGTTACATACAATATCTGGACTTGTATGGGGCTCCATATCTCAAATAGCTTAAAGCCTTTTGAACTGTAAATACGACGATACATGGCGCGTAGGGGTTTCATATTGCCTGGTCCCATGACTAATGACCAATTGTGGCCTTCCCTACACTGCAATTTTGTAAAAAAAAAAAAAGGTTAAAAAATGTAAAAGTTTCCTTCAAATAACCTGAACGTCATATCAAATTTTTTATTAACTTCAAAACATTTACCCGTGGTTTTTCAGTTGGAGCCATTGTAATTAAAGGAAATGATTTCATCGGGTTTATTGTTATGTGATGACGGTGCGTTGGTGGTGACGTTTGGGTCCCATACTTCCTTCTTTCTTTTGCTTTTTCCATCTATATTAATTAAGCCGTTCATAGTCGTACCTATTTTTTTCTTCTTTTATTTTTATTCTGTTTGTTACTTTGGGAAACATTAAAGATGTTGACTTTTTAGCTAAAGGAGATCCCAATCTTAGCCATTTTTCTCTATCACGAATGACAGCACTCAAAGAGAATTAAAAATGTATTAAATTTCCGCTATTTTCTGAACTTGTTTTGTGAACTCCGATGTAGAACAACCCAAAGAAATTGCTGAAAATCATTTGTAATATTTTATATTTGTGAGAACCAGAAGTCTCAAGGATTGACTGAACTAATACTCTTAAATAATATAATATTACCATCTTTCTTTAAATTACTTACAATGCCAAGGCAAGGATGCTTTTTCAATATGAGCGAACAGTAAAATAGCCCCAGTGGTGTAGTTAGGGATTAGGGGTCCCGAGAGGCTTGACCTCTTTAGGGACCACTGCATTTTGACATTCGACATCCTGACATTAAATAAAGGCGTAATATTTAATGGAAAACAAATTTTGGACAGTCATTTGGGGCCCCTCATCACCCTCCACCCTAGATAAACCACTAAATAGCCTTCATTTATTGTTGCAGCAAAAGCAGCCACTTGCACATTAGGTTTACTTTGCTAAACAGTACTTAAATATGGTCTTCAATGATTCTGTCAGCTGCGTTATTGAACTTGCATTGGAATGTCTTTTGGTAAATGTACTGATACATACCACCTACTGGATTTCTTTGCCACACAAACTATGTGTCATATTGGCGGAGGGGGGCCCATCAACATATTCTTGAACCCGGGCCCATGGGTACCTTGCTACGCCACTGCCAGTGGCGTAGCATTCGTGGCGCGAAGGGGTTCAATGAACACGGGCCCACGACCATTAGGGGTGTGGTGTAGCAGTAGTGGTTGGAAGGGGTTCATTGCGCTTGGGCCTATGACTCATGACCAGTTGGGGCCCACAAGAGAATTTGGGGATGACAACAAAGAGGAAAAAAAAAGCACTAATGTAATGTTAAACCAGATCTAAAAATATAGAATCTAAAAAGATCCCCGAATATGTCCTAAATATTTTGGATCAGGTTTATTGTAATAGTGATTAGCGTTTGTGCTGACAATGGTTTCCAGATCGTCACATTCTTTTTTTCACTGTATGTTCGTCAAATCATGGATAGTAGCCCTATCACAGGAATCGGGAGAGAAAAGGGAAGACATTTTTTTAAAAAGAAAAAATGAGGAGGTGACAATGACTATAAGGTCTATAGGGATGGTGCTGGTAGTCATTATTTAAAATTTGGACACATCTGCTAATTATTCAACTTTTTCAAAGCTATAAACTTAAATTTAATATTTAGCGGGCAAAAGAAACTTGATTGGAATCGTTAAAGTTGAATTTTGTACGTGCTATTGCAATGAATGGAGAAACCAATTAGTAGAGCAGGTTTAGAACAAAGATCTAGAAGATAGAGAGATGACTCAATTGATCATGGAATAATGCCATGATACTCTGACCAATGCTTAGTATTTCGTTAAAACTTGGTGCATAGTTCTAAGAAAGTTAACGCATTTAGGCCTATATTGCCGCACAGATTCTAAATGAGATCATAGACATTTTGCACAAAGTAGTTCTGGCAAAAATACCGGTACTAAAGGAAATCCAATCCACGCCATTTTTCTCTTTCATTGGTGACAACACTTAAGACATAGGCCCCTATCAAAAGTTGATATTCCCAAAGAAATATCACTCAGAGTCACTAATAAAAAAAATTCGCCTTTCAGACCTTCCGATCAATGGACATATGATATAAAGGTAATCTGTTTCTTTGGCCAACGGTTAACGAGGGTGTCATGTGGCTAGCACAACAACCAACCGCCTTTATCCCATTAGAGCTGGATGACCATAAAGATTCCAAAATTCTACATTTTCTTTTTTGTACGAACCAGAATACTGCTGAATTAGCTAAACAAATGCTCTAAGTAATGAATAATCCCCCATCATTGTTAACTAACCTGCGAGGCTAAAGCTATGATGGTGCTTCCAATATAAGTGGATCATAGCATGGCCTTCGGGCAGTGTTTCACCAAAATAAGCGCTCAAGCATTATGTTTACTGTAGAATTAAATGAACTTCTTTCTGGCTTGGCTACTTAAAAGGCTAGAAAAACTTAAATACCGGTAATTAAATGTTACATCCATTTACTGTTAAATAATGGACATCGAAATCGAAATAGATAATAGTTTAATCAATGTTTAATAGTTTTATACCTAGAAGTATTCTCTAAATGTAAATTCGTATAATGGGAGATAGAACTCATAAAACATTTGTCTGTCCATTTGAAACATTTAGTCATTTAATTCTGTTAAGAAGTTGTACAAACATTGACTTTGAAGACAATATTACCTGTATGGAGCCCTAAGGAATTCTAACGCACTGGCATTATTACTTATATATAAAAAGCTCTATTTGCATTGGTAAGTGTATTGGTACATTCAGGTTACTTTTTTTTTGGTCACACACATTTGTCTTATTAGGGGAGGGGGGCCCACCAGGATATTCATGAACCCGGGCCAACGGGTACCTTGCTACGCCTCTGGATCTGGATCCAGTCTAGATAACTAAGAACTACTCAATCAATTAATTCTCAATCAGTTTGAAGACTTCACATTAACTGACACATCGAAAAGTAAGTTCTAGATCTAGTTACAATCTAGTAAACATTTAAATCCTACTAAGCGATCTATCTAGTGGTAGATTACAAATAGTCTATTTCCAGGCATTGATGCACTGATCTAAATAGGTTTAGCAAAATAAATTTTTTTTTCGTAGATGGGGAAATGCGTATTTTCGCGATGCGTACTTGTAGGCAACTCTGAATAAGTACTTTTAAAATGAAAAACAAATCGATTCAAGTATTAATAAAAATGTTCTCTACAATTGTATACAGTTGCAGCATATGTTCCCATTGACGTTGTTATGAGTTGCTAACTAATTTTTTTTTAAAGTACATAATTCAAGAAAAAGTAACATTTCAAAAAAATTATAATAATAATTTTACAATTTATTAAAACCATTCTTTCCAAATTTACAGAACTGACAGGGTTACCAAAGTACAAGTTATAAAATTTGTTTTCATATAATGGCATATACATTTTTGATTGTGTTACATTTATCCTAATAAGCAATGTAAAAACACGTTTTGCAATTTAAAAAAAAAATATTTAGCATTTATTCAATATTGAAATAAATATAACATGTTTACCGTCATTGTTACTGATATGCTGCAAGATAGTAAAATGTATTAAATGCATAAACCATCTTTAATACTTCAAACTATTTCTCCAAAGTAATTTCTAAAAGTAAGATTTTGGGTAACTAAAAAAAGGGGCTTTATTATTTATAAAACTGAAATACAAATTGACAAAACAGATCGTTTTAATGATTACTATATATCATGTCTATGAGAACTTGTAATGTAAAACAAGTAAAAATATTATTTTCAATATGCTTATTAAATTTATATTTTCAATAATGTTTTTTTTTTTAAATGTCCAACATTAAATATAATTTCTTAAACACTTTCTTTAAAAAAAAAAAGTGGCAAGCCATTTATTTTAACTAGTAACTTAGTACAAACTACTATGCTTTCTCATTTTTGTTACAAAAAGATCAAAATATTTTATGAAAACATTGAATTTGATTTTTTAAACTTTTCATAGAAATAAGTGAATCTTCTAACTGTTCTTTTTCAATAAATTTTGTTGTCATTTACTTGTTATAGAACCATTAGGGACAGAAAAAGAATCAGCTTTGGTGAAGCACATAGACAAGACTTATGCAGAATATGGAATGCAAATCAATGCTGAAAAAACACATTATGACCAATAGAAGACAGGGCTATAAAAGGCACATCAGCATTGGTGGCCAAAAGCTGACAAGTGTCAGTAGCTTTAAATACCTTGGAGCCATTGTCTCAGATGAGGGAACCAAACCTGTACTGGCCAGAATTGCTGTCTACAGCAGTACTTGCAAAACTCAAAACAATCTGGAGAGACAAAGGCATTGCCCTTGACACTAAATTAGAATGATGCGCTCCCTGGTCACAGCCACATTCTTATATGCATGCGAATCTTGGACGCTAACTGCAGATCTCAAAAGGAGGATCCTAAAATTGGAACTAAGATGCTACAGAAAGATCCTAAGTGTCACTTACTAAGACTGCATCACGAATGAAGAGATTAGAAACAGAATTAATACAGCAATTGGACCCAAAGATGACCTGCTAAGCACTGTCAAAAAATGTAAACTCAAACACTATGGCCAGATTACAAGGTCCTCAGGGCTCACAAAAACATTCCTTCAGGGAAGAGTACCAGTAAGAACAAGACAGAGAAAGCGATGGAAGGCTTGTCAGTGAATAAAATTCTATCCAAGGCAAAGGACAGATAGGAATGTAGAAAGATAGTTCACAGATCTTGTGTGGTGCCCCAATGGTCAAACAGAGGGATAGATGAAGGTGAAGAAGTATTAAGTTTGTGTTAAACAGTAATTTGACAAACTAGAAAATAATACAAACATACTTATTTCAAAAGAAAATAGGAAAGAAAGAAAAATGAAAAGACTAAAAAAATTATAAAAGTTCTTATTTTACAAAATTTCCCCAATTTATATATGTATCATATTAAAATGATTAAAGCTTAAAGATTTTGTTAAGTTTTTCAGATATATAACTGCATGGTCATTAGATACATATAATAGAAGTTTTAAAATTAAGGAATGCCTGTTTTCAATAAAAAGTTAAATAGCTTTATCCAGAGAGTTATAACAATACCATTTGAGCGCTTACAAGGAGTGTGGGATGGAAATTCAAGGCTGGAAAACTGCTCTTAATAACATGAAAAAAAGTTTCTGTGTCTCAAGATACAAAGCAAGGAGTGAGGCCAGCAAGAACGCAGAACAAAAGGCTGAGAAAAGAAGGCATATCTGCATTAGACCCAAATTATCCTTGCTTTGTATGTGGCCAGCTTTTTAAAGCAAGGATTGGACTACATATGACAGATGTGCTCATCATCGACCACAAATGAGGAGCTATATATATAGTTTCTTCAAACTTCAGAATGTTAATAAACTATGCCTGTGATATATAACATTAGGTTATGTATTACAAAATAAAAACATTAATATTTTTTTATCTTAATATTGTAACGAAGTCAAAATGAAACGTGATATTTAAAAAGGTTTATGGCGAAAAGAAGGTATTCTAAAAATGGTTTAGTGAACAAATGTTTTGGACATGTCACACTTAATAGTTGTTTTTATCTGAATGTATTTTTTCATGTCGTTTTAAGTGGGCAAGCCGAGTAAAATCACCTTGACAAATTTGACATTTAAATGGCCTTTCACCAGTATGTAATAGCTCATGGGATTTTAAGTTACCAAGCCGATTGAATTTTTTCTGACAAATTTCACATTTAAATGGCTTTTCACCAGAATGTATTAGCTCATGGTGTTTTAAGTTAGAGGACTCAGTGAACTCTTTTTGACAAATTTTACATTTAAATGGCTTTATACCAGAATGAATTAACTCATGTTTTTCCAAGTGATGGGACCGATAAAACTCTTTCAGACAAATTTTACATTTAAATGGCATATTACCAGTATGTTTTTTATTATGAGTTATTAAATTAGAGGGGTCATTGAATTCTCTGTGACAAATTTTACATGCATATTTTATGCCATCATGTCTTTTCTCATGCCATTTTAAGCTAGAAGAGTAAGCAAACTCTTTCTGACAAATTTTACATTTAAATGGTTTTATATCTGAATGTGTTAGCTCATGATTTTTAAAGTGAGTGGACTGAATGAATTCTTTGTGACAAACTTTACATTGAAATGGCTTTTGACCAGAATGTATTTTTTCATGACTTTTTAAGTTAAAGGGTCGAGAGAACACTTTCTGACAAATTTTACACTGTAGTGACTTTTTACTTGAGCGAATCACTCGCTTATTTTTTACTTTTGATGAAGTAGACAATGTTTGTGTACCTATATGAGATTTTTTCTTATTTTGGGTTCTTTTGCTGTAAGGAAAATAGTTTCCATCTTTTAAGTTTACATCATTTTCATCTTTGTTGGGAGTATTTGTAGCATACACATCTTGGTTTAAAATCATTTCTTGATTCTGGTTCACCATTATTTTCTGCAAGACAAAATAAATAAACAAAATATTAATACTTTTATCTAATACTAGAGTTGTATTTGTTGTATGAATTTTATGAACAAAAATGTCTCAGAAGAATAAAAAAAACCTTGGAAGACAACAGCCACATGCTCCATCATAACTACGTCAAGACACCGCGAAGTGAGTGACTTCTGTCTATCAAGTCTAGAACCAAGTGGGACAAAAACTCATTCGTTCCTTACTCTGTCAGACTATACTAATGCCTCTCATTGATCAAGAAACATGAAAAGGACCAAGATATCTGTGTAAAAGTAGTAGTTCCCCTTTCAGACCTTGTGGTCTATAGGGTAGATGATGTAAGGTCATCTGTTTTTGTGGCCAATGATTAACGAGGGTGTCATGTGGCACTCACAACGACCAATCGCCTTTACTTTTCCCCAACTAATGTCAGGTACCCATTAGAGCTGGGTGGACTCAGAGGCTCCCAAAGATCCCAAAATAAAAAATCCCAGTTATCACCAGGATTCGAACCAGGGACCCCAGTTCAGAAGCCAAGCGCTTTACCGCTTAGCGGCCCAATGATTAGTAGATGTTCTGAAATACATGAACACATACTACACTAGACTTAAACTTTCAGAGCTTTACGTTTGTTCTAAATTATTATTTGTTGATAATGATAATGGTAAAGTATTTGATTCCAAAGATTAAGGAAGAGTACAGTGGTTCACATGACTATGTTGATAATCTAAAGCAACATATCTGGCTCTTATCCAACTGTAATAGGAACAAAATATCCCAGAATGGTAGTTTATTACTATTGTATGTGTTATGTGTCACATGAAAGAAATAGGTACTATTCAACTTAAGAAAAAAAAATCAACTTATTTATATAGGGTACACATTGTTCTCATTTCAATGTAAAAGAAAAATATTTTTAAGTATCACATTACAACTGTCTTACTTTTGTCTCTTCTTCTTCAAAAGTATGACCACTGGAGGACATTTCTTGTGTCTCTGAATCTAATGATTCTGTCTTCTCAATTTTTATAACATTTCTGAGATCATTGATTAAGTCTTGTCCAGTGTCATCCATTATTGATGTTGAATGAGTTTGTTCTTCAGATGCCTTTAGAAATATAATGTTTTCTACCTTAAAATCTTGAATGATATTCATTAAAGATATTAGGGGCATTACATTTTTAAGTGAAAGAGTGATTTTTAAAAAAAATTAGGTATATATATCTCATAAGTTCGTCTCATATACGAACACATTAGTCAACACAATACAAAAGAGTCATAAATGGGGCACACATTTTTTTTTTAGGTCTATATTTTTAAAAATATATTTAATAAAAATAGTTTACTTTAGTTTTCTCCCTATACCGGTATGTAAAAATTGAACTTACCTGTGCCTCTTCTGCAAATGTTAATTCATAAGTTTGACCAGTAAAGCTGTTTTCTGAAGTATCTGACCAATCTATCTTTTCAATTTTTATGACATTCCTGCGTTCACTCAAGTTTTGTTCCATGTCATCCATATTTAATATCAATTATTTAAGAGTCTTTATTAACAGAATTTTAATTTTGAATGTTATTAAACATAGATATTTTCAAGTATTTTTATGACACTAGACTAGGTCTTTAATATAACATCAATATAACTTAGTGAATACACAACTAACTACTATTTATTTGCTCCTGTGAAAGGAAAATGAAAGGAAATAGTTAACATCTAAAAATGTATGTATGTAAGAAAAAAAATACATATGCACTAGCTAATAATATGTTTATTTTGCCCAAATGAAATTGGGGCCTTTCATCTCACTGCACTATAATGCCCCCTACATATACACACAATTTTTTCACATGAAACACCCTTTCAAACAAAACAGTTTAAAAGAAAAAACATCACTATTCGCAACATTATAGTCCACACTTTACATATTTATTTTCATTTTGTCAGTAATAGATCTGGATCTAAAAAGGCATATATATATATATTATTTAGAATATACACAGTGTATCTTCTAATAAAACAGCTGTTGATGAATTCTAAAAGCACATAACTATACCTCTACCTGCACTACTCTTGAAATGGTTGGTATATGTGTGTATAGTATATCCCCTTTAACACTTTTAAATCCATCAATAAACTGCTCTGGTCCCTTGATTTTTGTTTTCTTTCAACCTTCAATACAAGTGCCCACAACTCCCTATTATGGTTGTAACCTTCCATTTCCCTGTCTTATAATGCCCCCCCCCCATATTTATATATACACAATATTATCAAGTGAAACACCCTGTTCCGTAGAAAAGTTTGAAAGAAGAAACATCAGTATTTGCAATTTAGTCCACTCTTTACATGTTTATTTTCATTGAGTCAGTCATAGATCTTGATAAATTGGCACCTTATTTACAATTTATTTTATAACCCATTCAATCAGAGCAATTTCTTATCAAAATACTATTACAGTTGAAAGAAAAACTACTATGTGAATTTATTTTTCCTATCATTAAAAAAAAATCTAAAATAGATAATCTACAAAATCTTAATCTAATCTTAAATTTTAATGTAAAGATTAATTTTATTTAAATATTAAGTTCAAGCCCTCACTCAATGGGTATTAATGTAAGTGGCCAGATACGAACTGATGCAGATAAAGACAACATCGATACAACAAGTGAAGTCATATACATATTTAGGCATCATCATTGATAACAAGCTCTCATGGGAAGACCACTTTAGAACTCTGACAAAGAAAACAACCCAGTGTGGCTATTTTTCCAATACAAACTCAATAGCTTTAAACTAAATACGAAGATCCTAGATCATTTTTAAGGCGCAACTATGCAAAATCTGCTAACATATGGAATAACTTGTTGGCAAGGCGACGCTTCATCTAAACCAGCGGTTCTCAACCTTTTATGCTCGGCAACCCTTTTTACAATCCCCCACTCTGACGCGACCCCCCCCCCCCCAAACACACAAAACAATAGAAGAATAGACAAAAACAATCCTTATTTTTGATGTTCTTAGGCGACCCCTGGCAAATCAGGTTGCGCTGCCTAGAAAACATAAGGGCACCAAAAATCACATGCACAACACTACCATATTTACATGAACTTTTTGAGAAAAAATCTGAAAAATTTTGGAAGACAACAGCCACCCGTTCCATCATAACTACGTCAAGTCTCAAGTTGATGCAAAGTGGGTGACTACTGTCAATCAAGACAAGAACAGAGCGGTACAAAAACTTGTTCGTACGTACACCTTACTTGGTCAGACTATCTTAAATCTTATCTTATACTCATGCATGTTAACCAATGACTTAAATTCTACTACTCATTGATCAGGAAACATGAAAAGGACCAAGAGCCAAGATGCCTTTGTCACCTGTGTATAGAGTATAGTCGCCGAATGAACTCTTGATGTTGTGTTGATGTGTGTGTATCATGATAGTCACTTATATGATAGTGTATGTTTCTGTTGTCTTTATTAGTTTATATGACTATTTAAATAATTTAATAATGGAGCTAGATGATAGATCTATTTTTATTTATAAATGAGTTTAATAAGAAAGCTAGAGTCTCTGTAAGACCTTGTTACGCTTGTAATGTGAACTTGACTTTGAACTTCACTTGTGACTTGTAATAAAATCATGTTGTGTAATCACAACAAATTTCCTTGACTTGAGTTTAAGTAATAAGTTTAAGACTTAACATTTAATTTATTATAAATTATGTCTTGAACTTGAGCCAAGGATGAATAAAGCAGCCTTAGAATCACAGGGTCCTATATTATTTGAAGGATATGCAGAAAAAAAATGCAGATTACAAATACGTAATACGACTTTAGCAAAGGTTAATAGTTTTTAAAATATATGTATATTTTATTTGTAAGTTGTTTTTTTTTCATGTTGTACCGTATTTAATTGCTATTGGAAATACGCCATTTTTGTTTTCAAGGCTCAACCATAGACTATCTCCCTTGATCTACTTACCAACTTTTTTCAGTTTGTTTTTGTCTTCTTTTTTTTTCCAACATCTATTAGATCTAGATCTAATAGTGAAATTCATTTATAATTCAAACATGCTTTTGTACTTTATGCAATAACTAAAAATAATTTGTGTTATAATAGTAATAACATACAAAAACGAAAAAAAAAAGATAAATTAATTTGGAAAAATATTCACTTTTAAATATATAGGCTTTAAAAGTGGCGTAGCAATAATATACTATACTTTAAATATACCGGCTCAAGAATATGTTGATGGGCACCTCCCCCCTTTATGTGACAAAGAAATCCAGTAGTTTGTATGTATCAGTACATTTACTAAAAGACATTCCAAAGCGAGTTCATGAACACAGCTGACAGATTCATTGAAGACCATGTTCAACTATTATTTAACACATCTAGTGAATATAATGCGCAAGTGACTGCTTTTGTTGCCAAGCTACGCCACTGAGGCTATTGTACAGTTCGCTCGTATTGAAAAGTCATCATTGTCTTGTCATCGTATGTAATTTAAAGAAAGGTGATGATATTTTATGACTGAAGAGCATTTGTTCATTCAATCCTGCAGACTTCTGGTTATCACAAATATGAAAACCTACAACTGATTCTCTGATTGCAATTTCTTTGGGTAGTTCGTCATCGGAGTTCACAAAACATTTTCAGAAAATAATGCTAATTTAATACATTTTAATTCTCTATGAGTGCTGTCGACCATGATAGAGAAAAATGGCGCAGATTGAATCTCCTTTAGATGTTGTGCTAAAATTGCATTGCCCAACAGGTCTATTAAATTTATCTCGTTTAGAATCCGTTTGTCGATGTAATGGGTTGTGTTTTTGTTTTCTTAAGAATGCATGTAGCCTACTACTAAGACTTTTTTTTGACGATACGATTGGAAAACAAACAACATTGATGCTGTGTCATGGTATAAACCCGAGACCATTGAGACCATCCGAACGATTTTCCAGTGCACATACCAGACGACAAAGCAGCCATTCAAGACACTATTCCACGATAAATGTAATTATCGCTATATCTTAAATATTTTTGTTATAAACATCCTCCCCAATACAGTTACGATAAGCAGAAATGAACCTGATGTAGGCCTAAGCAGTTCCTTACACTGACTCTAGGTGAAAACATGGGTTATTGTTTTGAAGTTAAGTAAAGTTTGATATGACGTTCATGATATTTGAAGGAAACTTTTAACATTTTTAACCATTTGTTACAAAATAGCAGTGTAGTGCAGGCCATATTTGGTCATTAGTCATGGGACCAGGCCATATGAAACCCCTAAACGCCTTAAGATTTAAGACATGGGGCCCCATATAAGTCCAGATATTGTATGTAAATACTAAGTATTTTATCTAGGCATAAGGTAGAGCTTATGTTTTCCTAGCCCCATGGTTTTTTCACCATCGGGTGTGGGCCCTTATATGGTCGTGGGCCCGGGTTCATTGAGCCCCTTCAAGCCATGGATGCTACGCCACTGGGCTTTAACTAAGCTTGCGCCATGATCACTAATGTAATTTAATCTTCGTTTTTTTAAAAACAATAAATAAACTATTTATATCACTTAATCAAGTATAATTTCTTTCACTTGTTCGATTCCCCCCCCCCCACCAAAAAAAATAAATTATTAGCAATATCTTATCTTATATAATACAGACGTTACTTCAAAAAAGAAGATGATTACGTCCTACGCGTCATGCATTTAGTCATGCATATTAACCAATGACTTAAATTCTGCCAAGTCACTGGTTTTCCTGGCTAGCTCAGGCAACCCATTCCATGCTCTAATAGCACTAGGGAAGAAGGAGTATTTGTACAAATTTGTCCTAGCATATGGGATGACGAATGTGCCTTTATCTTTGTGTCTTTCAGAGTGGCACTATCCAGGCTGCAAGTGATAGCTTCTAGAGTCTACCCAGAGTCTCAGTGTGGATTCAGGAGTGGTAGATCCACTGTAGACAGGATATCTTCTCTACGACTACTGCAGGAGAAATTCAGAGAGAGAGACAGACCCCTTTACATCGTTTTTGTTGATCTGACTAAAGCTTTTGACATGGTCAGCAGAAGTGGCCTTTTCAAGCTCCTGAGGAAAATAGGCTGCCCTCCCAAACTACTGCAGTTCATTGAGTGTTTTCACGAGGAAACTAAATGCACTGTCAAATTCAATAGAGCCCAATCAGCACTTTTTGAGGTTTGCAGTGGTGTCAAGCAGGGATGTGTGCTCGCACCTACTCTGTTTGGCATATTCTTCTCCTGTCTACTGCATTATTCGTACAACGACATAAACGAAGGTGTGTTTCTCCATACAAGATCCTCTGGAAAACTATTTAATGTATCAAGGCTGCGGGCAAAAACCAAGGTTAGGAAGCTACTCGTCAGGGAACTCCTGTATGCTGATGATGCAGCCATTGTGGCTGATTCTGATATTCAGCTACAGTGCCTGGTTGACAAATTATCTGCTGCTTGCCAGAAGTTCGGCTTAAACATCAGTCAAAGCAAGACTAAGATACTTGTCCAAAACACAAACACTGCACCTCAAGTAAGCATTAATGGCCAACCACTAGAAATTGTTGATCACTTTTGTTACCTTGGCTCCATCATATCCAACAACACTCTACTGGATAAAGACATAAACAACAGGATAGCCAAGGCAATGGCCACCATGTCACGGCTGCAGAAAAGAGTCTGGGACAACATATTGCTGACTAACAGTACTAAAGCCCTAGTCTACCGGACCTGTGTGTTGAGCACCTTGCTGTACGGAAGTGAAACATGGTCAACCTACTCATGGCAGGAAAAAAAAGCTGAATGTTTTCCACCTCCGATGCTTAAGGCGGATCTTTAAAATAAGGTGGCAAGATAAGATAACCAATGAGGAAGTGCTACAAAGAGCAGGGTGCCAGGACATCCGCTCTGTTATCAGCAGCAGACGCCTTGGCTGGCTTGGCCACGTTCGTAGAATGCCAGAAGGTCGACTTCCACAGGACATCCTGTATGGCGATCTAATAGAAGGCAGGAGAGCCGCTGGTCGCCCACTTTTACGTTATACGGATGTATGCAAACGCGACATGAAGCTCTTCAAAATCGACACTGGCAACTGGGAAGAGGTGGCACTGGACAGATCCTCATGGAGAGAAGCATAAAGGAAGGGTCAAAGATTGCAGATGCCATACACAACAGAAGCAGAAAGAAGGGTGAAAATGCAACGGCGCCTGGTGATTATATATGCCCAACCTGCGATCGCAGCTGTGTATCAAGGATTGGCCTCTTTAGTCACACAAGAAGTTGCAAAGGGAAAAGATCGTCTCTCGAGAAGTGAAATGCCACAGACTTTCAGAGTATTTTATTAAATTTTGTTTTTGTATTTGAAGATTATGGTTCAGTGTTTTATGTATAATTGCTACTTTACTTTTGAGTCTTCTGTCCTGAAGGCTTTCTAAATTTAGTGATTTTACTATAGGTGTTACTCTAGTCAAATGTGAATATTCATTTGTTATGAATCTCACTGCTCTATTTTGTGTCTGTTCCAGTTTCTTAATGTTTTCTTGAGTTGAGGGGTCCCAAATGGAGGATGTTTATTCTATTATTGGCCTAACCAAGGTTAAATAACATTTTAGTTTTATGTTCTTATTTGATTTATAGAAATTTCTTTTAATAAATCCTAATGCTTTGTTTGATTTTTTTATAGTTTCATCAATATGTGGATTCCATGACAGTTTTTTTTCATTTATTATAACACCTAGGTATTTTGCGTTTTTAGTCTGTGTTACTGGTTTGCCATGAATAAGATAAGTGGAATTAATTTGTTTTAGTTTTTTTGTTACTCTTAACAACTGACATTTTTCTGGGTGGAAAGACATGCTCCAATTTGATTCCTATTTCTGTAATTCATCTAATTCTCTTTGTAAAATATCTGTGTCTTGTGTTGTTTTTATTGTTCTATATATTATGCAATCGTCTGCAAATAATCTGACTTTTGTTCTTTAAGTAATGCAATTTGGTAAATCATTTATGTGAGCTTGCGCTCCCAGGGCTATATTTTTGTGTATTCTATTTTTTTATAGGCTAGTGCCAAATGTATTATTTGTACTTCCGCTTTTTGTGTAAGTTAGGGTGGGGTGTATAAAAAGTGTGCCACGCTGTTTTAAAAACAGTTCAGTGTACAGTTGACCAGTGGTCAGTATAGTATGTCTGTGTGACAGCCGAAGATCTTTGTGGTCTGTCGTGTACTTATTTTTATTCCTGTACCTGGGACGGCATGTAAGTTTGCTATTGTTACTGCTGTGTTACTGCCTTTAGCTGCTGAAAGTAACTGCTGTTTTAACTGTCTATTATAACTGTTCTAAGCTGCTGTTGTAGATTTATTTTGTCTCTGTAGGTACTAGTGTAGTGTTGCCTTAGAGTTCTATTAGTAAACTTAGTTATAGTCTGTTTCTGTTCTTAGTGAATAGATCTACTAATACTATAGTAAGGTACTAACTAAGGTGTTCTTGTTGTAGTTTTAGTTATGAGTTGGTTGCAGTAGTAGAATATTGTAGATCTAGACTAGTTTATTGTAGTTTGTTAGTGTAGATCTAGGTCTAGACTAGTGTAGTAGTTTTAATGATTTAGTTAGATAGTTGGGTTGATCAGTTTGTGTTAGATAGTTGGTTAGTTTGTTAGTGTTTGTAGTGGTGTAGATTTAGAGGGTTTTAGTTAGTTGATGGGTTCAGTAGTAGTGGTTAGTCATTTTAGTGTATATATTTTATTATTGATTTGTTTTGCATATGTAAATAAAGTTTCGTTTGTTGATTTATCCTAAACTAAAGTTTCGTTATCTTGCTTTCATTTAGTTTAGGTTAGTTATAGCTAGTTGTCTGGTTACTTAGGCGACTCTAGCCCCTTGCTCACCATACCGAGGTGCACAGATTGAGCCCACCCAGTAGCGCTAACATCTGCCTACTGTTGGTAAATTTTAATGTTGAGCAGAAGAGAATAGGTATCTCCCACTCGCGCCTGCCTGACCTGCTCACATTTTTCTGGTGTCAGAAGTGGGATTGGAATACACAAAAATATAGCCCTGGGAGCGCAAGCTCACATTCTTCCCGCCTAAATTTTTTTGCGTCCTCGCAAAACGAAATACTAACAAATTACTAAAAATATAATACATACATAGTGTTCATACCTTCCATCACTTGGAAAAAAATAAATTACACAAAATATTAGAGCTTCAATAATATGACCAAAAAGTACTTAATAATAATGCATCATATTATACATAAGTATAGCAGCATAAAAAAATAAATTACGAATACAAGAATCCATAAGGTGAGGAAACAAACTTCATTTCCTCCTCCCTTACATATCTGTATGCACTGCCGTCTTCGGCTTCTACCATGTACCATATAATCTGTGCTTACTCACCAACCCTTGCTGCACCGGAAGAGGACAAAGACAGATTCTATCAAGCTCTAGAGGACGTAATTAAAAGTATTCCAAAATCCGAGCACCTCTATATAAATGGAGACTTTAATGCCCGTGTTGGTGGTGGAAATGATGCATGGCCACAATGCTTGGGACCTCATGGTGTTGGCAAAATCAATGACAATGGCCAAAGGCTACTCGAGTTTTGTAGCTCTCATGAACTGTGTGTAACAAATACATTTTTCTCTGGCAAGGAACGCCATAAAGTCTCTTGGCAGCACCCACGCTCAAAAAGGTGGCACCAGCTTGACCTCTGCATCACCCGAAGGATGGATCTGAAAAGTGTCATCCACACCCGTTCATACCATAGTGCGGACTGCAACTCAGACCATTCACTAGTGCTAAGCAAAATCAAACTACTTCTCAAGAAGGCTTATACTTCCACTCAACCCAGAACTAGGCGAATTAACGTCAACCATGTAGGTGACCCAGAGAAGTGTGCACTCTTTGGCGAGCTCCTGAACAGTTCAATCCCCTCGTTAAGTAATGAAGAAGACATCTCTATCAGATGGGAGAAATTAAGAGATGTAATCTACAGTTCGGCAATCACCGCCTTTGGGCCTCAAAAACACAAAAATGTAGACTGGTTTGAGGCGAATCTAGCACAAATGGAACCTTGCATCGAGAAAAAGCGATCTGCACAACTCGCTCTCAAGACAAAGCCAAGTACAAGATCTTTGGAGGCCTTCAAAAGTGCTAATAAAGAGGCGAAACAAATGGCTAGAAAATGTGCTAACAACTTTTGGAGGGATACCTGCAACAGAATCCAAGACAGTCTCCACTCAGGAAATAGCAAAGCTCTATTTGATGGCATTAAAGCGGCCCTGGGTCCAACAGTGTCTAAGCCTGCCCCCCTTCTATCCAAATCAGGAGAAAAAATTACAGATCAAACCAAGCAGCTAGAACGTTGGACAGAACACTACCTCGAAGTCTATGCCACACAGAACACAGTAGACGATGTCGCCCTGGCTTCTCTACCAGATCTTCCAGTACTGGAATGCCTAGATGATCTTCCGAGCCTCAGTGACCTTAAAAAAGCAATTAACTGCATAAAAAATAGAAAATCTCCTGGGAGTGATGGTATCCCAGTGGAAGTAGTGAAAGTCAACGAATCACTCCTGCTCCCTGAACTCTATATTCTCCTCTGCCGCTGTTGGGAAACAGGTCATGTCCCACAGGACATGCGTGACGCAACTATAGTCACAATATACAAGAACAAAGGGGATCGGAGTGACTGCAACAATTACAGGGGTATCTCTCTCCTCAGTATAGTGGGCAAGATCTTTGCTAGAGTGGCACTATACAGGCTGCAAGTGATAGCTTCTAGAGTCTACCCAGAGTCTCAGTGTGGATTCAGGAGTGGTAGATCCACTGTAGACATGATATCTTCTCTACGACTACTGCAGGAGAAATTCAGAGAGAGAGACAGACCCCTTTACATCGTTTTTGTTGATCTGACTAAAGCTTTTGACATGGTCAGCAGAAGTGGCCTTTTCAAACTCCTGAGGAAAATAGGTTGCCCTCCCAAACTACTGCAGTTCATTGAGTGTTTTCACGAGGAAACTAAATGCACTGTCAAATTCAATGGAGCCCAATCAGCACCTTTTGAGGTTTGCAGTGGTGTCAAGCAGGGATGTGTGCTCGCACCTACTCTGTTTGGCATATTCTTCTCCTGTCTACTGCATTATGCGTACAACGACATAAACGAAGGTGTGTTTCTCCATACAAGATCCTCTGGAAAACTATTTAATGTTTCAAGGCTGCGGGCAAAAACCAAGGTTAGGAAGCTACTCGTCAGGGAACTCCTGTATGCTGATGATGCAGCTATTGTGGCTGATTCTGATATTCAGCTACAGTGCCTGGTTGACAAATTATCTGCTGCTTGCCAGAAGTTCGGCTTAAACATCAGTCAAAGCAAGACTAAGATACTTGTCCAAAACACAAACACTGCACCTCAAGTAAGCATTAATGGCCAACCACTAGAAATTGTTGATCACTTTTGTTACCTTGGCTCCATCATATCCAACAACACTCTACTGGATAAAGACATAAACAACAGGATAGCCAAGGCAATGGCCACCATGTCACGGCTGCAGAAAAGAGTCTGGGACAACATATTGCTGACTAACAGTACTAAAGCCCTAGTCTACCGGACCTGTGTGTTGAGCACCTTGCTGTACGGAAGTGAAACATGGTCAACCTACTCATGGCAGGAAAAAAAGCTGAATGTTTTCCACCTCCGATGCCTAAGGCGGATCTTTAAAATAAGGTGGCAAGATAAGATAACCAATGAGGAAGTGCTACAAAGAGCAGGGTGCCAGGACATCCGCTCTGTTATCAGCAGCAGACGCCTTGGCTGGCTTGGCCACGTTCGTAGAATGCCAGAAGGTCGACTTCCACAGGACATCCTGTATGGCGATCTGATAGAAGGCAGGAGAGCCGCTGGTCGCCCACTTTTACGTTATACGGATGTATGCAAACGCGACATGAAGCTCTTCAAAATCGACACTGGCAACTGGGAAGAGGTGGCACTGGACAGATCCTCATGGAGAGAGAGCATAAAGGAAGGGTCAAAGATTGCAGATGCCATACACAGCAGAAGCAGAAAGAAGGGTGAAAATGCAACGGCGCCTGGTGATTATATATGCCCAACCTGCGATCGCAGCTGTGTATCAAGGATTGGCCTCTTTAGTCACACAAGAAGTTGCAAAGGGAAAAGATCGTCTCTCGAGACGTAAAATGCCACAGTGTAGCAGCATAAAAAAATAAATTACGAATACAAGAATCCATAAGGTGAGGAAACAAACTTCATTTCCTCCTCCCTTACATATCTGTATGCACTGCCGTCTTCGGCTTCTACCATGTACCATCCTGAGGCGTATTTTGGCACAGCAGTAATTATGTAACATGAGGGTTCATACTGCATGAACTGTCTGCCCTGTCCTCTGACTCTACGTTCGACTAGCACTCGGCATCCAATGTTAAGAAGATCACTTCTTTTCCTCTGCAACTCAGGAACCTCTTGGGAAAGCAAGGTGGACTCCGGTTGAACCGCATGTAACTGTAGGAAAGGATTTGTTTCCCTACCTCCTTCTGCATGATGACTAGAAGTGTCAGGTGAGGCAACTTCTGTATGAATCGACATCATTTCTGTCACTGCGGGTTGGCTTCCGCGAACAAAAGAATCAGGTGCAGCGTTGGATCGCTTAGGATTCTGTGGCACCTCAGCCGACAATTCTGTTGGCTTGGGGGCAGGTATAAGTTGTACTGCCTGTGGTTGTTCCACTGAGGCAACCTGAACGTGACTCACTGCTGCAATGACATTAGGGCAAGCCCGGGTGAAGTGGTCCCGGCTTCCACAGTTAGAGCAGTTGCGTCTGTGGTGTTAACGATTATCTCGGTTCCCACGTTTCCCTTGTTGGCCTTGGAACATGTTCTTCAGCCTGCAATTTCTTGCAAGATGGCCATGTTTTCCACATGTGTAGCATTTCCTGTTCTTCATCAAAGGCCTCCTCTGGCTAAGGGTGCGCTTTGGTTGTGAGGCAATCTGTCTCACGCTACCGCTAATTTGATCAGGTTGATGGTGGTTGCAGTGGCCCCGAAAGTTGTAGGCGCACAATCTGGGCTGCAAGCTCCTCCACTTTCTTGGAGAGAGTAGCTAGTTGGCCTTCAATCTTTATCTCACTGCATGTGAGATTGACTTGCGGTGCGACATCCTCGTCCTGTGCCCACCTAATGGCCATGTCTCTTAATGCCAAGAATTCAGTTTCTGGCCTATCAAGTAGTCTCTCTCGCAGGTCTCTCCTTAGGGTCCTGTCACTGAGGTTTTCTACGAACTGGTCCCTCAGGATAGACTCGCTGAAAGGAGTTTCCGATAGAGCTCTCTGCCTGTCAGTGAGTGCTTCGTATGCCTGAAGGAGACGGTGTGAGTAGGTGCGGACAGACTCATTCGGGTGCTGGCTTATTCTGAACATCTGCCCAATGAGGCAATTGATGCTCCGCCTTTCTCCATAAGTGGAGCGTAGAACTTGTACCAGGGCATCTGGACATGCCCTTGTTGTCTGAGGGTGACACCTAAGTTCGGCCTTCACTGCCTCACCTAGATGTGCAAAGAGGAAGTCACATTTTTCCTCTCGATGTACCACGTGTTGAGACTTCCAGGCTCTGTCAACACTTTGAAGGAACTCTTCAACTTCCCTGGCAGGACCATCGCCATGGAAGCGCCGGATACTCATCTCTGTTCTTGGCACCACAATCACTGCCTGAGACGGCTGCATTCTTGCTGCTGCTGCTGCCTCGCTGTTCATCTACGTAACTACTCAACAAAACTAAAGCCTAATAACCTCTCAATAACAATACCCAAAAAAAAAAAAAAAAACTAAACTAACACTATCTTTACCGCCTATCAATGCCTAACCTTCTACTCAAACCTAATCTATACCAATAAAAAAATATAAGTCTGGTCACTCAAGCACAGATCCCACTTTCTGACACCAAAAATGTGAGCAGGTCAGGCAGGCGCGAGTGGGAGATACCTATTCTCCTCTGCTCAACATTAAAATTTACCAACAGTAGGCAGATGTTAGCGCTACTGGGTGGGCTCAATCTGTGCACCTCGGTATGGTGACCAAGGGGCTAGAGTCGCCTAAGTAACCAGACAACTAGCTATAACTAACCTAAACTAAATGAAAGCAAGATAACGAAACTTTAGTTTAGGATAAATCAACAAACGAAACTTTATTTACATATGCAAAACAAATCAATAATAAAATATATACACTAAAATGACTAACCACTACTACTGAACCCATCAACTAACTAAAACCCTCTAAATCTACACCACTACAAACACTAACAAACTAACCAACTATCTAACACAAACTGATCAACCCAACTATCTAACTAAATCATTAAAACTACTACACTAGTCTAGACCTAGATCTACACTAACAAACTACAATAAACTAGTCTAGATCTACAATATTCTACTACTACAACCAACTCATAACTAAAACTACAACAAGAACACCTTAGTTAGTACCTTACTATAGTATTAGTAGATCTATTCACTAAGAACAGAAACAGACTATAACTAAGTTTACTAATAGAACTCTAAGGCAACACTACACTAGTACCTACAGAGACAAAATAAATCTACAACAGCAGCTTAGAACAGTTATAATAGACAGTTAAAACAGCAGTTACTTTCAGCAGCTAAAGGCAGTAACACAGCAGTAACAATAGCAAACTTACATGCCGTCCCAGGTACAGGAATAAAAATAAGTACACGACAGACCACAAAGATCTTCGGCTGTCACACAGACATACTATACTGACCACTGGTCAACTGTACACTGAACTGTTTTTAAAACAGCGTGGCACACTTTTTATACACCCCACCCTAACTTACACAAAAAGCGGAAGTACAAATAATACATTTGGCACTAGCCTATAAAAAAATAGAATACACAAAAATATAGCCCTGGGAGCGCAAGCTCACATTTATGTAAATTAAAAATAGTAGTGGACCCAAGACTGTTCCTTGAGGTACACCTGAGTTTACTGTTATCGGTGTTGATTTAGGGCCATTTATTATTACAGTTTGTTCTCTCCCTATTAGAAAATCTTTAATCCACTGATGCAGTGGACCATTAATGCCAAAATATTTTAATTTTTTAAGCAAACTGTGGTGGTGAACTTTGTCAAAAGCCTTAGAAAAATCTAGTAAGATAGCATCTATTTGTTCACTATTATCTAGTCAATTAACTAATTGGTTAATTTTAAATGACTGCTCAATGCACAGAGTTAATTAGATCTACAGAGCTTACAAATGTAGCCTGACATAAAAACAAACCAAACCAACGTAAAAGAAGCCATATCCCTAACAAAGTAATGATAGGACTGTGGCTTGGGAGGGAAGATTCGGGAAATGTGGCAATGGCATCTCCGTTAGTAACCTTGTGATGTCTCCAAATAGAGATTGGGCAGATGGACATCAGACTTTATCAAATCTCTTCTTTGAGATGAAAGAGCATCAAGATGAAAGAGTATGTGTGTTGCTAGTTCTGTGCACTAAATAGAGGAGGGGATGAAACACTATGACAAGCAGAGTGTATTTGTCATACATAGCTATTTATAGACGCCGGCCGACAATATAGAATTTAACAACGGGAGTTTTTGATGTAGGCCTACATAACTATTTTTAGAAGCTAGCCAATAATATAGTATCCAACACAGAGAGTTTTGATCAGTACACCGTTTATGTTGCCTCACATTTAAGTCCTAGTCTCATCCGACATACACCTCAGATTAACTGTATGTCTGACATAGACCTCAAATGAACTGTATGTCCGACATATACCTTAAATAAACTGTATGTCTGACATAGACCTTAGTTGAAATGTATGTCTGACATAGAACTCAGTTGAACTGTAGGCCTATGTCTGTCATAGATCTCAGCTGAACTGTATGTTTGTCATAGACCTCAGCTGAACTGTATGTCTGTCTTAGACCTCAGTTGAGCTGTATGTCTGTCATAGACCTCAGCTGAACTGTATGACGTCAGATGCGAAGCCTGTTATTAGTGTTATTCAATGTTCGCGCAGAGTTGCACTTTGTTCAATTAACAAAATTTGACTGTCTTTGTGAGCTTAATTTCGATTTGTGATTTTGGGCACATCGGCACAATTTAGGCCATGTCGTGCCTGCAGTCCCTCAAGGGCCACTCTCCCTCCACACAACAAAGGTCAAATTCCATACAGTCAAATCATTAAAATCAAGGTCTATTCACAATTAAAATAGTAGAGGTAGTAAAAATTTAATAATTTGGTAAAAATATAATGTAAATAGTACATGTCTACAGAGTTCCGAAATCAGATCTTCGTAGACAATCCCACTTCCCGGATAAAGTCCAGTACCTTCCCAGGGTCGACATTATTGAATAGTGTTTTTAAATTAGTGGCTCTAAAATATTTTTCCCTGACATCCTGGTATCTGGGGCAGTCAATGAGGATATGTTCCACGGTGAGGCGAGAGTCACAATACTCACAAAGTGGGGGCTCTTCTTTCTTCAGCACAAAAGAGTGCGTGATGTAGGTGTGGCCAATCCTAAGTCTGGACATGGTCGTGCTACCACGCCTTGTCAGACCCTTAGATGTGGACCGCCACCTGACATCCGCCACAATCTGCCTGAGTTTATTGTGAGTCTCAGCCTCCCATCGATCCTGCCACTCTTGGTAGATGGCAGTGGCAATACTTTGTCTCAGGTCTGAGCAGGGAATTTGAGTTCCTGATACCGCATGATTTAGGGCTCTCTTTGCTTCTCTGTCTGCGGCTTCGTTTCCCTCAATGCCCACATGGGAGGGGACCCAGATGAAGGTGACATCCGTATGGTCAGCTGTTATTTGGTCCAACAGCTTCAGGCTCTTATGTACCAGTGGAATGTCAGTCTTCATCCGCCCCAAAGCTTGCAATGCAGATTTGGAGTCGGAGCAGATTATAAATTTCCTCCTTTCTGATGCTTTGACGGCCATAAGTGCAAGCGATATTGCATGCAATTTGGCCGTAAAGATGGAGCAGCCATCGGGGAGTCTACGGGAGATTGTTTTGTTCCGAAAGGAGCAGGCACACGCGACCTTTCCATCCATTTTGGATCCGTCTGTGTAGATGGTGCCACAATCTCCGTAGCTCTCTTGCAGTTCCCTAAAGTGGACTTGTAGTATGCTTGGGTCTGTATTTTCTTTTTTGAAATTAAGGAGGGATAAATTTAATTTGGGTTTATTCATTAGCCAAGGAGGATTCTGAGGGGTTTCAATTTTAGAGATTTGGTTAATGGGTGGGGTTAAATTTTGGATGGGTTCTCTCATTCGAAGGCCTAACGGCTGTATGACGTTAGGCCTTCGATTGTATAATTCTACCTCTGTGGGGTTAAATATGGAATCGAAAGCAGGGTTCGTAGGGTTGGATTTTAGCTTGACTATATACTGCATTGCAAGCTTTTTCATTCTTATATCCATGGGGAGTTCTCCAGCCTCCACATGGAGGCTTGGGATAGGTGATGTACGAAACGCGCCGAGACAGAGACGCAGGGCAGCATTTTGTATTGGTTCCAGTATTTTTAGGTACGACTTCCTTGCTGCTCCATATATTATGGATCCGTAGTCTAGCTTGGATCGAATTAGATTCCGATATAGCAGCAGCAAAGTATCTCTGTCAGCTCCCCAGTCCGTATGGCTGAGCACTCTAAGTATGTTTAATGACTTTTGGCATTTTCTCTTAAGTTCCTTAATGTGGGGGAGAAAATTAAATTTGGAATCTAGAGTGAGGCCTAAAAATTTTGTAGTTTTCACGACAGGGATCTTCTTTTTGTGTATAAATAGTTCAGGGTCTGGGTGGAGTCCCCTTAAATTACAAAAATGCATACTAACTGTTTTGGAGTCCGAAAATTTAAAACCATTATCGTTTGCCCAATTTTGAATTTTGTTTAAACATAACTGTAATTTTCTTTCTAGGGTGTTCATGTTTTTCCCATAAGTAAAAATGACAAAGTCATCAACATACAAAGAGCACTCTATGCCAGGGGACAGAGCATTTATGATGCTATTTATTTTAATGTTGAACAGGGTGACTGACAGAATGCTGCCCTGGGGTACACCCATTTCCTGGTCATGAGTGTCAGAAGTGGTGTTGCCCACTCGAACCTGAAATTTTCGGTCTTTCAGGAATTCCCCCACAAAACGGGGGAGATGTCCCTTAAGCCCCATAAGCTCCAGGTCACGTAGAATGCCATGTTTCCAGGTTGTGTCATAGGCCTTTTCTATATCGAAAAATACAGCTACTAGATGTTCTCTTCTGAGTAATGCATTTCTGATACAAGCTTCCAGCCTTACCAGGTGGTCAGTTGTTGTCCGCCCTTGCCGGAATCCGCACTGGTAGTTAGAGATCACTTTGTTCCTCTCCAGGTACCAGACCAGCCTACTGTTAATCATTCTTTCCATGGTTTTGCAGATGCAGCTTGTTAGTGCTATTGGTCGATAGTTAGCTGGGTCAGAGCCGTCTCTTCCCGGTTTAGGTATCGGTATAACTGTGGCTTTCCTCCAGCTGTTTGGGAAAGCGCCTGTTTGCCACACACAGTTATAGACCCCTAGCAGGACTGCCAATGAGGGTTCGGGAAGGTGCTTGAGGAACTGGTAATGGATTTCATCTTCTCCAGGCGCTGTGTCATGTGACTTGTCTAGCGATTCCCTCAGTTCCTCAAGCGAGAACGGTTTGTTGTAGTCTTCATTGTTTTCTGACCTGAAATCAATGGAGTGTCTTTCCTCCCTGGTTTTGACTTTTTGAAACTCTGGCGTGTAATGTGCAGTGGATGACTTTTCTGCTATTGAGGATGCAAGGCAGTCAGCTATTTCTCTGGGGGACGTGACAGTTCGTCCTTGGTTTTTCAGATGCCCTATTGCATTTGATTCTTTCCCTTTGATTCGCCTTACTGCCTTCCAGACCGCTCTAGCAGAAGTTTTGGCATCCAGACTGCCGACAAAACTTCTCCAGAAATTCCTTTTGGCTGACCGTATGGTTTGTCTAGCCTTTGCTCTAGCTATTCTGAATAGCTTTAGGTTTTCCTGGGATGGATTTTTTATAAATGCAGCCAGTCGTTTTTTCCTATCGCCAATAGCACCTTTGCAGGCTGTATCAAACCATGGTTTGCTAGGCCGTTTTGGATTTGCAGAGGTTAGGGGGACAACTTTCCTGGCTATACTAAGTAGCTTGCTAGCAAAGGTATCAGCTGGGTTCTGCTCATCGAGGATATTTTCTGTAATATCCTCTGAGCATCTTTTTTGGAATTCTTCCCAATCAGCCTTATTCAGTTTCCACCGCTGAGGTCGTCCCAATGAGGGGAGATTGTTAGCAATGATGATTGGGAAGTGGTCACTTCCCCGTAGATCATTGCTAACTGACCATTTAAAGTCGTCCAGAAGTCCAGGGACGCATACGGTGAGGTCAATGCATGTGAGAGATCCAGTTCCTGGGTGCAAGTAGGTCGGTGATGCATCATTAAGTATGCATAAATCATGTTGGAGGAAGATATCCTCCAGCATACGGCCTCTTGTGTCGGTATTGTTGGAGCCCCACATGGTGTTATGGGCATTGAAATCCCCAAGGATTATGTAAGGCCGGGGGAGTTGTTTCAATAGGTCCTCCATGTCTGTTTGGTTTAATGGAGCGCCTGGTGGTAGATACAGGCTGCAGCAAGTGATAACCTTGTGAAGGGTTATCCTAGCTGCTACGGCCTGTAGTATGGTCTGTAGTTCAACCCTCTCATGGGGGATGCTATCCTTCACAAGGATACAGACTCCACCTGATGCTCTGTCTGCATCCTCAACATTCTTGCTGTAAGCACTGTAGCTTCGGAAGCTGATGCTATCTTTCAGAAATGTTTCCTGTAGACAGACAGCTACAGGAGTCTCAGAGTCCATCAGTAGCTGCATCTCCTCATAATTGGCCTTGAGGCCTCTGCAATTCCACTGTACAATTCTGGAATCCATGGCTTATTCTAGATGACCTACTTGGAGCTATTTGGCTTTGGGAGGCCCCCGGAGGGGTTTCCCTTAATTCCAGTGACCTTGGTATTTTTATTCTTGGGTTTGGATGGAGACGAGGACAACCCCCTTTTGGGGGAAGTCTTTCTCTCTGGAGAGGGGAGATCCCTCTGGTTAGAGCGGAGGTTATTTCCTCCTCGCTCACCTCGGGCATCCTCTCCGCTTTGATTTCTCCCCTTAGGGAGTTGGTCAACCTCTAATTCGGTAGAGGTTGGGGTGTCTGACTGGTTTCTCTGAGGAGAACCTGTGTCAGACATGATGTCTCCGGGTTCTCCCGGAGTATTGGTTTTGACTAGCTGCTCAGTCTCCATGCTCTCATCAGCGAGCACAGAGAACCTGTTCTTTAGCATGACAACAGGGCTTTCTTGTTTCTTCAGAGGTGTGTTCTTTGGCGGTGTTTTCTTCTGAGTTGGAGGAGGAGGAGGGGGTGGTGGGGTCAATGTGTCCGTCTGTGTGGCTATGGATCTTCCTATCTTAGCAACAGCCTGGGCATAGGTCTTTGTCAAGCCGAATTGGCCTTTGGCTAGGGCCAATACAGCCGATTTCGCCTGGCTGAAGGTACATCCATTTCTTGCCTTGTACTCCTGCACGGCAACCTCCTGTTTCCACACAGGGCAGTCCTTGGAGTAGGCTGAGTGGCCAGCGTGACAGTTTGGGCATTTGAACTGGGCTGTGCAGCCCTTGTCCTCATGACCTTCTCCAGCACATCTGGCACACACAGTGTTCCTCTTGCAGACTGCCGCGCCGTGTCCATAACCCTGGCACTTTAAGCACCTCATGGGGTTAGGTATGTAGGGCCTCGCTGGAACTCGTAGGTATCCTGCCTTCACATACTCTGGCGGTGTCCTAGTTCCAAATGTGAGGATAATAGTGGCGGTTTTGACCTCCTCACCATCCCTGCGCCTGGTAATGCGCCGGGCATGGGTGACTCCTTCAATGCCCTCCACTATTTCCTTCTCGGAACATTCCAGTAGGTCCCTAGAGCTGATTACACCTCTGCTGGTGTTCAGACTCTTGTGTGGCATGACTTCCACTTGGAGATCACAGAGTCTTCTGCATCTTAAAAGCCCATCAGAGTGTATCTTGCTATCAACTTCTACTAGAAGTTCCAAAGACTTGTGTAGCTTAGACACACTCTTGGGCTCTCCCACTACTGACTTAAGTCCCTTGTAGATGACAAAAGGGCTCATCTTTGTCAGACTTTTCCCCTCCTCTGTGCACCTAACCACCAGAAATGATGGCCAGGTAGCACAGCTTTTTGTGGCCTCCTCCTTTCTGTCTTCCATGCGGCGTCTCTTGCCCAGACATAGGTCTGGGGCAAGTAGTTTTTTTGAAGTTTTTTTTTCCATGGGTGTTATATATTAGTTCGGCACCTGTGCTCCCCACCCGCCATCGAGTCCAACAAGGGGACGGGCCATTCGGAAGTCCAGAATGAGCCCGCCAGGGCTACACAGGTGCTATACTCAGTCAGCTACTGCATCGGACATGTGCCCGATACAGCAGCTCCCTGATTGACCCTCTAGCCACCGCCCTCCAACATAGGTCGAAGACCTATGCTGGTAGCTCGGCATGACCAGCCGGTTGACCCAGAGCGGGCCATCTGGGCCTCAGGTCTAGGGAAACTTGGAGCCAAAGTATTGTGTTGTGGTGGCTTATCCTCAGATAGCCACCACTCAAACACCAGGATCTCTTTATCCCCCCTTACCCGTCGCAGTCCACGGCAAACGGACTGGTCTAGGACGTAGTGAGATATTTAGAGATAAGGAGACAGAGTGATGATCAATGAAGGCAGATTGAGGAAAGGAGGAGGCAGACACAATGATAGAAAAGAAGTAGAGCACTTTTGAGCTCCAAAAGTGCTAAGGAAAGAGGAGCGCAGTTTAACGTCATGTCTCGGGACGCCTTAATTTCGAAGCGTTTCATGTAGTCCACTGTGACATCTTTGTCCTCCAAAAAAAAAAGGTTGAATTTTGTTATTTGTATCATTTCGGCACTATCTCTAGCCGCGTCATTATGTGAAGAATCAAAAAGAAAACTCAAAAGCAACAAGAGAAGTGTTTACAGAAGTTGATGAACCGACAGAATGGGTCTATAGCTTATTATAGGCCTACATGTGGAGTGCAATGTGTGCAAGTTTAGACATTTAACCAAGAGGAAATGTGTCTTTCTTGAGGAATGGAATGAGAGATTGGCTTTTTAGAAAACCAAAATTAGATAATCATTCAATGTCATCAGTTAGCCAGGTTAAAAAAATAAACCATCTCTTTTTAAAAATAGGTTCATAGAATACATATGAATATTGTTAATGTAATAATATTAACATTAATAAATCTCCGTATCCTCCGTCGCCTAACAATATACTATATTGGGAACATTTTAATATTGGCGGAGATAAGTTGTGGTTGTTGATATTTTGCTGTTCATATTGTCTGATACTCTGGCTGAAAGTATTGAAAACTGCTTTTATGCCTGCCTGTCGGGGACCGATTACGAGTTTGTTTTCACACAATCTAAAGGTATGGATAGTTCGTTTTTTAAACAACTTCAAATAGAAATAAAGCATTGTATGCTTGGATCGAAACGATATCGCCAACAAAGCTGTTCCCCCCTCCAAGCAATGGATGAGTCCAAAAAAAACAGAAGTTGACTGTACAGTTTGCGATGTCACAGATTCTGCATGCAACGTAAAGATCAGAAGCTCTTGGATTTTTCTTTAGGGATGACTTCATGAAATTTATCTAATGATCTATTTGGGTTAGTCGCATGCATCTTAAACTCAGAGCATTACTTCTACAAGGTGGGTAGCCAGCAAAGGTAGTAGAGTGCTTTTGTATTACCAGAATGTCTAGGCAACACTTTGCATAATGCCCTATCAAGAAACAGTATATTTGGCGTAGTGCCTTTCAGCATCCCTACAGGTCGAGTATCTCTATTGTAACAACATGTGCCCGTCAGCGCTCAGAGATGAGACTCTCATTCAAGCTATGCGCCACTATTTCCTCTGAAACAGATGAGACTCCCATTCAAGCTATGCACCACTATTTTCTCTGGCAGAGATGAGACTCCAATTCAAGCTATGCGCCACTATTTCCTCTGACAAAGATGAGACTCTCATTCAAGCTATGCGCCACTATTTCCTCTGACAGAGATGAGACTCCCATTCAAGCTATGCGCCATCTCTGACAGAGATGAGACTCCCATTCAAGCTATGCGCCACTATTTCCTCTGACAGAGATGAGACTCTCATTCAAGCTATGCGCCACTATTTTCTCTGACAGAGATGAGACTCCCATTCAAACTATGCGCCATCTCTGACAGAGATGAGACTCCCATTCAAGCTATGCGCCACTATTTCCTCTGACAGAGATGAGACTCCCATTCAAGCTATGCGCCACTATTTCCTCTGACAGAGATGAGACTCTCATTCAAGCTATGCGCCACTATTTTCTCTGACAGAGATGAGACTCTCATTCAAGCTATGCGCCACTATTTCCTCTGACAGAGATGAGACTCTCATTCAACTCTGCACCACTATTTCCTGACAGAGAAGAGACTCTCATTCATGCTATGCGCCACTATTTCCTCTGACAAAGATGAGACTCTCATTCAAGCTATGCGCCACTATTTCCTCTGACAGAGATGAGACTCTCATTCAAGCTATGCGCCACTATTTCCTCTGATTCCCTACAGAAGCAAAATGGGAATCATAATTTCACCAAGTTTCTGCAGAATGTCCATTTCGGGTCAAGATTGAGCTTCGTGGCCTCAGGAGGCCAGGAATGAAGGATTGGCTCTTTATTAATCATTTAATCACATCCGTCTATTGTGAGAGACGGCTCCTTGAGCCTGAGTCCCCTCATGGGCCTTAATCACATTCTTTTTAGGATGTCAACCATTTCTTATTGTATCATACCTTATATAAGTGTTATCTGATACATTCTAGGTTTCAAAAATAAAGAAAAAAAATAAAGACTAAATTATTTAGAATTTCATTCTTAAAGTTTTAATGTACGAGTTAACGATACTCAGTCCAACAATAAATGAATAACGCCAATAAAAGCACTGCATACCAAATACATATTTTATTGCAATTCACTGTTTGGTGATAAATACCTTATATAACATCATATTAGACTAGTATAAAACAATAATAAGTTCATAATAAAAAAATAAACACTTTCACATTAAAGAAAAAAACAACAACTATTCTATTAGCAATAAAAATGTTTCCTACAATTTTAAACTGATGCACTCTATTTTCTTTTATATGATGTAAACAAATATAAAATGTATATAATAAATGAAAATAAAGCTAACATGTAAAAGTAAATTTTATGATAATTTGTTATAACAATCCCTTACTAAATTTCAAGAAATGATTGAGTTACCATAGGATATGGTAGGAATGATTTTCGTAATTGTATTGTGTTACATTTACCTTATTAAAGAATATAAAAGGTGTTTTGCAGTTTAAAAAAAAACATAATTAAAATACTATTGAAAAAAAGAACATTTTAGTCAATAAAGAAATAAATATAAAATGATCATCCTTGTTACTAAAAATGCAGCAAAGTAAATGATGTAATAAAAATAAAATTTAGACAATGTATAAACATATTTATATAATTAAACCTTCATTCATACATTGAACTACAATTAGACTATTCTAATTAATTATTCTAATTGCACTTCTATCTCTCAAATGATTTCCACTACTTCCACCAAACCTTGGCCTTTGATCATTACGTCATGCGCAGGATAATATTATAATATTACATTCCCCACATTCAATAGAAGCGCTACAGCTAAGTACACACCCAGATTTGCAATATATATTTAAGATTTCTCATCAATAATGCAAATTGGAAGAGGAAACACTATAAACGCATTAGTAACATGTCAAAAAGTGTCAAAAAGCATTCTACATAATCATATTTATATATTAGATGAAATGAGGACTTAAAAGTCAAAGCCTTAACAGCACTATTAAACAATGGAATATAAAAATATTTAATTGGGGATGAAATGACTGGGGGATGAAATTACCAGAGGATGAAATGACAGAGAACCAATTTATCATCTCTTGAATTAATAATGCCTATATGGGGAAATAGCCTAAGACGTATAGCGGGTCTAATATAAATAAATATCTCATTCTCAAGCCAAATTTAAATTAAATTAGTTTTTTTTTTTTTAAATTATACAAGAGTAAATTTTTTTCCAGTGTGGCCAATGAGCTAGTAATTCTTTTCCAAACAATATGCAGCAACTGTCGAATTTCTAGGAAAATTGTTATAGTCGTTTTCACCTAAAAGTTTCAACAATGGTACAAAATAAATAACAGTACTGTAAGAGAAAAACATCAAAATACTTTTAAAAAAAAGACATTACCTTCTTTAAATAAACATAAAATATTGAAATGTTTTTTTTCTCTTAATAATTAATAAATGTAAGATTAATAAAAACAACCAAGGAAACATTTTTTGAACCGATCCATTCCTTCACCCTGTGAAAGAATCCAAGTTAAGAAAATGTATATATATCTACTACATTTTCTAATAGTCCTATAACAGATCTACACTTAGAAGATGATGCACAAAATTTTAAGCTTATGAACAGGAAACAATATTCCAGACAGAGTTCAAATTTAAACATTTATCCAAATGATAAAACATATGATACTGATTAAAAAGTGCAGATTTTGTTAACTTTTTCTGATTTATATTTGTATGGTCATTTTGTATGCAAATCACACTGGTGTAATGATGCTTATGAGTATACACCCTACCCACTTTTATATGCCACTGACCTGCAGGGAGTTTGGACTGTGGAGTATTTATCTTCATTTCAGAAAGAATATTAGCAACTTATGAAGAAAAGATAATTTAGAAGTATTTTTGCCAGAATAAACATGAACACAAATTTAAAAGGTCTTCCCAGAGAGTATATTGTTTAGTTTCTTCAAAGTTCAGAATTTAAAATAAGCTATGTTTATTAATGGCTGTGCTACTAAACATTTAATTATGTTTAACCAATCATATGTATATTCAATCTTAATAATGTAAAGAAGTCAAAATGACACATGTGATATTTAAATGGCAAAATGATGTGTCAGAAGGCATTCTAAAAAAGATTAAATGAACAAAAGTTTCTGACTTGTCACACTTAAATGCTTATTTATCAGAATGTATTTTTTCATGTCGTTTTAAGTGGGCAAGCCGAGTAAAATCACCTTGACAAATTTGACATTTAAATGGCCTTTCACCAGTATGTAATTGCTCATGGCATTTTAAGTTACCAAGACGACTGAATTTTTTCTGACAAATTTCACATTTAAATGGCTTTTCACCAGAATGTATTAGCTCATGGTGTTTTAAGTTAGAGGACTCAGTGAATTCTTTCTGACAAATTTTACATTTAAATGGCTTTATACCA
The DNA here is from genome assembly GCA_036873155.1 of Biomphalaria sudanica. Lineage (NCBI taxonomy): Eukaryota > Metazoa > Mollusca > Gastropoda > Planorbidae > Biomphalaria > Biomphalaria sudanica. Next base: position 2,509,479 of record JAZGLO010001986.1, read on the forward strand.
GAATGTATTAGCTCATGGCTTTCTAAGTGAGAGGACCGAATGAACTCTTTCTGACAAATTTTACATTTAAATAGTGATTTACCAGAATGTATTTTCTCATGAGTTATTAAGCTAGAGTGATGAAGAAATTCTTTCTGACAAATTTTACATGTAAATTTTATGCCAGAGTGCCTTTTCTCATGGCTTTTTAAGTTAGAGGAGTGACTGAATTCTTTCTGACAAAATTTACATTGAAATGGCTTTATACCGGAATGTATTTTCTCATGGCTTTTTAAGTGAGCGGACTGAGTGAATTCTTTTTGACAAATTTTACATTTAAATGGCATTTTACCAGAATGTATTGTCTCATGGTGTTTTAAGTTAGAAGATCTAGTGAACTGTTTCTGACAAATATTACATTGAAATAACTTTCTACCTGAGTGAATCACCCCCTTTTTTTTTACTTTTGATAAAGTAGAGGATGTTTGTGTACCTATATGAGCTTGGTCAGATTTTTTCTTTCTCTGAGATCTATTGCTATAAGAAAAATTTTGTTCCTCATCTTCTGAGTTCACATCATTCTCATCTTTGTGTGGAGTGTTTCTAGCATATAAATCTTGGTTTAAAGTCATTTCTTGATTCTGAGTCACCATTTTTTTCTACAAGATAAAATAAAAAAAAAAATCATTAATTGTATTTGATACTATGGTTGTATTGGGACACTATAAATTCTGGATAAAAAGAAAACAACAACAACAAAAACTGTCATCTCTTACTTGTGATATAAACTTATTGAACCCTATAGTATAACTGACAATTTAGTGTCTGAATTAATATTCACAACAGCCATGTGCTGGAGTAAACCCAGCTAACTTTGCCTAAGGTTATTCAGTCAGTTACAAGCCAGTCAGTATTCTTAATCATACACCAAAACAGAACAATAAACAGTAGATTATGAGAAGTTTAATCTTGGTTCAATGAATAATACTATGTAAATAATAACCTTGTTTACATTACTCCATTTGTTGAAATCCCTTCTCCACCATTCTATAATCACACTACGCTGTCTACATAACAGTCAAGTTAAGTTCCCTTTTCAGACCTTTAGTCTATAGGGAAGATGATGTTAAGGTCACATGTTTCTGTGGCCTACAGTTAACAAGGGTGTCATGTAGCCAGCACAATGACCAACTGCCTTTACTTTTCCTCAACTAATGTCTGATACCCATTAAAGCTGGGTGGACTTAGAGGCGTCCATAGATCCTGAAAATAAAAATCCCACTCTTCACCAGGGTTCGAACCAGGGACCCACGGTTCAAAACTCAAGCACTTTACTGCTCAGCCACCATGCCTCCATACATAGCAGTTAGTTTTGAGTAAGCAGTTGAGTTAGAAACAAAATAGTTAAGAACTTGTAATTTACAGTTAAGTTACATTGCTACTTAGAAGTGCTATTTCTTATACTTCTAATTATTATATAGCATCAAAAATTAATTATTAATTACTTAGAAGTCTATGTCAAGATGCCTAGATGTAGGAAAACTTTACATGTCTTAAGATCAATGCTATTATCTAAGGAGCTTTCATGCGAAGTTTTATTAAGATTGGTCAAATGGTTTTGATTTCTATAAAAAGACATAGACATGCATATTTTCTAAACATATTTTTTTTACTCTATTATTTGTTGATACTCTACAATTAAAATGTCATTCTTGTCCAACTGAGATAAAAAGGAAATAAACCAGATAGACAGTTTAAAGTTACTTTACTGCTACGTTACTTAAAAAAAAAAGCAGCTTTATTTTTTTCCCTATAATATGTAGATATTCAGCTCAAGAAAAATCTACCTTTTTTTTTTACAAAGGGTAAATGAAGTTGGTTTTTCTAGGTAAAAATAAATATTTAAAAAATTCCTAAGTATGACATTACAATTGTCTTACCTGTGTCTCTTCTTCTTTAATAGTATGAACACTAGAAATTTCTTGTGTCTCTGAATCTAAAAATGATTCTGTCTTCTCAATTTTAATAACATTTTTGAGATCATTGGTTAAGTCCTGCTCTATGTCATCCATTACTGATCCTGAATGAGTTTGTTCTTCTGATGCCTTTAGAAATAAAATGTGTTTTCTACCTTCAAATCTTGAATGTTATTCAGTAAAGATATTAGTGAGATTTAATTTTTAATTGAAGGAGTAAAATAAAAAAACTTTAGGGAGAAATAATTTTTTCTTTAGTATGAAAATATTTTTAAAAAAAATATATAAAAAGTATTAACATTTGAAAATAGCCATAAATTTTTTTCATTTCTATATTTTAAAATAATGATATTTTATAATAATAGTTTATTTTAGTTTTACTACTTATTTACGATGTAGCTTACCTGTGCCTCTTCGTTTAAAGTTAATTCATAAGTTTCACTAGCAATGCTGTTTTCTGAAGTATCTGACCAATCTATTTTCTCAATTTTAATAACATTTCTGCATTCATTCACGTTTCGTTCCATATCATCTATTATTGATAAGTGAATTAACTTTAGGTGTCTTTATTAACAAAATCTGAGTTCTTTATAAAATTTTGAATGTCATATAACATCTAGATATGTCCCAATATTTGAATGTCACTAGAGAGCACATAAATGCCTTGATATGGCATCTATATTTAACTGTGTGACTAAGCAACTACATTCATTGCTACTGTGGAAAATAAAAATGAAAGTAAATAAATAAACATTTAAAATTTTTTTATTTTTTTTTAAATATACAAACATTCAAACTCCAATAAAAATAACAGAGCCTTAAGATTTTATCTTGCTTAAAGTAGGCTGGGTTACAAACTTATATATCCTTTTAGTTGATACTAGTATACAGCTTTTATTTATTGATATAAAAGGTTTCTAAACATAACTTCTGTTGTAATTTTATTAACTTAGAATTAGAAAACATGAAAGGCATCAATAAACTTAAATAAATTTAATAAAAAAAAAAGCTCTATCTATACTTAGAATCTTGATCTAGACATCTAATTTCATCAAAATACATTGAGTCTGAAACTGAAATGTTACTGCGTTACACTCATGGAGTGATATATATATTGTTGTGGGCCAATCTAATCTGACTTCGACTATGTATCAATTATTACTTAACATTAGCCACAGAACATTACAAGTTGAATATAGTTGATAACAACATTCAGTTCTATAAAATGATACTTTATTAACCACTGGGAAATCCGTCCAGTCTTCCTAAAACATCGCTATATCTAATTACTATTGAACTACTATTCAAAACACAACCTACTTCTAACATAATGCCATGTTCACCTAAGTCTTCTACGTCATTAGTCTGTCTTACTACGTCATTACTTTTACTGTCGCTAAAACTATACACACCTACTGACCTAGTACTAGTCTAGTAGAATAGATAGATATCTATATATATTAGAAGTCAAGTTCTATCAATACTAGAGTACTAGAACTAGTAACTAATCATCTCTACAGTTTTAGTCTAGAGTATACTAGATTGAAGAGTGAAGAGTCTACACGTAGTTGTAACAATAGTTCACTGTGAATATGGTTGTGGTAACTAGATCTAGTCACAAGACTGACTAGAGATACTAGACTAAGTCTGACTATTTACAAGTCACTGTGACAAGACTCTAGTATGACTGACTCTAGTATGACTCCAGGCACAGTTAGCCTGGTATAGAAAAGGAAAATGGCGGGGGTCTTACTGTATGCAGCCTCTTGCAACGAGTCTGACCCACCCGCCAGACAGAACAGTGTACACTGTTCTCATTCAGGCCAGTGAGAGAGAGCTCTTGTTCACTTTTGCTGGCCTAGAGTTCCAAGAGCCGAAGGCTTAACCTGACAGTTTCAAGAAGAAGAATAGTTCTAATAGATTTTAACTTTAAATCTAGAGGAAGTAGAGTTTAGATCTAGTCAAAGTCAACAAAAAAGGTTGCTGTGTCATTCATACTCCCCCGTCTTGACTTTTTCAATTCCATGCTAGCAGATTAAGCAGATATGTATATACCAAACCTGCCTACCAAAAAAAGTCAAAATGCGTAACGCTGATGGTCAAAATGCGTATTTTGGCACCAGAATGCGCAACACTTACGCGATCCACTATTTTGTCATATATATATATATAAATATATATATTATATAATATTAGATCTAGATGTCATGATTAGATCTACAATCTAAATCTAGATCAATACGACAATAGAGATGATATCTAGACTAGATCTGGATCTATGTCTATATAAATTGTTACCGATGCAGTGGATCTGCTACAAACGTAGATCTACTCCAAACTTTCGTAGGCCTACCTTCATCCTTGATCTATTCTATACAAAGACTAAGAATCTAGTCTAAATCTAGACTAGATGGTAGTAGATGTTATTGATCTAGATCTAGACAATCTAAATCATACTACAGCTAAATTGGGCAATATCCGCATTTAGCAACGGTATTTACACTCCTGGCCATTTTTCTGCGTTGTCAAGGAGCAGGATCAAGACCAAAAGCATTTTTTCTTATAGTTGTTTTTTAAATACCGACTTTAATCACGGATAGGAAGAGAGAGAAAATAAACTAATAGAAATAATAGAGCAAACAGACCTATATAAAATACCTACCGTAAATACGGATAGCTATGTAGATTGAATAAACAGCTAGGAATATTCAGTATACTTTATATACACTATAATAATTACTACTTTACAGTACTCAGTAGCAGTCGTTTTGAATAGGGGGAGGAGAGAATAGTATATTATTATATAATTAATAAATATATTCTTATTACTTACTTACTTAATTGCAGAAAAAATAGTGGATCTAGATGTGGCATTTGTATTTGATTTAATACAGACGTTGCTAAGAGTAAGTCGTTATTTTGAAAAAGATTTTAAGAAACCTAGTACGACCGCCATGTTGTTGACAAGCATATTGATCTCCCTTATAGATATTTAGCTTTTAATAACTTTTTATGTAAGAGATTTTTGTGTAATTATTGTTAGCATAGACATATAGGCATATCCTATACATGTATACGTCTATGGTTGTCAGCTTATGTTTTTAGTGTTTATTTACTGAAATGAAGGTCTACAGATCACATGATCACATGCAAACTTTAAAAAGAAATAACATGTTTTAATAATTTGATGAATATCTTTTTTTTTCTACTTATGAAATTAATAAATAAAAAAGATCTCTATAACTATGCCTATACAAAGCCAAATAGTGCTAAAATAAAAAAAAAGCATGAATAAAATGAAACACTCATCCATATCTGCATGTTTTTTTAAAGGATGTATAATGACATATATAAAGTGATCTATATAGATGACTAAATAGGAAATAAAACATTTTATTTTAGAAGGATATAGGCCTACCAGTATCTTAATTAGGCCTAATACTTTTATTTCGTAAAATCATAAAACGAAGAGAGAAGGATTTTATAAGCAGACACAGAAAACTAGTGATGACATAATCCAGACCCTTTCTCTCTCGACATCCTCAGTGGAGTCTATTATATAGTGTCTACAAGCAGGCCGGCCAAATGAAATAGCTAGAAAAAGCAAAAGACCGAAAATACGCAATGAATTATAAACTGTCCTGTATCACCTTGTATCTATATCAAAATCAACAAATAAGTTAAGTTCACATAACTAATAATGTGCTTCATGGACGATCCATGATCACCAAACTAGAAATAACGTTTTGACATTTCACCACAAGGATGAAACAATTGTCTTCTAATATACCTAGTAGAGCTCTGCTAGGCTTGAGATTTGATCCATTCTCGCAATTTTTTTCTCTAAACAATATTCTTTATATGTCCTGTGCGAGACCCAACCAATCGTAGGCCTAAAGTTGCTACCTAGTTTGCCTATGCCTAAGGTCGGCCCTTCTACAAGATTATTTGGCGAGCATTTTATGGTTAGATAATGTCCGTGGTTATAATACCACTACCTCAGGCCCCTCCGCTCTGGGGGGGGGGGGAGGAGGGGGGCATAGTCGAGTGTAATTAGAGTGAGATAAATAAAAAAAACAACAGCTATTTCTTTATTACACTGATTTTCTTTTTAAGATGTGTGGTTTGGGGAGGAGGCGCTATTGATTCCAGCTACCGCCTCCCCCCTGTCTTTTCATGGATACACTAGTGCCCATGTATCACATTCTGTTACGGAGTCCCGCCTTCGGATGGTCCCAAGCCCGGCTGAGAAAGGAGGAGGGTTGTGCGTAGAGCTAGCTACCATACCCTGTAGAAAAATCACTATCTACAGAAACTCCAAACAGCAAATCAACAGAAGTCACTGACCTGTGAGAAGATGGACCTCCAGCTGGAAGGTTTATGGCGCATGTCGGTGAAAGCCAGAGTCATCTGGAAGCCAACAGGACGAAGACTATCATCTCTACCAGGGCCACCACCACCATCGGTACATGAAACGGCCAGACCATGTATGAGACTGGGAAGACAGCGCAAGTGGCTGCTGAGATGAAAAGGTACAAGCTCACCATCTTAGGAATCAGTGAGTCAAGATGGGCTGGTTCCGGGCAGACTTCAGGTGGAGCTACTTTTATACTCAGGACACGAGCAAGAGGCTATACACACTCAGGGAGTAGCCCTGATAATGTTTAAGCAGGTTCAAAGAGCACTTATTGGATGGGAAGCGCATGGACCACGGATAATAACAGCATCAGCCCTCATTCCATATTGCAGAAGAGGATGAACATAGATAGGGGCCTAATGTTCAATCCTACGCCCCAACAAACGATGGTGAAGAGGAGGAGAAGGACACTTTTTACAACAGGCTGACTACCATCCTACAGGGCCGTACTCAAATGAACATCAGGCTGACTACCATCCTACAGGGCCGTACTCAAATGAACATCAGGCTGACTACCATCCTACAGGGCCGTACTCAAATGAACAACAGGCTGACTACCATCCTACAGGGCCGTACTAAAATGAACAACAGGCTGACTACCATCCTACAGGGCCGTACTAAAATGAACAACAGGCTGACTACCATCCTACAGGGCAGTACTAAAATGAACATCCTCATCATAATGGGTGACTTCCATGCTAAGTTATGCAATGACAACAGATGATATGAGGAGATCATGGGAATGAATGGATTATGTGCGGTGAAGGAAAATGGTATTTGGAGCCATCACAAGGTTACTAACGGAGATGCCATTGTGACATTTCCCGAATCTTCCCTTCCACAGTCTATATGCCATGATCAACTTAGTGATTGGAGGAACCGTCTATAAGTAGGCATAGTTATGTATGACATACACTCAGCTTGTCGTAGTGTTCCTCCCTCCCCTATTTGGTCCACAGAAGTAGCAACACTCATACTATTTTATATTGCTGCTTTCATGTTTTGAATAGATTTCTAAAGTTTTCGATTTTCATCCGCTTAATGTCTATTTGGAGCCATCACAAGGTTACTAACGGAGATGCCATTTCCCGAATCTTCCCTTCCACAGTCTAATTATTACTTTGTAGTGAATATTGCTTTTTTTAAAAATATTGTGCATTGTTTCACATTCAATTGTTTTATTTCTTTCTTTTTGCTCTTTTAAGGTTTGTGTGTGTCAAGCCTAAATGTATATCTAATTAACTCTGCATTTAACAGTCATTTAAAATAAACCAATTAGCTAATAAACAATTATTTTGTTTGGAATCTAACAAGTGAAAGAAATTGAACTTGACTGATTGGTGATATAACCTAAATATTTTATTAATTATTATAAAAACACTATGAATAAAAAGACGAATGTGTCATTGAAAAAGTTGAAACTCCCACTAGTAGACAATAACTAACACTTTCTTGTCTGTATAAATGCTCATTTTATTCTTCTACATCGTCGATATATATATCTATACTATAAAGTAGAATGTAAGGAGTATGTTTGTCCCGAATAGAAATCAAAACCGTTTGACCAATCTTGATGAAACTTTGCACAAATGTTCCTTGGGTACTAACTGGAACCGTGACGCATGTATACTCTGCAGCATGATACAATTTACTTGTTGATGAATTTTAAGATTCAATAATTTAATTTAAAAAGTAGAGCATTTAAAAGTTACAACATACAACTTGAACTAAGGACTATCAAGTAATAAAGCAATAACACAAATAAAAGTCCTGCATACATATTTTATTTTATTTTATCTCAAATTTTTACTTGTAGTTTCATTTATTCTGTTAGGGATTATTATTTAATGAAACATTCACATCCTTGTTACTCAAAATGTATTAAATGTACAAATACAAATGTAACACTTTAAACTATTTCTACCTAAATGATAAGTAACTTTCTAGTCAAATTCATTCTGTCATTCTCTTATTCATACCAGCTAACATATACAATAACATTTTGATTACACTCACACTTTCACAAATGACATACATATTGTATATACCTTAGTGTACAATATTGAAGTACTGAAAATGTTATTTATTGAATTATTTTATCCATATTTCTTCTACTTTTTCTTTTCATTTCAAGTGTTTTAATATTACAAGTGATAGGCACTATGGGCTGTTGTCTCGATTTTTATGTTCAAGCCTCGCCCACCCCAGCCATCCTAAAGGAAATTCCAAAAGTACTGGTTATGTTAAATAAAACAAAATTGTATTTGCAATCTTTCCTGGCAAATGACATAAATGGCTTTTTGCCAAAAATAATCATTTAATGTTTTAATTTTAATAAAAAAATTAGATAACTTTAAATGGACATAAAATTCCACAAGAGGTCGTAATACTTCTCTGTCTGTCCGAATTCAGGATAAAGGAGGAGGGTCAGACGTAGGGCTAGCAACCCCACCCTGGAAATTACAAAGCTATAGAAAGCCAAAAAAAGATAACTGAAAACTTTGCTCCTGGAGCAGAAGGCTTTTATTCCTGAAGAATCATGAAAAGCTACAAGGAAGAAGCTAAGCTAAAAGGAAGCAGCTTAGATGAAAATCCTCCTAGTGACCAGGAAACCAAAATGAATAGGAATATGGAGGTCCCAGCAGAAATGAGATAAAATATCTCAGTTATGGGCCTTAATGAAACAAGATGGACCCAAGCAGGAAAGCTTTGACAGATTTCAGGAGAACTCTTATTCTACTACAAGCATAAGGAGATATACGGCACCAAACCCACAAGGAGTACTAGGGCACAAAAGACAATAAGGAGGTTCATGGGCCCAGGATAATGACAGCATACTTGAGAATTACCAAGAGAATACAACTGAATCTCATCCAATGCTATGCCCCCACAAATGATGGTGAGGAGGAGAAGGATCAGTTCTACAGTAGGTTGCAAAAGATCCTTGGCACCCAGACAAAGATGTCACTGTCCAAATGGGAGACCTAAATGCAAAAATAGGTAATACCGCAAAAGTAACCATAAAAACACTTGGAGATCACCAGACAATAGGAATGAAAACCAGATTGACCATACTTGTGTTAAGGTAAGAAAGAGGCAGATGAAGCGTCTGACCATCACCTAGCTAAGCTTAACCTCAGATTCAATAACTACCAGAGAATGGATTTCAATGACTAATAAAAGATACCAAGGTAAGTGAGGAATTTAAGCTAGATCTATGGAATAGATTTGAAGTACATACTTCAGGAAATTAATGAAAGTGAAGACAGTGTACAAAATAGATGGGAGAAAGTCAAAGAGACACTTAAGATATCAGGAGACTTTAGGAAGGGTCAAATATGCACAAATAGAGTGGATCTTGGCCAAGCCTAAAAAAAAGTAAAGTTTCCCCTTTCATAAATTGCAATCTATGGGGCAGATGATGTTATGCTCATCTGTTTCTTTTGGCTAACGGTTAATGAGCAGAGTGTCATGTGGCCAGCACAACGAAAAACCTCCTTTACTTTCCCCAACTAAAGTCAGGTACCCGTTAGAGTTGGATGGACTCAGGGGTGACCTAAAAATCCCGAAATTCAAGGAATAAGTTTAGGAAAGAAAAGAAATTCTTAACAATGCCAAAGTAAGGGCTCAAGAGGACTGTGCAGAGGCTTACAGAGCTGTCTTCCAGTATAAAGAAGGAAAAAAAGGATTACATATAGGAACTTGCACAGGAAGCAGAACAGGCAGTAAACTATGGCAACTTGATGTTGTAACCCAAAAGGGAGTAACTTGGTATATAGGGTTTGTTTCATTATCATTATAATTATTAAACTTTTAATATCTTTTTAAATCACTTCCAGATGCGAGAGTGATTGTTCTTTGTTTCTATTTTAAATTGGAAGTCAAACATGCATGTTTTATTGTTAAAATATTTTAAATAATGTTTCACCAAATTTTTATGTAACATGAAATACCAATGACAAAAGCAATATCTGTGTAAATTTGAGTTACAAATTGTTCCAAAAGTTGTCTTTTTCATCATATATGGATTACATGTTTAACAGAAAGACTAAAACTAGATTTTGATCTATCAGTAATTTGATTTTGTTTACATTTTTCTAATACTATTTTTTGATCACAGAGATCAAAGTCTGTTAAGTTAATTTTAAGTTTAAAACACAAATATACTTAGATTTCTTGCACATCCACCTTCTTTTAAAATGATATCGAATATATGCCTGCAGCAAGAACTAGAAATTTGTGTCTTTGATAACAGGAATAAAAACTGTATGATGATATTCAGCAAAATTCAATTCATGATAAAGCAAAATGAACAGAATTGGGTAAAACAGTTATATTCTAGATAATGCTAGAATTTACAATATATGCCTGCAGCAAGAACTAGAAATTTGTGTCTTTGATAACAGGAATAAAAACTGTATGATGATATTCAGCAAAATTCAATTCATGATAAAGCAAAATGAACAGAATTGGGTAAAACAGTTATATTCTAGATAATGCTAGAATTTACAATATTATTCAGGTTTGGCTTCTACAATTTCAGAATTAAATTTGACACTAAACAAAAGCAAACAAATGCACAGAGGGGTCGAACATTACTCTGAAGTCTATGCAACAACAAGCTTGGTATATGCCTCAGCCCTCAATGCTATCACTGAGCTACCCACAATGAATGAGCTAGATGAAGTACCCACCGAGGAAAAACTCAACAAAGACATAGACAACATGGCTGCCGGCAAACCCCCTGAAAGCAGTGGTATTTCCCAGATCTTCTGAAACAGTGCAAACAACATTAAGCCAACAGAGAAAACATCCGAAGTAAGTGATACAGATGATGAATCAAGTGATGATGTTCCAAAATCACTTTCTTCAGAAGTTGAAGAAACTCTAAGTACAAAGAATGAATATCTGACCTGGAAGTTTTGCCTGAGATTGTATTACAGGATATCTTATTTGTTCTAAAAAAAAAAAGATGAAGAGTACTTCTTTCCAACTAAGTTTACACAAAATAAATCACAAAGTTTGACATCATCATGTTTCACTAGAAAGTTTCCATCAGGAGAAAGTTACAATCAATCTTGGCTCCTCTTTTCTTCACACTTGGAATGTCCACCACAGACAAACTTTTTAGAAATGGAAGTAAGAAGAAGAATGACTTAAGGCAAAACCAGATGAGTTGTCACATAAGTTTCATGTGCACATTAAAAAAATCACCAGTATTAAAGAGAAATTCTGAAGCATGTAGAAGCAGCTATCCAAGTAATTAGCAAAAACCAACTTGAGCTTTCATGGTCACCAAGAAAACCTAGAATCTCCCATACCAGGGAGAAGTAAGTGAATGATGGAGTTCCTGTAAGCAAAACAACCAGAAGAAAGAAAATACTTGATGGGGAGTTGAGTTCTGATGTAGAACTGTTAATAGAACTGCAAGCAAATCAAACCTGTTTGGGCAGTAGTACTGGAAAACCATGTGGATACCTTTGGGTATCTTTTTGACCCAAGACAACTGTTGAAGTCTTAAATGATGACAAGCTCATGAAAAGCCATATTAATTTTTTCTGTTAGTATGATAAAAGATGATAATCGCTTGTTCATGTCATTGATGCACAAGCACTTTTCATCAACAAACCAGTACCACAATCACCCATCGACACACAGAAAGCTGGCTTCATCTAGTAATGACACTTTTATAAAAGCTTGTAATCTCCATCTGAATACTACTAACTCGGGCCACTACCTTTGCATCACTGAGAGATCCTTTTCAAAACTCATTATCAAAAACTATCCCTAGAGCACAATGTCACAAGAAAGACTTAGTAGCATGGCTTTAATGTTAGTGGAGTCAAAAATACTACACAGCATTGATCTAGAATGTATTTGTCAGGAATCAATACTGTGACCTCACTCTACTTCTTTCTAGAAAGGGTTAGGTCACATCAAGTTCCCAAAAGAAAACACATGTTTACCAATCCGAAAAAAAAGGTCAGGAAAAAATTTGCATATGTCAGTTTCAGGAAGATGATAGATAAAAGAAATATTTGGAACAGAAGTTTTTATGATTTATGAAAAGACAATTTAGATGATTTAAAAAGGTATAAATTGAGGAAAAAGAGTTAGTCAGGGGGTCCTTCAGCTGTTATAAGTCAATGAGTTATAGTGAGTCCTTGAAGTTTAGCAGGTCCTAGAGCAGTTGCAGGTTCATAAGTTGTTTTAAATATTTAAATACTTTCTATATTGAAGTCCATTGTTAGTGAAAGTAAGGTTTAAGTGAAGAAATTAGAAAAGTTCAGTCTTTCAATTGTATCAATATAGTTAAGTGCTTTTGCAATGTGGATTTATTATTTCAGTGGTTGTGTAAGAATTGCTGTCAAGTAGTGCTGTATTGTGAATTATTGAATTAGTGTTTTGAAGGAGTTCATGAAAAGAAAGAAAAAGAAGTCTAGAAGTGTTTGTTCTAAAATGTTTAACATGTTCTTTCAAAGTTGAAGATAATTTACTTCCTAGTCCAAACCTCCCGCAGGACAACAGGGATGGGAGCAGGCAGGGTTTAAACCCGGGACCATTGATAGGTACAAACCACAATCCAGCAAACGAACAGGGAGCCAAGTGTATTTTGGTCATTCAATATTTTCCCAGCAAGTGATTCTGCTAGTGCCGTTATATATACAGATAAGAAAAACAATAAAAAACAAAAAAAATATTTAAAAGAAAAATCAAAGCTTATACAAAGTGTAATTGTATCAGTTAGTTTGGATCAGTTAAGTAATTAAATTTGTAATAGATCTAGGGATTCTAGAACAACAAAAATAAATCTCTGCGATTATAAATATTTTTACCAATCATTTTTGTTAGAGCTATTTCATGCTTTTAGTTTTCTCAATATGCTATGATCCTACTTATCTGGACCATTTGGAAAAAAGTGTGTGTTGGGGGGAGATGAAATGGATAATTGGATGAACTTTTACGTACTAGCTTTTTAAAAACATTTATAAAAAAAAGGAGGAAGACCTGAATTTGAACTCATGGCTCATGCCTCCTCATTATTACTCTGCTAGTGAGGCACCTATGAAAATAGAAGATAGTATAGTTATCTATTGTTTGCTAGAAAGTTAAATTAAAACGGCAACCTAAAAAAAGCGACTAATTCAGTTCATACTAACACTTCAGTCAAGTGCAATTTCTTTCCTTGGTTTGAGATACCAAACAAAATAATTAATTATCAATGGTTATTTAACTAATTGATTAATTTTTTAAATTAATTTTTGAGTTGTCAGATGAAATAAATAAGTGCAAAATTTCAGCTTGATCCAACATTTACAAACTTTTTACCTGACAGACAGACAGATTGAGCTGATAATAAGCTTTTATAATTAGCATTGACAATCATAGACATAAGGTCATCACAAATTTGGCACGTTAAAACAGAAATCACCACAATATTACCTCATGGTGTTTGAAGTTAAAGGACTCAGTGAACTATTTCTGACAAATTTTAAATTTATATGCTTTTTATCAGAATGTAGAATCTCATGGCGTATTATGCCAGAAGACTGTTTGAATTTTTTCTGACAAATTTTACATTTAAATGGCTTTCAACCAGAGTGTATAAGCTCATGATTTTTAAGGTGACAGGACTCAGTGAACGCTTTCTGACAGAATGTACATAGAAATGGCTTTCTTCCAGAATGTATTTTTTTATGGCAAGCTAAGTTTGAAGAATGATTGAATCCTTTTTGACAAATGTTACATTTAAATGGCCTTTCATTTGTATGTATTCTCTCATGGTTTTTTAAGTAGGAGGGGTAAGGGAATCTTTTCTGACAGATTTTACAAGTGAATTGCTTTTTACCTAGGTAAATCATCTCCTCATTTTTTATTTTTGACGAAGAAAAAGTTTCTGTACCTATTTGAAATAAATATGATTTTTTCTCTGCATAAACCAGCTGGTACTTTTTGTTACAATAAGAAAAATGTTCATCTTTTAAGTTTTCAGAATATCCATCTTTGCAACAACTATTTGTAGCATGCCTGTACCTATCTTGATTGAAAGTCATTTCTGGATTTTGATTCACCATTATTTTCTGTGAGATAAAATAAAAAAAATTATATATTTAACACTTTAAACAATTTAATCTGATACTAGAGTTGTATTCCAAAAAACTCCAAAGATAGGTGATCTTAGTTCCTGTTCCAACTATCAAGGGATAACACTACTATCCATCCAGGAAAAGTGTTTAACCGCCATTCTGCTAAACCAAATGAAAGATGTTGTACTTCCACATCTCTGTGACCAACAAGCCGGCTTTCAAAAGGAGAGATCATGCAAAGATCAGATAGCAACATTACACATAAATTTGGAACAGTCCATGGATTGGAACTCCCCTCTCTATGTCAGTTTTATAGACTATGAGAAGGCGTTTGACAGCGTGAACAGAAAGATCCTCTGGAGACTTTTGAGACACTATGAAGTGCCTAAAAAAGTCATATGAGGAGATAACTTGCAGAATAGTGCATGGTAGACAACTGACAGACATATTTGAAGTCTTGTTTCTACTACCATAGATTGGGTCTTGATACAGCAACAGACCAGAAGCAGAACTGTATACAGCGGACACTGTGGAAACAGCTAGACAACCTTGACTTTGCAGATGACTTGGCTCTTCTTTCTAACACACAACAGCAGATGCAGGAAAAGATAAGTGTCGTTGTGGACAATTCAGCTAGAATGAGCCTTACCATAAACAGAGGGAAGAGAAAGGTGTTCAAGATAAAGGCATCCAACAATACACCCATTACAGTCCAAGATGAGGCGCAAAGCTTCACCTATCTTGGTAGTATCCTAGACCGCCATGGAGGAACAGATGCAGATGTCAGAATCTGCTTTGGTAAAGATCAAGCAGCCTTCTATCAGCTGAAGAACACCTAGGGATCTAGGGAAATAAGCACCACCACCAAGATCAGGCTCTTCAACACCATTGTTAAGCCAATACTACTTTATGGAGCATCATTTATTTATATCTATATATATACATCTATATTTTAAAAAAAAAGATGGTAGACAAAAAAGCAAAGGTAAAAGAATAATTTGGATCCAATAACCTTCTTACCTTTACCTATCCCTTAGTCTGTTGGACCGTTGGGGCACCAGGCTAGATTTGTCGACCGTCTTTCTCCATTCCTCCCTTTTTTTTGCCTTGTTTAGAACCTCTCTCAATGGCAGGCCCGTCCATTCTTTAATGTTGTCCTCCCATCCCTTTTTCTGTCTGCCTCTTCTTCTTTCCCTGGCACTGTTCCCTGAAGGAAGGTCTTTGCGAGCCCCGTAGATCTTGTAATGTGGCCAAAGGTTTTAAGCTTTCGTCTTTTTACAATAGTTAGCAGGTCATCATGGGCTCCGATCGCTACAGTAACCCTGTCTCTGATTTCTTGGTTTGTGATGCAGTCTTTGAATGTGATGCCTAGGATCCTTCTGTAGCATCTCAATTCCATTGCTAGAATCTTCCTCTCAAGCTCTGCATTCAACGTCCACGAATTGCAAGCATATTAAAATGTGGCCATGACCAGAGAGCGCATCAGTCTGATTTTGGTGACGAAGGCTAAGCCCTTATCTTTCCATATTATTTTAAGTTTTGAAAGGGCTGCTGTGGACTGTGCTTTTCAGGCCAATAGTTCGGGTTTTGTTCCCTCATCTGAGACAATAGCTCCGAGGTATTTGAAGCTGTTAACACTAGTTAGCTTTTCACTTCCAATACTGATGCCTCTTTTAAAGCCATGATAGTTATTGGTCATAATTTGATTTTTTTCGGCATTTATTTGCATGCCATATGCTGCGGAAGTCTTGTCAATGCGCATCACCAGGTCAGCTAGTTCTTCTTCTGTCCCTGCTAGGCCCTCAATGTCATCTGCGAAGCGCAGGTTAGTAATTCTTCTTCCTCCAATGCTAACAGTACCTTCATAGCCCTCGAGGGCATCTTCCATTATCCTTTCAAGGAAGATATTGAAGAGTGTTGGTGACAGTAGGCACCCTTGTCTTACTCCAACTGTGGTTTTGAACCAGTCCCCAATATTATTGTTGAAGTACACCGCACTGGTGGCATCCTTGTAGAGGTTCTGGATAACTTTGATTATGTTTTTTTTAATGTTGTACTTTTTCATTATCGCCCAGAGTGCTCCGTGCCATACTCGATCGATCAATAACACATAATTTAGAGAAATAAAGAGAAATGTACAATTTTCTATAAGTTATAGTATTGTACAAAGTACATTTTTTTTTTTTTTACTTTATTGCAGGTTCAATAGTGAGGGTCATTAAGTATCTTGCCAATATTTCACCAAAATGTGTCATTTCCCTAAAAATATTGTTGTTGTTTTTTCCTTTTACTCTGAAGTAATTTACTTAAATGTTAATTAGGTCATAAATATAATTTTTTTTACTGCAATTACTTAATAATCTTCAATAAGTTTTATCTCTTGTCATAGTGTGATATGAAAGAAATATCCCATAGAGAAAATCCATTTTAATTTTACTATAGAGAAAGTACCTGTTGCTCATGTGTCACATGAAAGGAACAGAAAAAAAAAAATCAACTTAAATATAAAAATAACGGGCACACAAAGATGTCAATGCAAAGTTAAAAAATGTAAAAAAAAAATAAAAAATTCCTAATTATTAGAATACAATTGTCTTACCTGTGACTCTTCTTCTTCAAAAGTACGACCAGTGGAGGAGATTTCTTGTGTCTCTGAATAAATAGAGGAATCTATCTTCTCCATTTTCATAACATTTCTAAGAGCATTGGTAAAGTCTTGTTCCACATCATCCATCTTTGATCTTGAGTGCATTCCTTTTTTAGATGACTTTAGGAATAGAATGTGGGTTCTCCATTAAAATCTTATTGTTATTCATTACAAACAGTAGGGGACTTTCGCTTTTAAGAGAAAGGGTGAAAAAGAAAACTTGAGGGAGATATATCATAAATGTTATTCTCCAATATGAAGGTACTTACCAACAGAACATATTTTAAATAATAATAATCAAAAAATGAAAACTAATAATTCAGTTTCAAAAGTAATAATTAAGTCTTACCTGCACATCATTTTCTACAAAAAATGTAAAAGTGCGACCAGTAAAGATTTCCATAGCCTCTGACTCCTGAGACCATTCCATGGCCTCAATTTTAATGGCATTTCTCAGTTCATTTACGGGATGTTTCATGTCCTCCATAATTGATATTACAACAATTGGTTCTTCATCTGAATTTTTTAACAGAATTGAGTTCAATATTTAAATCTTAAGGTTAAGCATCTATAGATACTGCCCAATATTTTTATGCCACTATAAAAAACAAGAATGTCCTGATAAAGCAACATTAAAATTGTTTCTATGTAACTACAATATTAGCCCCTGTAAAAATAAAATAAAAAATACATTTATATTGTAATCTATTGTTAGTTTCAAACGTTTAAGCGATGACCAAAGTCTCTACACAAAGTATTAAGGGGACTAATTCAACTTATACCACAAAATCTTTCAAGTACAATTTCTTTCCCTTGTTTAATACAAAACAAAAAAATTAATTACCAATAGTTAGGTAACTGACTGGGTAATTCTTTATTTTTATTGATTTTTGTTTTGACAGGTGCAAGAAATAATTGTGCCAAATTTCAGATTGATCAGAGACTGGATGTGGGAGAAATAATGTGTACAAACTTCTACATAAGCTTAGTAATAAGTAGAATCTAATTGTGGTTTTGTGACTTGTTACAAAAATAAGAAAAAAGAAATCTAGATTTAGTTCTTGAAAACAGATTAATTCCATCTTTCTTCTGTTTATACATGTAACTGAGAAGCCATCTTGTATATTGATGTTCTAGTTTAATAATTACACATATAAAAATGTGCATTCTTGATAGAAACATTGCTATATTAAATTATAATAAATCTATTAAAACTTATACAACACACTCATCAAATAAAGTTACAAAGACATCAAAGATGGATGGATCTCTATGTGTGGCCTCGTTGAATGGATATATGTGGCTTGGATATGGATAGATCATATGGATTAATCTGATTGAATCAGATTGGAATGGATATGAGCAGTCTTTTTTATTTTGTTGTTGGTGCAGGTTCAAGGCTCAGTCATGCCAAACTTTTAAAAAATTGTTTTGGCATCATCTCACCTGCCTGGACACTCAGTGTACCTGAAACTGTCGTCATCAATCAATAGCATAATCAGTGGGCTTAAAAAAGTGGGGGTGGCAAAGTTATGTGTGATTATTTCTAGGAAACTATGATGAGCGAGTAAACCAAGAGATCTACAATTGAAAAATCATCTAAAAAGTTGTCCATTGATAGCATTATATATATGACATCTGTTAATCCATAGAAAAAGATATTAGAGTATATATTATATAGACATGCATTATTGATAGCATTGGCAATAAATCAATAACCCATGTCTTAATAATGGGAGATGACATTCATCCTATCCGGTCGAAACTATAGACTTTATATCAAGTTTTAACAGAAAATGAAATGAATTTAAAGAACATTTTGAAAATATGATTTTATTGACAAGTTTGGTTAATATTACAAACTGTGTGGTACGATGGTCTGGGAAGAAACTCAGTGCAGTCAAAGCTTGCTTGAGTCTCAAAAAGTACCACTGTGAGTGTGTAGATCTAGTGACAATCTAGTCACTCAGCTCACAGTATTGTCCAATAAGTAATCAACAGTCACAGTGACGACAGTGTAAGGTACTAAGTCTATAGAATCTAGATCTAGCTAGATCTAGTGTATCTAATTAGTTATAAGTCAAAGTGAAAAAGTAGTTTGTTTTCACTGTTTACTTTCTCTGTTCTAGATCTAGGATCCTTTCTACAATTACATCTCATGATCAGTAATCTGGACAATCTGGTAAATATTCTAGCACTTCAGCAGTCTAGAACTACAAGTAGTAAAGAAGTAGTGCTAGGGGACTAGATCTAATTATAATCTAATAACTAATATATAAAATATAACCTAAATCTAGAGGGT
Source organism: Biomphalaria sudanica (assembly GCA_036873155.1). Taxonomy (NCBI): domain Eukaryota; kingdom Metazoa; phylum Mollusca; class Gastropoda; family Planorbidae; genus Biomphalaria; species Biomphalaria sudanica. Next base: position 2,528,887 of record JAZGLO010001986.1, read on the forward strand.
AGAATAGAATAATTTAAAATGTAGATCTAGTCTATATCTAGATCTAAATCTAGAGATTCTATAATAATAACTAAAATGTCCCCAATAAAAAATCAAAACCGTTTGACCTGTCTCAGTGTCTGAATAAAATTTCGCATAATTGTTCCTTAGATCATGGCGGAGACCGTAGTCACGTAGTGTAAGTACAGTAAGTTTTGATGTCTCTCCAACAACCTAAGTAGACAAAACTGTTTCTCTATTAATTAAAGAATGAAATTTTGTGTCAAATCGGGTAAACCCGTTTTCATAGTATATTATAGCCGGATATGACCCGAGGCCTGCGCGATTACTTTGGGTATTACTGATTTACTGGACTAAATTTAGAACTAGATCTATGTCAAAAATGCAGAATATATAGATCTCTATTCCCTTCATTTTCTTTTTTTTTGGCCACGAAAATAGAAATATGGTGTGAAAATGGGTTTTACCTGTTCATCCAACATATTCATATCTGTAATACAAAGCAATAAGTAAGGTGTATGTATGCAAAGGCGTAGCCAGGATTTTTTCTGTTGTATCTATTGTGCATTATAATGCTATTTGAAAAAATTAGTTCAGAACAAAATGCTATACACTACACTTTATTAATGGAGCTCATTAATTCTGAGTAGTCACTTTTTAGCCATTTTTGTATATTTTATAGTGAAATACATCTTCCAGATCTGTTTATTTATTACGTAGATATAGATTTATTCAGAATCCAGGGGGGTGCAAGTGCACCACCATGCACCCCTCTGCGGGTGCCCATACATGATTGATTCAAGAGTTTAATAAATTAATGTTCAGGAAAATTTTGCGCATCGTATTCTAAGTCTAAATCTAATGGCCTATTATTGGAATATCATAAAGTGTAGTAACTTAACAAGTAGGCCTAGTGCTTCCACTGAGGTACAGTAATAAAGATATGCTATTATTGTTACTAGAATATGCAAATCTGGAGTTCATGTCCGACCATTTACGATTTAATCTAGGCTTGCAATTCTTTGCTCTATGAAGGATGTCACATATTCTTAAACATGTTTGTCGTGACGATTTTTTTTATATATTTGCACATAGTTTTAGTTATTATGAATGACACAAGGTCGACTTTCACAATACATTCTGTATGGGGATTTAACAGAAGGCAGGAGATCCGCTGGTCGTCCACTGCTAATGTAGGCTATATCTGATGTATGCAAACGCGACATGAAGTTCTTCAAAATCGGCACTATCAGTTGGGAAAATGTGGCACTGGACAGATCCACATGAAGAGCGAGCATTAAAGGAAGTTCCTGGATTGCAGATGCCATACACATCAGTTGGCCTCTTTAGTCACACAAGAAGTTGCAAAGGGAAAAAATCGTCTCGAGACGTAAAATACTACAAATATTTTTTATAATATTTAGTTCAGGTCTAGAATATATATATATATACATATATATATATATATATATATATATATATATATATATATATATATATATATATATTTGGGCAATTATCTTTCGATGTGATAAATGTTATATTTTCTTGAACAAAAGTAAAGAGTCTTTCGGAGTTGCGGTCGGTGTCAGCGCTCGATAAAACAGCAGGTTAAACACGTCCACCAGTTTATAATAGAAGAGATACAAGAAAGTTCTTCCCATGCCAACAGTTGAGTCAAAACGTTGATTGGGATCAACGGAGCACTGGCAGTAGCAAGAACCCAAAAAAAAAATACGAGCTGCATCATCATGAATTAACTGCATTGGTTGGGTATTTTAGTGATGAAACTCAGGCACTGAACAGATGTCTTTTTTGAGGGTTCGGTTTGTTGAATTGCGATTGTATTCGACTTCATTGGTTTCATTCCTAGTTGTTCAGAGAGACGCGCAGCATGTGTCTATCGTCACTGTACAGTCTAGACTCGGACAAACTACTCGGCCAAGGCTGCCCCGTGATGGCTAGCATTGTTTTTTCCGTAACTGTCCCCAGCGATAGCGTTGGTGCTAAATTTACCTCTTTTGTGTGAGACACAAATAACTGAAAAATACGAATCCATTCGAGTTTAAATCTCAACTTAGAGATCTTTATTGTTTGGCGGATCTTAAAATAACGACTGCAAGTGAAACCATATAAATGTCTCCTCCTCTTGTGTTTATGATTTGTCTTTTCATTGTCGTCAATTATTCATCTGTTCTTGAATCAGTTGCCATGGTGTTGCAGTCTTTCCAACTTAACACAGTGTCCGCTCAACAGCACATCAGCAGTCACATTAATGGCATAATCAAAAACCAACTTGACCATCCTGAGGAACACGTCAGAGGTGTCATGTTGAGGAAGGAGAGACTGCTGGCGGAAAAACTTGATAACAGATACTGAGTTTCTGCTGCCGAGAATTCGCAGTCAACAGACACACTGAGAAAAAACCACATGTTTGGATTTTGGGAGTTATTACAGAACATGGCTTAACATTACACATCTTTACATTACACATCTTTACATTACACATCTTTACATTACATATCTTTACATTACATATCTTTACATTACACATCTTAATTCTTAAGTTTCTTCATTATGTCTCGCTGTTCGAGCAATACTAATGGTCAGTTCAACTTGTTTTTTTTTTTCATTTTAAAACGATGCAAAAGCAGCAAAGATGAAAATCAGAACTGCACGATAAGCCTTCATCGCTAGCTTGTCCATCGCGACGAAAAGCAATTCCAATTCATTAGTACAGTTTCTGCAGCCACAGTCAACGTTTGCAGTTTTTGTTTAATCAAACGTATGGAAGCACTGGCCTCACGGATAAAGTTAACAATGTTGTACAGTGAATACTTTGTTCAGGTGTTTAGTTTCTTATTATTTTTTTATTTCATGAAAAAAAATGTATTGTGCATTAAATATCGAATAGGTATGAGGGACCGAATGGGGGGTGGGGGGCAATTCTTTTCTTAAATATTATAACAAGAAAGTTGAGGATACGACTTTGAGCCATGGGTGGCAGCTTGCACCCCCTGCAAAAAATCCTGCGGGCGCCCATGGCTACGTTCATGGCATTTGGTGAGTGGCGACTGTCGTTTGCATTATTTTTTTGTTTTATAGAAGAATGGAGGTTAACCTAAAAAAAAAACCTGGAGGGGGATTTTAAAAACACCTCTCCCCTTGGCTGCACTGGAGCAAATGATATTTTAACTTTAAAATTTCACCTAAAAACAAAATTGAAGCAAAAAATAATTCACAAAATTTCATCTTTCCCGAAAGGGAGGAGGGTATTTCATTTCGGGGGTGGGGTTGTTGGAGCCCCAACATCCCTCGCTATGCCCATGCACGCATGTATTTAGTTTGTATATGATTTTCTAGAATGTTTTTAAGATAGTTTTTAATGAGCTCCCAGAGGTTATCAACTGGTTGGTTAATGTCTTTTCCTACCAAAAGAAGTGCTTGATCTTCGGTTGTTCAGTTCGATGTGACTAGAAGGTCCATGTTAAAACAAATCGCAATGACAAAAATCTTAAAATTAGAAAAAGTTAATGCTTTATTTAAATAATGTCTTTTTAAATAATAAAATACAGTCTTGAAAATCTAAGAAATAAACACATTTAAATAAGGTCAAGGACAAAACCAAATAATTTAAGGGTTATATAAATAATTTACACAAAATAACAAATATAAAAAGACCATAATGTCAACACATATCAATAAATTATAACAAATTCTTTTTTTTTTCAAAAGTCTAATTGTATCAATTAGTTTGAATGAGTCATGTTATTAAATTTGTAATAGATCTATAGTAATAAAAATCAATTTGTGCGATTAGATATTTTTTTTTACTAATTGTTTTTGTTTAGCGCAATTTCATGCTTTTAGCTTTCTCACTACGCTATGATCCTATCACATGTCTGGACCAGTTGGGAAGGACAGGGAGAGAGAAAGAAGAGGGGAAGGTGAACGTGTGATAGATTGTTAAATGTATTTACGTAACACTGTGTGGGTAGCAAGAAATATAGCGTGGGTAACATGGAATGTCGTGTGGGTCCCAGTACAGATCACCTGGGCTCCAATCACTGGGATGCTATTTTTGTCCGCTTACATTATGAATGTCTTCATACAGATGATGGATTCCTCTTTAATGATGGAGAAAATGGTTGGGATAAGGAGATGGAAGGTAAAAGTTTGCAAGTCGATGTTAAGAACATTTCCAATTTCATAGAAAGCATTGCGAAGTATTATTGTTAATACGAGTTTTATAAAAAAAGTCTTTTTTTTTTTTTTTTTTTTACAATTTTTAAGGTATTAACATCTAGAATAAAAAAAAAGAATTTCGAAAAATATTATTATTTTATATTCTATCTTATTTCTTTTTATTTTCTTATCAACTCATTCTGTCTGTCTGGGTGGAATTCATTTCTTCTTCTTCCCATTCTCGGATTATGTTGCATGATTTATCGTCAATGAATCTATGAAAAAACTGACAAATTATTTGATCACTTGGTCGTAAATGATTTTTTAAAATAAAGAAATGTACAAAGCTAAGGAAAGATAAGCCTTGTGTAAAGAATTAGCCCGTTTACTATAAAATATTTATATTTTTTTAAAACTATAAAACTTTCTATTTTTATAAGTATTTGTTAAGCTCAGTGTTTTATGCGTCGGCCTTCCACCATTGAGCCGTGAGATCCTATGTTCAAAATTAGACTTAAGCAGCTTAAAAAAAAAATTCTTTTAAAAAAGCAGCACGGAAATTGTATCCTAGATTCTACGTCCACCCCAAATTGGTCCACAAAATGGACGATAGCGCACAGAGCATTCTATAAGCAAGACAAAAAGTAATGCTAAACAAAAAGTAATTGCAAACAAGGTAACAAAGATAGTTAATGTGGAAACACAAACTCAAATCTAATGTAATTCAAATATTTTTCAAAACTTTTTTTTTCAGAAAATGACAATGTAATTTGCAATAAGTATTTAAAAATGTACAGCAGAAATGTCTCCTTTAGTCTAATGCTTTTTTTGTTTTTTGTTACTGTTAATATTCAATAGTTGTAAAAAGGGTTTGTTGTTATGAAAAAAAAACTGCTTGCATAGTTAGTTTTTAAAATTGAACGGTTTGCGTTTAGAGAAAAGAAAAGTAGCTGTTGCTTCAGAACTTTATAACATCTATAATATGATATCGGATTTTTTGTAGTTTTTGAGATTTAACGAGACTGATGGATAGACAAACGGACAGACAGACATTGCAAAACTAATAGAGGCTTTTACCCTTTCGGGGGCCGCCAAAATATTTTCACTCGCACAAATGTATTACTGTAAGTCTATACCTAATTACCTATTATAGATATAGGCTACATGTGAAAGACTCAAGCGAATATTCGTCACTCAACTTCTCATTTAGTTGTATTATTAACTAAAATACAACAAGATGAATGTTGTCAAAACAATAATTGTAAGCACCCTAATGGCCTTACGACATAGGTTGATCATGTCTTTGTTCTTGAGAACCATAGTACTTTGTTTTTTTGTTGTTGTTTTGTTTGCTCTTTCATTTCTTGTCTTTCTATTGTACACTGATCAATTTATTGTTGAGGCAACCGGAAACGTAGTGTAAGATAAGCCCCACTATGTACTGCTCTAGAAATATTCCTATAATGAACTTAGTAGACTATATATAAGTTATTTTGTTTACTAAGCATATCAAATAATGTCAAGTATTTTTGGAAATACAATTTAAATACGATGAGTGAATCTTATATAGTTTTTATATCAACAAAAAGAGAAAATACTAATTTAGTAAACTTTTCAGTACCGGTAAGTGTCATTAAATGTTTTAATTTATTCAAGATTTTAGTTTCTATAAAATGTTAGCCAAACTATTAACGTAACGAGATGAATGCTGCGGGACTAGTTATAAACAAAACAAAATTTACTTTCAAAACTCGACAGTTTTATAGAAACTCATCAATTTATAATAATGTAAATCATCATATGTTTTCAAAAGTTAAATATTCTAGAAAAATATAGTTTTTGTTTTCACATAGCATACAATTTTTATTGTGGTCTATTCCCAAAAATTTCTGTTGTTTTTTTTACAATACTCTATGTCTCTTTAGTATCTTATTGTAGTCTCTTCTAACACTACACACTTTCAAAATAAAAACAAAACAAAAAACAATGGCGTTGTAAATATCTTACTTACACCATCCTTAACCTTCAGATAATTCCTAAATTCATGTTGAGAAATGCTAATCTATCGGAAGGTGTTAAAGGTACATTCAGTATTCGTCTTCGTCTGAAGAATAGAAGTCACTGGTGGGTTCATCGTCCTCATCATCAGACTCTAAAAGCTGCATTTGTTGCAAGGAGTATTTAAATACAGATAAATTCCGTTTATAAGCTGCATTATCTATTAACGACTCAAAGTCCAATGCGTGTTTAAACAACAACATATCCTGAAGCTGCCTTGGAAGTTCAATTTTTTTAACTTTTAATTTTCTGTCATGTGAAGGACCTAAAACGTCTGATACGACAATGAAACATAATGTTTCCAGAGACAATGGCTGACAACAAAATGTCTTCAATAACTCCAAGCTTCTTTTGCTGCCCTCACATTCAAGATGTTCCTGAATGGTTTTATTTCCAGACAAGATTGAAATGTCTGACCTCATAAGGAATCTGATTTGAATCAAATACTTAGCCAAGTCTGAGTGATTCATGGTAAGAGCTAGAGCTAGGGGAGAAATATAAGTAGTGGACTTGTACCAAGCGTAAACATTCTTTGATATTGCAAGATAGGCTGGAGCTAAACCAGTGGATATAAATCTAGGTATAAGAGATAAACTTCCTGAAGAAATAAGAACGTGAGCTACACACGAGTGGACATTGACTATTGGTATGCTATTATCTACGAAAAATGTAATACATTCTATTGCCTGGTCCAGGTGATTCCATAACTTTACTAACAACACAGAGAGAACTGTTATATTTTTGTGATTTGATTCTCTGACGTCTGCTCCAGAAGTAATTAAATATTTTAACAACTCCAAATCAACTAATTTAGCAGCTAAAATTAAAGCCGAAACTCCCTTGTTGTTAGTATGGTTAAGATTACAACCTGCTTGAACTAAAACTTGAAAAACTTCTAATTCCCCAGACTGAAGAACGTGTAACAATGCAGTATTGCCTTCTCGATCATGAAAGTTTATATCAGCACCACTCTGAATTAACAACGACAAGACCGTACAATCCAAAGTTCTAAATAAAGCAGTTTCTTTACTGTCATCACAAACAAAGTTAACGTCTGATCCGGCTTCAATGAGTATTTTAATATTTTCTAAGCAACCGTTTTGAACAGCAGGAAAAAGTGCTGTCTCACCACAGCAGTCAGTCTTATTGACGTTGGCACCATGAGCGATTAACATTTTAATAATCTCAGATGAATTTCTTATTTGGGCAGCGATGTGTAACGCAGTTTGTCCGCAGTAATTACTGACCTCAGTGCTGGCTCCATAACTAAGGAGAAGTTGAATTATTTCTTCAGTAGTTCTTTTCTGATAGGATTCCAGTCCATTGGAAAAAAATGGATTAAGCGCTGACCATTTTCTTGAAAGTGCTATCGTGAAATCTAAAGATACGAATTCCAGAATTGGATATGTCTCATATACACCGATTTTCAAGTTGATATCAGCTCCTCTTGACAACAACAGTTCTATGACTTTGATATCAACTGCTGCAGTGAGTGGAGATTTACCGTATTGGATTTGATTAATGTCAGCTCCATGGTCTAACAACATCTTGATGATAGAAATTAAACTGTTTTTGACGGCAATATGAATTAAGTCTGATGAATTAATACATTCCAGTGATTTAGCATTATACTCTGTTAATAAAAACTGTAAAGACATTTCATTGCCTTTATCTACTGCATAATTAAGCGCTTGTTCAACATCTAAATAAGCTCCAAAATGAATTAATAAACTCGCGTTTGCTATTCGTTCACTGTGCATGGCTTTTTCTAAAGCCGACCCTTCGTAGACAGGCTTTTGACCACTATCTACTTTATTAATAGAATGAAACATTTTTAACAAAAATTTTAGCAAGTCTAAATTATTACAAGTTGACTTGAGAGCTTCATTAGAAATATTACATTGATTCTTTGCGAGAAGTTCTATGATCTCTATGTTGCCTATTGAGACGGCAAGTTGCATTACTTTCTCTTTCTCATCAGAAGTTGGTGATGATTGCAACGCAGTGTTCAACAAAATCTGAAGGATATCTATGTCCGTGCCAGAGACAGAATGGTTATTTTGATTTAGGAATTGTAAAAATAAAGTTAAATTGTTCAAAGATGATTCTCTAGTCGTATTTAAAATTTTTCTATTCATGCATGACAAAAGCTGAAGAGATTCCAAATCTCTTTTTAATGCAGCGAGTAGCATTGAACTTTGCCCACTGCATTTTTCTTTTTTGAAAATTTTTACCAAATTTGAAATTCCTTTTCGGACAGCTATGTTTTTTAAACTCAGGTTAGGTTTCTTATTTTGTTCACTATGTGTATCCTCATTCGCAAGAGCACCGGCATCAATTAATAGTTTTACAGCGTCTAAATTCACGACTTCTACAGCACAAAGTAATGCAGAGCAGCCTTCGTTGTTGTTATGATCAACGTTGATATCTCTAGAGTGAATCAACAATGTTGTCACTTTAATGGATGAGCTAAAGCAAGACGATACAATCAACGGTGTATTTCCATATTTATTGACCGCATTCACGTCAGCTCCGGCTTCTAAAAGTATTCTAGCACAGCCTGTCTCCCTATTAAGAGCACACAATATAAGTGGTGTATTCAAATTGGGATCTGTTGCTTCCACATTAGCTCCTTTAGAGACTAGGAGCTTGGCGCAGCATTCTTGAGAGTTTAAGATACACAATGCTAGTGGCGTAAAACCGTTACTGTCTGTAGTCTCCAAGTCTGCACCGGCTTCAATAATGAAGGGAATTAAATGCATGTGACCATACCAACAAGAACTCAGCAAACTTTGATCTAAAGCATCTTTTGAAAACAAGAACGACAAATGTTTTAAGTTATAAATTAGACTTTTTATTTCATCAGTAATATCCATTGTAGAAGCTGATGCAGTTTCTATAAGGAAAGAATCACCCATGATGTCATCAGTAATATCCATTGTAGAAGCTGATGCAGTTTCTATAAGGAAAGAATCACCCCTGATTTCATCAATAATATCCATTGTAGAAGATGATGCAGTTTCTTTAAGGAAAGAAACACCCCTGATTTCATTAGTAATATCCATTGTAGAAGATGATGCAGTTTCTACAAGGATAGAATCACCCCTGATTTCATCAGTAATATTCATTGTAGAAGATGATGCAGTTTCTATAAGGATAGAATCACCCCTGATTTCATCATTAATATCCAATATAGAAGCTTATTCAATCATTCCTGACTGTGTTTTTGAGAATAAGATCCATCATTTGTTCAGCTGAATTCTATTTTGTCTAGGCTGTCTGTATGAAATATTAAAATGTCTCAGTAATTAGGACAAAACAATCACAACGACATGCAAGTAAAATTCTAGACATTTCTACCACGTGTATATAATTGTTAGTGTTGATCACTGGCGGATCCGGGCAGGGGGGGGGGCGATCGATATATATATATATATACGTTCTTTAGGGTTAGGGTTTACTGGGCTTTAGGGTTAGGGTTTTGGAAAAAATTGCCCCCCCCCCAATCCAAAGTTCTGGATCCGCTAGTGGTGTTGATCAATACAAATTAATTCTCAGCAAAATACTTATGAGTGTTTTATGTGAATGTTTCAGCACACAACATTTGAATACAACATCAACATAAATATCAACACACATAAACATAAGACTTCAGAACACAACATCAATATTTATTTGTCAAGTAAGCCTACTTAAGATTTACTGATCATTTTTTGTGTGTAAATTATCTTTTTATCTTATATAATACAGACGTTACTTCAAAAAAGAAGATGATTACGTCCTACGCGTCATGCATTTAGTCATGCATATCAACCAATGACTTAAATTCTGCCAAGTCACTGGTTTTCCTGGCTAGCTCAGGCAACCCATTCCATGCTCTAATAGCACTAGGGAAGAATGAGTATTTGTTTAAATTTGTCCTAGCATATGGGATGACGAATGTGCCTTTATCTTTGTGTCTTTCAGAGTATTTTATTAAATTTTGTTTTTGTATTTAAAGATTATGGTTCAGTGTTTTATGTATAATTGCTACTTTACTTTTAAGTCTTCTGTCCTGAAGGCTTTCTAAATTTAGTGATTTTACTAAAGGTGTTACTCTAGTCAGATGTGAATATTTGTTTGTTATGAATCTCACTGCTCTATTTGTATCTGTTCCAGTTTCTAAATGTTTTCTTGAATTGAGGGGTCCCAAACAAAGAATGCATATTCTATTATTGGCCTGACCTAGGTTAAATAACATTTTAGTTTTATGTTCTTATTTGATTTATAGAAATTTCTTTTAATAAATCCTAATGCTTTGTTTGATTTTTGATAGTTTGATCAATGTGGGGATTTCATGACAGTTTTTCATGTATTATAACACCTAGGTATTAAGGTGGCCCAAAAAATCCAACTTTGTGCCACATACCAGGGCACCCTTTTTTTGTGTTCCATTTGCTTTAGGTAGTATACTGTTAAAATTTTAAAAATAAATTTCAAGTAGATTTAAAAATAAATTTCAAGTAGAAGGGGATGCTCACAGGCCTCTTTTTTTTTTACCTTTCACAGCATTTTACTCGATTTTGTTGACTGGTGGAAGTGCAACATTTTTTTCATTTGTGATCTATTGTATGCTGACCAGTGATGAAAGTGACTGCCAATAGTGATACTTATTTAATTTTATTACCTAGTTCTCATTTTAGAGACATGACTTCCTGTTGTTTTTTATAAACATTGTGCAGATGAAAATTAACAAATATTTTGTTCAGTTTCTTTTTTATTCTACACACACTAGGCTGCAGTTTAACAGGTAAAATTTAACAATTTGCGTGATTAATCCGTCTTTTCACTTAAAGATTGTTTTCAGAATGGATATTTATTAATTTGAATAATTATTTTGCTGGTGCTGGTTTCTGGTGATGGCAGTGAAAAATTACTAGATGTCCCTAAACTAATATCAGGGACATGACAAAATGCTGCTGATGCTATTTATGATCAGTTAGAACAGTGGGCACTGGTGGAAAGCATCCAGGCTATGAGCTTCGACACCACTTCTGTCAACACTGGTCGTTTCAATGGAGCTTGTGTGCTGCTTTAGAATCGTATTGGTCGAGAACTATTGTGGCCGGCATGTCGTCATCATGTTCTTGAACTGGTATTGGCAAAGGCTTTTAGTTTGTGTTGCGGTAACTCTAACTCACCAAACATACCTATCTTCAAAAGATTTAAAGAAGTTTGGGAACGAATAAAGCTTGACAACTTCAGTAAGTGGGAACTGACTTCAAGCACTGATGATTTCCGAGAAAACACTGTGAGCTTCCTGACAAATTTCGTTGACTTGAAATCCCAGGTCAGAGATGATTATGAAGAATTCATTGAACTGACAATGATCATCTTGGGATATCCTCTAAAAAGGATTCACTGGAGAGCACCAGGCCAAGGAAGTAAGCCAACTCAAACGATTGGTACAGTTTGGAGCCTTGTTGTACACAAAGTCCTGGATTCAAGCACCCTGTGCAGCGGAAACACCTTGGAGGAGATCTTTTGCTCTGGAAGAACCTGCAGCAATATCAGTCTATTGAGCACGACATCAGTATTGCAGCACAACAAATTCTCCAGAATCACATGTGGTACCTGTCCGATGAGACTGTCAGCCTGGCTTTATTTTCCGATGAAGTGTCACCAATCGAGAAGCAGAAAATAATAACAGGTTTTGGAATAGAACCTAGTGAGCGATATGTTCGAGGTGATCCATCATTGCTCCATTGAAGACGTCAGCTTGGGTCACTTTTCCACAAGGCGTTCACAGAACCTGCTTACAAAGCTACAGATAGGCCACTCCTTTCTATTGCTTCCTCCAGAACAGTGGAATGACAATACTGACTACCAGAAAGGTAAGCAGCGCATTAACGACTTGCGTGTGGTCAAAGATACTGCAGAACGTGGAGTTCAACTTTTTGAAGACTACAACAGACTGCTGACAAAAAACAAAAAAGAAAAGCAATTTATATTGCAAGTTGTTGAAGCCAACAGAAAAGTCATCCCTGCACAAACTACAAAGAAGTCTGTCATCTGTGCTGTTTCGGTGTAGACAATATTTAGACATTGTATTCTGACTCTTCACAATTTACTTTTTTGTTGTCATTTTCGTTACTTAACAGTTACATTACAGTCATGGCATGATTTGAAAATTTTATTAAAAAAAATTGAACGAAAATAGGTTTTTTCATTAACATACAAAACTTTGTAACTCTTGAGCATCCCCTTCCGATAGCAGTAGGAAGCTGAAATTGTGGTCAGTTACTAAGTAAGACAAATGCAACTTAACAAGAGGGTGCCACGTTAGATGTGAGAAACTTTTTTTTTACCACATGATTATGGCCACCCTACTAGGTATTTTGCGTTTTTAGTCTGTGTTACTGGTTTGCCATGAATAAGATAAGTGGAATTAATTTGTTTTAGTTTTTTTGTTACTCTTAATAACTGACATTTTTCTGGGTGGAAAGACATGCTCCAATTTGATTCCCATTTCTGTTATTCATCTAATTCTCTTTGTAAAATTTCTGTATCTTGTGTTGTTTTTATTGTTCAATAGGTCTATATTATGCAATCGTCTGCAAATAATCTGACATTTAATCCTGAACAAATGCAATTTGGTAAATCATTTATGTAAATTAAAAACAGTAGTGGACCTAAACTGTTGCTTGAGGTACACATACGTTTACTGTTATTGGTGTTGATTTAGAGCCATTTATTATTACAGTTTATTTGCTTAAGACTAGGTGGAGAAATAAGAACAACATAAACAAAAACTTTATAGAAAGAAGATTATAGGAAGTGTAATTTATTTTATCAATTAGTTTTGGCCAGTCATGTAATTATATCTCTGATTGACCTAGATGTAATTAATCTGTGCGATTAGAAATAGGCCTACTTTTATGAAGTGTTTTTGTTTAGCTTTTACCTTTCTCAATGAGCTATGGTCCTGTCACTTTCTCACTGCGCTATGATCCTGTCACTTTCTCACTGCGCTATGATCCTGTCACTTTCTCACTACGCTATGATCCTATCACTTTCTCATTTCGCTATGATCCTATCACGTTCTCACTACGCTATGATCCTGTCACTTTCTCACTGCGCTATGATCCTGTCACTTTCTCACTGCGCTATGATCCTGTCACTTTCTCACTACGCTATGATCCTATCACTTTCTCATTTCGCTAAGATCCTATCACGTTCTCACTACGCTATGATCCTGTCACTTTCTCACTGCGCTATGATCCTGTCACTTTCTCACTACGCTATGATCCTATCACTTTCTCACTTCGCTATGATCCTATCACTTTCTCACTACGCTATGATCCTGTTACTTTCTCACTACGCTATGATCCTGTCACTTTCTCACTGCGCTATGATCCTGTTACTTTCTCACTGCGCTATGATCCTGTCACTTTCTCACTGCGATATGATCCTATCACTTTCTAACCGCGCTATGATCCTATCACTTTCTCACTGCGATATGATCCTGTCACTTTCTCACTGCGCTATGATCCTGTCACTTTCTGACTGCGCTATGATCCTATCACTTTCTCACTACGCTATGATCCTATCACTTTCTAACCATGCTATGATCCTATCACTTTCTCACTGCGCTATGATCCTGTCACTTTCTCACTGCGCTATGATCCTGTCACTTTCTCACTGCGCTATGATCCTGTCACTTTCTCACTGCGCTACGATCTTATCACTTTCTCAATGCGCTATGATCCAATCACTTTCTAACCACGCTATGATCCTATCACTTTCTCACTGCGCTATAATCCTGTCAATTTCTCACTGCGCTATGATCCTGTCACTTTCTCACTGCGCTATGATCCTATCACTTTCTCACTGTGCTATGATCCTGTCACTTTCTTACATCGCTATGATCCTGTCACTTTCTCACTGCGCTATGATCCTGTCACTTTCTCTATGCGCTATAATCCTGTCACTTTCTTACTGCACTATGATTCTGTCACTTTCTCACTGTGCTATGATCCTATCACTTTCTCACTGCGCTTTGATCCTGTCACTTTCTCAATGCGCTATGATCCTGTCACTTTCTCAATTCGCTATGATCCTGTCACTTTCATAATACGCTATGATCCTGTCACTTTCACAATGCGCTATGATCCTATTACTTTCTCACTGCGCTATGATCCTGTCACTTTCTTACTGCGCTATGATCCTGTCACTTTTACAATGCGCTATGATACTATCACTTTCTCACTGCGCATGATCCTGTCACTTTCTCAATGCGCTATGATCCTGTCACTTTCTCAATGCGCTATGATCCTATCACTTTCTCTATGCGCTATGATCCTATCACTTTCTAACCACGCTATGATCCTATCACTTTCTCACTGCGCTATGATCCTGTCACTTTCTCACTGCGCTATGATCCTGTCACTTTCTCACTGCGCTATCATCCTATCACTTTCTCAATGCGCTATGATCCTGTCACTTTCCCACTGCGCATGATCCTGTTACTTTCTCAATGCGCTATGATCCTGTCACTTTCTCACTGCGCTATGATCCTGTCACTTTCTCACTGCGCTATGATCCTATCTCTTTCTCACTGCGCTATGATCCTGTCACTTTCTCACTGCGCTATGATCCTGTCACTTTCTCACTGCGCTATGATCCTGTCACTTTCTCACTGCGCTATGATCCTGTCACTTTCTCACTGCGCTATGATCCTGTCACTTTCTCACTGCGCTTTGATCCTGTCACTTTCTCAATGCGCTATGATCCTGTCACTTTCTCAATTCGCTATGATCCTGTCACTTTCATAATACGCTATGATCCTGTCACTTTCACAATGCGCTATGATCCTGTCAATTTCTCACTGCGCTATGATCCTGTCACTTTCTCACTGCGCTATGATCCTATCACTTTCTCACTGTGCTATGATCCTGTCACTTTCTTACATCGCTATGATCCTGTCACTTTCTCACTGCGCTATGATCCTGTCACTTTCTCAATGCGCTATAATCCTGTCACTTTCTTACTGCACTATGATTCTGTCACTTTCTCACTGTGCTATGATCCTATCACTTTCTCACTGCGCTTTGATCCTGTCACTTTCTCAATGCGCTATGATCCTGTCACTTTCTCAATTCGCTATGATCCTGTCACTTTCATAATACGCTATGATCCTGTCACTTTCACAATGCGCTATGATCCTATTACTTTCTCACTGCGCTATGATCCTGTCACTTTCTTACTGCGCTATGATCCTGTCACTTTTACAATGCGCTATGATACTATCACTTTCTCACTGCGCATGATCCTGTCACTTTCTCAATGCGCTATGATCCTGTCACTTTCTCAATGCGCTATGATCCTATCACTTTCTCTATGCGCTATGATCCTATCACTTTCTAACCACGCTATGATCCTATCACTTTCTCACTGCGCTATGATCCTGTCACTTTCTCACTGCGCTATGATCCTGTCACTTTCTCACTGCGCTATCATCCTATCACTTTCTCAATGCGCTATGATCCTGTCACTTTCCCACTGCGAATGATCTTGTTACTTTCTCAATGCGCTATGATCCTGTCACTTTCTCACTGCGCTATGATCCTGTCACTTTCTCACTGCGCTATGATCCTATCTCTTTCTCACTGCGCTATGATCCTGTCACTTTCTCACTGCGCTATGATCCTGTCACTTTCTCACTGCGCTATGATCCTGTCACTTTCTCACTGTGCTATGATCCTATCACTTTCTCACTGCGCTTTGATCCTGTCACTTTCTCAATGCGCTATGATCCTGTCACTTTCTCAATTCGCTATGATCCTGTCACTTTCATAATACGCTATGATCCTGTCACTTTCACAATGCGCTATGATCCTATTACTTTCTCACTGCGCTATGATCCTGTCACTTTCTCACTGCGCTATGATCCTGTCACTTTCACAATGCGCTATGATACTATCACTTTCTCACTGCGCATGATCCTGTCACTTTCTCAATGCGCTATGATCCTGTCACATTCTCAATGCGCTATGATCCTGTCACTTTCTCAATGCGCTATGATCCTATCACTTTCTCTATGCGCTATGATCCTATCACTTTCTAACCACGCTATGATCCTATCACTTTCTCACTGCGCTATGATCCTGTCACTTTCTCACTGCGCTATGATCCTGTCACTTTCTCACTGCGCTATCATCCTATCACTTTCTCAATGCGCTATGATCCTGTCACTTTCCCACTGCGCATGATCCTGTTACTTTCTCAATGCGCTATGATCCTGTCACTTTCTCACTGCGCTATGATCCTGTCACTTTCTCACTGCGCTATGATCCTATCTCTTTCTCACTGCGCTATGATCCTGTCACTTTCTCACTGCGCTATGATCCTGTCACTTTCTCACTGCGCTATGATCCTGTCACTTTCTCACTACGCTATGATCCTATCACTTTCTCATTTCGCTATGATCCTATCACGTTCTCACTACGCTATGATCCTGTCACATTCTCACTGCGCTATGATCCTGTCACTTTTCTCACTACGCTATGATCCTATCACTTTCTAACCACGCTATGATCCTATCACTTTCTCACTACGCTATGATCCTGTCACTTTCTCACTGCGCTATGATCCTGTCACTTTCTCACTACGCTATGATCGTATCACTTTCTCACTTCGTTATGATCCTATCACTTTCTCAATGCGCTATGATCCTGTCACTTTCCCACTGCGCATGATCCTGTTACTTTCTCAATGCGCTATGATCCTGTCACTTTCTCACTGCGCTATGATCCTGTCACTTTCTCACTGCGCTATGATCCTATCTCTTTCTCACTGCGCTATGATCCTGTCACTTTCTCACTGCGCTCTGATCCTGTCACTTTCTCACTGCGCTATGATCCTGTCACTTTCTCACTACGCTATGATCCTATCACTTTCTCATTTCGCTATGATCCTATTACGTTCTCACTACGCTATGATCCTGTCTTTTTCTCACTGCGCTATGATCCTGTCACTTTTCTCACTTCGCTATGATCCTATCACTTTCTAACCACGCTTTGATCCTATCACTTTCTCACTACGCTATGATCCTGTCACTTTCTCACTGCGCTATGATCCTGTCACTTTCTCACTACGCTATGATCCTATCACTTTCTCACTTCGCTATGATCCTATCACTTTCTCACTACGCTATGATCCTGTTATTTTCTCACTACGCTATGATCCTGTCACTTTCTCACTGCGCTATGATCCTGTCACTTTCTCACTGCGCTATGATCCTGTCACTTTCTCACTGCGATATGATCCTATCACTTTCTAACCGCGCTATGATCCTATCACTTTCTCACTGCGATATGATCCTGTCACTTTCTCACTGCGCTATGATCCTGTCACTTTCTGACTGCGCTATGATCCTATCTTTTTCTCACTACGCTATGATCCTATCACTTTCTAACCATGCTATGATCCTATCACTTTCTCACTGCGCTATGATCCTGTCACTTTCTCACTGCGCTATGATCCTGTCACTTTCTCACTGCGCTATGATCCTGTCACTTTCTCACTGCGCTACGATCTTATCACTTTCTCAATGCGCTATGATCCAATCACTTTCTAACCACGCTATGATCCTATCACTTTCTCACTGCGCTATAATCCTGTCAATTTCTCACTGCGCTATGATCCTGTCACTTTCTCACTGCGCTTTGATCCTATCACTTTCTCACTGTGCTATGATCCTGTCACTTTCTTACATCGCTATGATCCTGTCACTTTCTCACTGCGCTATGATCCTGTCACTTTCTCAATGCGCTATAATCCTGTCACTTTCTTACTGCACTATGATCCTGTCACTTTCTCACTGTGCTATGATCCTATCACTTTCTCACTGCGCTTTGATCCTGTCACTTTCTCAATGCGCTATGATCCTGTCACTTTCTCAATTCGCTATGATCCTATCACTTTCATAATACGCTATGATCCTGTCACTTTCACAATGCGCTATGATCCTATTACTTTCTCACTGCGCTATGATCCTGTCACTTTCTTACTGCGCTATGATCCTGTCACTTTCACAATGCGCTATGATACTATCACTTTCTCACTGCGCATGATCCTGTCACTTTCTCAATGCGCTATGATCCTGTCACTTTCTCAATGTGCTATGATCCTGTCACTTTCTCAATGCGCTATGATCCTGTCACTTTCTCAATGCGCTATGATCCTATCACTTTCTCTATGCGCTTTGATCCTATCACTTTCTAACCACGCTATGATCCTATCACTTTCTCACTGCGCTATGATCCTGTCACTTTCTCACTGCGCTATGATCCTGTCACTTTCTCACTGCGCTATGATCCTGTCACTTTCTCACTGCGCTATGATCCTGTCACTTTCTCACTGCGCTATGATCCTGTCACTTTCTCAATGCGCTATGATCCTGTCACTTTCTTACTGCACTATGATCCTTTCACTTTCTCACTGCACTATGATCCTTTCACTTTCTCACTGCGCTATGATCCTGTCACTTTCTCAATGCGCTATGATCCTGTCACTTTCTCAATTCGCTATGATCCTGTCACTTTCATAATACGCTATGATCCTGTCACTTTCACAATGCGCTATGATCCTATCACTTTCTCACTGCGCTATGATCCTGACACTTTCTCACTGCGCTATGATCCTATCACTTTCACAATGCACTATGATCCTATCACTTTCTCACTGCGCATGATCCTGTCACTTTCTCAATGCGCTATGATCCTGTCACTTTCTCAATGCGCTATGATCCTGTCACTTTCTCACTGCGCTATGATCCTGTCACTTTCTCAATGCGCTATGATCCTATCACTTTCTCTATGCGCTATGATCCTGTCACTTTCTCACTGCGCTATGATCCTGTCACTTTCTCACTGCGCTATGATCCTATCACTTTATCACTGCGCTATGATCCTGTCACTTTCTCACTGCGCTATGATCCTGCCACTTTCTCAATGCGCTATGATCCTGTCACTTTCTCACTGCGCTATGATCCTGTCACTTTCTCAATGCGCTATGATCCTATCACTTTCTCTATGCGCTATGATCCTGTCACTTTCTCACTGCGCTATGATCCTGTCACTTTCTCACTGCGCTATGATCCTATCACTTTATCACTGCGCTATGATCCTGTCACTTTCTCACTGCGCTATGATCCTGTCACTTTCTCACTGCGCTATGATCCTATCACTTTATCACTGCGCTATGATCCTGTCACTTTTTCACTGCGCTATGATCCTATCACTTTCTCACTGCGCTATGATCCTATCACTTTCTCAATGCGCTATGATCCTGTCACTTTCCCACTGCGCATGATCCTGTTACTTTCTCAATGCGCTATGATCCTGTCACTTTCTCACTGCGCTATGATCCTGTCACTTTCTCAATGCGCTATGATCCTGTCACTTTCTCAATGCGCTATATCCTATCACTTTCTCAATGCGCTATGATCCTATCACTTTCTCAATGCAATATGGTCATAACACTTTTTCAATGCGCTATGATCCTATCACTTTCTTAATGCGCTATGGTCCTATCACTTGTTTGGACCAGTAGTGATAGAGGGAGGGAAGAAAGGGGTATTCTGGTGAATATATCCCTGATCATATTTTAAATATATATAAAAAGAAATGTTTACCCAAAGTCCTCAAGTGGACTCAATCAACTTACACTTCCACATCTGTCTAGTGCGATTTTTGTCCATTGTACCAAAAATAATAATTAATTACCAATAATTAATTAAAATTATTTTTTTTAAATTGATTCTTGTGTTATCAAGTAAAATAAATATTTGTACACAATTTGAGCTGAATTCGAGATTGGGTGTACAAACTTTTAACCATATAGACAGACTGAGTGACGAGCTGATATACAAAATGTTCCCCTGCGACGCTCCTATACGATTACCACAAAACCCCACCAAGACCGTGTCATTATTTGGTTATCTGCGTGTATAAACAGTAGCTCTGGTCAAAACATAACAAAAATGATTTTTCAAAAGACTATACCTCCTTTACTTATTGAGTGATTAGTTTATATCTATCACTAATGACAGATTTTTCAAAATTAAAACATTTTTTACTCCCCCCCCCCATCCGAGAAAAAATACTGGTTAAGCGAATGTATAGATCTACAAAATAAAAAAAAGCGGTGGAAAGACAACATAAAAGAATGGACGGGCCTGCCATTGAAAGAGGTTCTAAACAAGGCAAAAGACAGGGAGGAATGGAGAAAGACTGTCGACGAGTCTTGCTTTGTGCCCCAACGGTCCAACAGACTAAGGGATAGGTAAAGGTAAAAGGTAAATAGATCTACATCTAGACTTTATAATGTTCCAATGATAAACATTTAGATCTAGACTTAGAAGACGAGGCGTAAAATGCTCCTAAACATTAATTTATTCAACTCTTGAAGGAATAATACCTTCATGTGAAAGACGTAGACCTATAGTCCGTTCAATATAAATATCGGTAGTTTCTTTTTTTCTATTCAAAGTTATATTTATTTCTTTTATAGTTCGAAAAATTATAACGGTCAAACTAGAATTTTTCCAGTGTGTTTGGCTTTGGATACTTCGTCTGGCACTACTTCGGATAGTGTTAGCAATCTGTGTCGAAGAATTATTTTTAACAACTGTTATTTTATGCAGAACTTGCAGATAATTCTGTCTACCTAATTGAACAGAAATGTTCCCTGTATGTAATACAAATAAACATGGAGAAATTTCAAAAACATCGTTAACTTTCCTAAGTCGATACTAGATAAACTAATATGGAGTATCTATTGAGAGTAACGTTTGATATTTAGTCAGCCCGTATCTTAGACCCTATAGCCAGTACCGGTGATAAATTCCACCGCATGCCACAGATTTTGCCTAAAACAGACATTATACATTGGTGTACTAATTAGGAAATGCTTCTTTTAAGCTCCGTTCTCAGTGACACTGTAAATTCTATGTTAGAAGTAGTTTGAGAGTTAGTTCTAGGAACAGGTTATCAGTACGTCAGTCGTATAGAATGAAACAAATAATCTCTTCATGGAATATACAACTATATTTTATTCTAAAATTCCGTCACAGTGTTATACTTTGAACAAATGAAAGCTCTTACCTCTATGGAATTAAAAACATCAGATACATACAATTTACAAGATCTTCCTTAATTAAACAATAACAAAACTGTAGCTTACATTGCATGTATTTCCTGAAAAAGTGTTCTCAATTTAGCGCTAACCTTTGGGAATTTCCCTTAAAGATTATTTAATTCAATGTCTGAGTTCAGTGGTCCCAAACATTTAGCAACGAGTCGCCATGGATCAGGGGTGGCCAACCTTTGGCTTCTTTGCGCAATTTTTTTTTCTTTTTAATTCGCGTGTGCCACACAAACATTTACCCACTTTCAGTCTATTAAAGTATAGTAATTGAGACGTATTTGGTCAGTTAAACATAGCATGTATGGTCACTATCATACCTATAATAGTGTTGGCAGATGTATCATAAACTGTACATACTTTTTGGACATTTATTAATTAGTATTTATACTTATAATTGATTATTTCTAAATGTACAACTAAAAATTTATGAACCCTACTAAGAAGTTTTTTTTAAAAATAAAAATAATTTCATATACAGGTAAGATTTATATTGTTACATCTAATGAGAATTTTTACTTTGCTTGGCCTTAACCATCTGTAATATTAGGAGTTAAATTGGTAAGTAAACGCCACAATCACTAAATTTAGAAAGCCTTCAGGACAGAAGACTCAAAAGTAAAGTAGCAATTATACATAAAACACTGAACCATAATCTTCAAATACAAAAACAAAATTTAATAAAATACTATGAAAGACACAAAAATAAAGGCACATTCCTCGTCCCATATGCTAGGACAAATTTGTACAAATACTCCTTCTTCCCTAGTGCTATTAGAGCATGGAATGGGTTGCCTGAGCTAGCCAGAAAAACCAGTGACTTGGCAGAATTTAAGTCATTGGTTAATATGCATGACTAAATGCATGACGCGTAGGACGTAATCATCTTCTTTTTTGAAGTAACGTCTGTATTATATAAGATAAGATAAGATAAGACCGATCCTCAAATTTGATTCGGACAGGCACCTCAGTTAATTGTTGGTCATTTTGATATATAAAATGCTTGCGCGCATCTGATCTGTATGTTGATACGATGTAATTGGCATAACGTTTGGCAAATATTCTTTGTTATGAAAAATGTCCAGATGTTAATGATCGCCAGAAATTAATCATTTCAGATGCATTTGGAAATAAGGAAAGTTAATTGATTTCAATTTCATTACTTTCTATGCTTTCAGATTAATAAATTGTATTTTTACATTACTAAGCATCATTCAGTAAGTGACATTGGATTTATAAATGCAAGTAAAATCATAAAAACGACTATCAAATGCTTCTTGTAATAATTTATATTGTCTAATGATTCTGTATAATTAACTTGATCTTCAAATATTCACTTGATTCTTTTTAAAGTGGAAATTGAATTAATTCCATGTTTTTCTAAATGGTGTGTAAAGTTTTTTTAAAATCCACATTAAATTGACTGATATAATTGTCCTTAACCTGCAGTTTCAAATGTACTTATATGAGATGACTTGTATCATCACGCAAACAGCTCTTTCATCGGTTAGCTAGTCTTTCTATTTTAGAAAAACATGTACAATATTTTTAAGTTTCCAAAATCTGAGAACTTGTCTTCTAGATTCTACAATGCCATCGCATTGCAATGAATGTTGAGATAACCTATTTTTTTTTTGGTCATGGAGGCCAATAATGTCTAAAACGTGCAGAAGTTCCTCTTATAAAACTATTGAACAGTGCAATATCATAAATGTTTAGCAGTTTCGTTGAAGACTAATGAAAAAAATAGAACGAACAAGAACACGGATTAATTCGATGCTAAAAATAACATCAAGTCATCTTGTTCTCTGCTTTTGGGCCGATTATTATTATAATCATGTTGGTCAATCTGGCGTCGTAATAAATTCCTGTTGAGCTTTTTTCTAGAATTAATTTAATAATATTTTTTACAATCTGGCATGCTTTTTATTGTTTTTTTTTCTCAGGGCGTTAGTGCGCCATTTGTAATCGTGCAATGTGCCACTTTTGGCTCTTGCAATCCCTGCTGTGGATGCAGTGTGAAAAATCACCCAAGTTCTTGCGTTTTTTTTTAATGAGGTCTAAAACATCTGGAATACCGGTATTTTAATGTAAAATTAATATAACCGTTTAGATACAAAAAATTTTTTCGTTTATATGAAATAACATAAACGTATTTAGAAGATCATTTAGCCCCCAATATCTTTCTGAGCTGTTCAAATCTGGCAAGTCAAGAAACAAAAAATGTAAGTACCCATTTCAGACATCACGATCTATAGGGCAGATGATGTTTCTTTGGCCCATGGTTCACGAGAGTGTCTTGTGCACGACCAATGATCTTTACTTTCCTCAACTAATGTCAGATACCCACTAGAGTTGGCTGGACCCAGAACGCCCTAAAATTCTCAAAATTCAAATTTTAAGTTTAAACCGGGATTCAAACCGAGACTCCCCGGAACTAAGTCACTCGCCACAAAGTCCCCAACTCACCAATAAATTTGAAGCAGTACACTTCAAGATCCAAGAAGGACAAAATTTTATAATTGTTTTGAAAAAGTAAAAAAACAAAACATTCGTCTTCTGATATCTTGCATTGCAGACTAGAACAAAAAGTGAAAATAACAGGGCTTTAAAAGGGGCATCAGTATTGGAGGCAAAAAGGTGACTAGTGTTAACAGCTTCAAAAACCTCGGAGCCATTGTCTCAGATGAGGGAACGAAACCCGAACGACTGGCCCGAATAGCACAGTCCACAGAAGCCCCCTCAAAACTTAAAATAATATTGAAAGACAAAGGCTTAGCCCTCGACACCAAAATCAAACTGAAGCGCTTCCTGGTCATAGCCGCATTTTAATATGCTTGTCTTGGACGCTGACTGCAGAGCTAGAGAGGAGGATCCTAGGTATCACATTCAAAGACCGCATCACCAACCAAGAGATTAGAGACAGGGTTACTGCAGCCAACTGACCCCATGATGACCTGCTAACTATAGTAAAAAACGCAAGCTTAAAATCTATGGCCATATTACAAGATCTTCGGGGCTCGAAAAGACATACCTTTAGAGAACAGTACCAGGATAAAGAAGAAGAGGCAGACAGAGAAAGCGAACGGAGGACAACATTAAAGATTGGACGGGCCTGCCATTAAAAGAGGTTCTAACTAAGGCAAAAGACAGGGAGGAATGGAGGAAGACGGTCGACGAGTATAGTTTGGGGCCCCAACGGTCCAACAGATTAAGGGATAGGTAGAGGTAAAAGATACTCTCTCTTTATTTTTCTCTCTCTCTCTTTCTTTCTTTCTCTCTCTCTTTCTGTTTTTGTCTCTCTGTCTGCTGTACGTCTCTCTCTCTCTCTCAGTCTCTTGCTTTCTAACTCATACTCACATAATTCTCTTTGTTCTCCTCTTATCAATTTGTACCGGATAAATACATCTAGTCCAGGGAGCTAACTGGGTATTTACTCTATCAGAATAAAAGATCGACAAGGGTGACAATTATCAAATTAAAATAAATGGATTGTGGAATTGGTTTCAAGTACAAGGGCAAGAAGGAAACGTCTTGCACACACACACACCGACACTAACATACACACACACACATATATATATATATATCACTTTATTTTATTATAAAAAAATAAAAACGTTCCCCTATCAGACGTTGTGGTCTATAGGGCAGGTGATGTAAAGGCCATCTGTTTCTGCGGCCTACGATTAACGAGGGTATTATGTGGCCAGCACAACACCAACCCCATCTAATGTCAAGTACCCATAGAGCTGTGTGGTCTTAGTGGCACCCGAAGATCCCAAAATTAAAAATCTCAGTCTTCACCAGGATTCGAACCCTTGGACCCCGGTTCGGAAGCCTAGCGCTTTACCGCTCAGCCACCGCGCCCTCTTTTTTTTATTGTATAAATCCTTATGCTGTTAAGTATGACAATTGACGTGGCAAAACGCAAACTAACATAGTCAATGATTTCACATAGAGAAACAGCCAAAAGTAGAACCAAGTAATACTAAAACTACATAGATATTTACATATTTTAGTTGACATGTTTGAGACCCATTGCCTCGGTAATCTGTTGCTCAATAATAATATGGACAAACATCTGAAGCAAGAACTAATTCATCCGATAGAGATACATGGCATCTAAGCTTACCAATAGAACTAGATTAATGACTTTGGATATTTTTACAATAATCTAGTTGTTACAAAAATAAATTAAAGGATCAAACTATTCCTTGCACTTGCACCCCCCTGGATTCTGAATAGCCCAAAACTTTAGCCCCTTTTTATTGCACCATCAGATCAATTAAAATCTAAGTAGCAACTGAACAAGTAGTGCTTCCACTGATGTCTGAAGTACAGTAGTTGTAAATTGGTCTAGACGTATCAGGAATTGATGGCTGACCATATACGTGCGCCCCTCTGAATTCTAGGTAGACAAATTTTAGCCAATTTTTTACACCTTCAAATCAATTAACTTCTGCTAGAAAGCAAATTAACATGTAGTGCTTTCATTGTAATTAAGTTAATTAGGATAAGATATTATTGTAATAAATTAGAATAGGCTAATCTGTAGTTCATGTCCGTCCATGTGCGCTTTATTATAGGCTTGCAATTCAATATTCTAATATTCTATAGCACGTTAGTCGTGACGATTTGTTTTTATTTGCACATAATTAATAGTTATCATTTTATTTAGTAAATACCTAGAATATGTTGATTTGTTTTTTTGTTTGTTTCTTTGTTGTTGTTTTGTCTTGAAGGAAAAATTCCAACCAGATGTCTTTGGATTTGATATATGTGAACGTTTCTTTGAACAAGATTCATCTTGCGAATCTTTCTAAATGTATTTACGTTTTGCCGGGTTGCGGTCAGTGTAGGCGCTCGATAAAATGGCAGGTTAAACACGTCCATCAGTTTACGATAGAAGAGATATAAGACAGTTGTTCAAAACGTTGATTGGTATCGACAGAGCACTGGCAGCAGCAAGAAACCAAAACATACGAGCAGCAGCAGCAGCATGATTTAACTGCATTTTCTGGCACTGAATAGATGTGATTGGGCGTTGGATTTGTTAATGGCTAGAGAGACGCACTTTCTGTGTCTAACGTCATTGTCAGAGAATACATTGTGTACATGTTTGACATGGACAAACTACTCGGCCAAGGCTACGATGGCTGCACCGTGATGGGTAGCACTCAGAACTGTGTTCAGGCATAGATTTGTGAAAAATATCCAAAAGCAGATATTGTCTGTTGCGAGTCACACACACTTACACTTGTTATCATTGACCTGAATGCCGTTTCAGATGTACCCAAGCGACAGCGTAGATGCTAAATTTACCTCTTTTGTGTGAGACACGATGGACTGAGAAATACGAATTCATTTGCGCTTTAAGTCAAAACTTTTAGAAGATCTTTGACTGTTGGGCGTATTTTAAAATGAAGTTTGTAAGTGAAACCAGAAAACTGCCTCTCGCGTGTTTCTGATTTGTCTTTTAATTGTCAATTATTCATCTGTTCATGAACCAGTTTCCGTGATGTTGCAGTCTGTCCATCTTAGCATAAGTGGCCGCTCAACAGCACATCAGCAGTCACATTAATGACACAATAATTAACTTGACCATGCTGAAGAACACGTCACGGATGACATCCTGAGTAAAGCGACACTTCTGACAGACAAGCTTGGTATTGAGTTGGTGCTGCCGAGACTCTGCAGTCGACAGATACACCTTCTGGTGTTGACATATATTTGTGACCTTCTGGTGTTGACATATATTTGTGACCTTCTGGTGTTGACATATATTTGTGACCTTCTGGTGTTCAGACCGAACAGAGCACACCGGGTTTATTCCTCCATTGTTCCTTCTCTGTAACACCTCAGCCGTGCTGTTTGTGGACAGAGACATTTTCTTGAGGCTCCTTTCAATCCCAACCAGTGCTCAATGTTCTCTCTCATTAGCCACCCGAATGGGGGTTCTGTTTTGTTTACCTATTGACCTCATCGTCTCCTCTAACGAATATTTCATCCGAGCTGCACGCTGTGGCTGAGAAGCATTGACGGGTTTAAAGTGACAAGACTCTACAATATTCTCAGATAATGACACACTCTCCCTGTCTCTGTCTCTCTGATGTGTTTAGTGTATAATTGCATTATTAAGAAATAGAGCATAAAAAGAACGTCAATTTGTAGCTGCTTGAGAGCAGGTAATAGACTTTATTTTGTCACAATTTGAGTAAACTTTAGAGGATGACCTAGATTTCAACCATTGTCTAGCACGAAAAAGTTTAAGCAGAATGACGTCATTTAAACAATGTTAGGAAGTGGGAAAAATTAATTGCTTATGTCGTCTTCTATTATAAAAAAAGAAGTTCACCTTTCAGACCTTGTAGTCTATAGGAAAACACTAACCATAGATAAACACCATAACCTTAAGGACATAAATGAGCTTTTCATAGAAACTTTACACAACCTAAGTTTAGATCAAATCATTAAAAAGCCAACTAGATTAAACAACACATTAGATCTCTTCTTAACCAACAGACCTGGATTAGTAGTTGATTATGATATTATCCCTGGTCTATCAGACCATGAGATCATAAAAATACACAGTCAGATAAAAGCAGTAGCCAATACAAAACCCAAAAGAAAAATCTTACTCTGGAATAAATGTAACCTAACACAACTACACCAAGCTGCATTAAACTTTCAACAAACATTCTTATTAGAAAAAGACATTAACCAACCAGTCGATGACCTCTGGAAATTCATTAAAAACCATCTTAAAAGCATTATAGAAAATCATATACCAACTAAATACACATCCAACAAAATAAATAAATGCTGGTTTAATAATAGACTAAAGAAGCTTTGTAAACAGAAGGAAAACCTATATAGAAAATTTAAAGAAACCAAGGCAGAAAGAGTTTACAAAAAGTATATAAAAATTAAACACCTAACCCAAAAAGTAAGCAGACAGCTGCAGAGTGAATACATAAACAATGTAATATCTAAAGATAACAACAAAAACCTATGGTCATACATTAAGTCTAAGAAAATGGAAACAACAGGCATAGCGCCATTTAAATATATAATATATAGAATAATAAAAACAATACAAGACACAGATATTTTACAAAGAGAATTATATGAATTACAGAAATGGGAATCAAATTGGAGTATGTCTTTCCACCCAGAAAAATGTCAGTTGTTAAGAGTAACAAAAAAACTAAAACAAATTAATTCCACTTATCTTATTCATGGCAAACCAGTAACACAGACTAAAAACGCAAAATACCTAGGTGTTATAATAAATGAAAAACTGTCATGGAATCCACATATTGATGAAACTATAAAAAAATCAAACAAAGCATTAGGGTTTATTAAAAGAAATTTCTATAAATCAAATAAGAACATAAAACTAAAATGTTATTTAACCTTGGTTAGGCCAATAATAGAATATGCATCCACCGTTTGGGACCCCTCAACTCAAGAAAACATTAAGAAACTGGAACAAACACAAAATAGAGCAGTGAGATTCATAACAAACGAATATTCACATTTGACTAGAGTAACACCATTAGTAAAATCACTAAATTTAGAAAGCCTTCAGGACAGAAGACTCAAAAGTAAAGTAGCAATTATACATAAAACACTGAACCATAATCTTCAAATACAAAAACAAAATCTAATAAAATACTCTGAAAGACACACAAATAAAGCCACATTCCTCGTCCCATATGCTAGGACAAATTTGTACAAATACTCCTTCTTCCCTAGTGCTATTAGAGCATGGAATGGGTTGCCTGAGCTAGCCAGAAAAACCAGTGACTTGGCAGAATTTAAGTCATTGGTTAATATGCATGACTAAATGCATGACGCATAGGACGTAATCATCTTCTTTCTTGAAGTAACGTCTGTATTATATAAGATAAGATAAGTGGACTCTATATCTAGATCTACATTCCAGACTAGATTGTCTGTCACTAGTCTATATCTAGCGCTACCTAACTTAAGTTTATTAGTTAGGATATGCCTACATCTACTATCTAGATTATTCTAGACTATATATATAGTCTATATCTAGATCTAGAAAATTTCTATAGATAGTCTAGATCAGACTCAGTAGAATTACTAGCTATACAATATTGACTATAGCCTACTCCAATGTATAGATCTACTTTTCAACTCCAAGACCTAATATCCTATACTCTTAAGCGAGCGATTCTTGTATATGTATATATATTGGTACAACATTTAAAGGAGGCAACTCAACGAGGTATGGGAACAAAGACAATACAAAGTTTAATCAACATAGATCACCAAAACAAGAGCCGTTATAATCTCCTCGCACTTCCTCTTCCTCTCTCCCCGTTCATTTAGTCCATCCTCGTGCGCTGGTGCACCAGGTGGCCTCGCCTTGCTCGGTTAAATAATTTCTTAATGAAGGTTATATACCATGGGCGTAGCCAGGATTTTTTTCGCCCCCCCAACCAATATATATATTGGCTGTATATATTGTAATAACTTATGTGAGACAACTCAACGAGGTACATCGATGTTTATTTCCAAAACATCACAAACACATGTAGAACAACATGTATTGATCATATCTTTATCTAGGCTCTCAACTTGGGCGGAAATGGTTTGTCTCCTAATGTCAACATCCTTTTCTAGTCTGGTTACTAGAAGTGCGCATCTCTGCACTAGCCTGGATGGTGGTGCCAATGGCAGAGTCATAACAATATGTATATGTGTGTGTGAGAGAGTCTACATAATTAATCTTTATTATATTATGACCCTTCATTCTTTCAGAAGACGTTAATTGTACCCTAGATTTCTTGGAGTTAGTGAAAAAAATTATAGACTCTCCGCCCTTGCAAGCAAGGGGGTCTGAGGGAGCCCCACCACCAATTAATAATTTCGTTATTGATAGCCAACAAAATGCATAATCTGAGGTATCTACAGTGCATTATTCTGCTATTAAAATGTTTTATTTCAAAATTTAATTATTATTTCTGACTTAGATCCCCCCACGTCGTTAGGCGTATTGGGTGGCAAGCTGCTTCCAGAAAAATCTGTCACTGGCAATTCTAAATCCTCTTCCCACCTACTCTGAGGACTTCCATGATAGTGTGGATCCAAGTTGTACTAGGTCAAACTAAAGAAATTTATTCATTTGGAAACAGATGCTTAGTATCTTTCTACTTTATTTTAGATTTAATATTGTTACTTTTTTTTATAGGTCTACCAAAACAAGTGTTAAACAGGAACTGTTTTAGTGCCATGTCCTGCTCTGATGATCCATGCTTGATGTCTGATTGTCCAGTTCGATGTGTCCAGTAAGTTCAAACAAGTTTACGTAAAAATATTTGCTAAAAACGATAAATCAATGTTTACAAAATGTGCTGTTTTATTTTAATAATCTCTTTAAATGTTAATGTCCGAGAAGACAATATACTATATATATCAGGTCAGGAATGACATCTAAATCAGGTCACTGACAACACTCTTACATTAGGTCAGGGACAACAAACTTATGACAGGTCAGGGACAACACACTAACATTAAGGTCAGCGACAACACATTTACGTCAGGTCAGAGACAAGACATTTACATCAGGTCAGGGACAAAAGCAAAGTATTTCACTGATCTGTTTTTTCGATAGCTCTGAAAAATCATTTCACAAACACATAATAACAGATAACCCGAATCAAAACCATAAGACTTTAGTAATTATAGTATTGCAAATCTAAAGGGAGAAACTAAACGGCAGGCATCAAGTAAGATGATGATGTTGAAATACACACTATACAAGACGATGAAGAAAAAAAACTTTTACACACACACACACACACACACACAGTCATTGTTTTAAACTCAGTTTCCTTCTCTTGGTTAAAGGTCATAAAAGAGCGCAAGCTTGACTGTTTATGGACACTCACTGAGGTCATAATAGAGAGCAAGCTTGACTGTTCATGGACACTCACTGAGGTCATAATAGAGAGCAAGCTTGACTGTTCATGGACACTCACTGAGGTCATAATAGAGAGCAAGCTCGACTGTTTATGGACACTCACTGAGGTCATAATAGAGAGCAAGCTCAACTGATTATGGACACTCACTGAGGTCATAATAGAAAGCAAGCTCAACTGATTATGGACACTCACTGAGGTCATAATAGAGAGCAAGCTCAACTGATTATGGACACTCACTGAGGTCATAATAGAGAGCAAGCTCAACTGTTTATGGACACTCACTGAGGTCATAATAGAGAGCAAGCTTGACTGTTCATGGACACTCACTGAGGTCATAAAAGAGAGCAAGCTTGACTGTTCATGGACACTCACTGAGGTCATAATAGAGAGCAAGCTTGACTGTTCATGGACACTCACTGAGGTCATAATAGAGAGCAAGCTTGACTGTTCATGGACACTCACTGAGGTCATAATAGAGAGCAAGCTCAACTGTTTATGGACACTCACTGAGGTCATAATAGAGAGCAAGCTCAACTGATTATGGACACTCACTGTGGTCATAATAAAGAGCAAGCTCAGCTGTTTATGGACACTCACTGAGGTCATAATAGAGAGCAAGCTTGACTGTTCATGGACACTCACTGAGGTCATAATAGAGAGCAAGCTTGACTGTTCATGGACACTCACTGAGGTCATAATAGAGAGCAAGCTCAACTGTTTATGGACACTCAATGAGGTCATAATAGAGAGCAAGCTCAACTGATTATGGACACTCACTGAGGTCATAATAGAGAGCAAGCTTGACTGATCATGGACACTCACTGAGGTCATAATAGAGAGCAAGCTTGACTGCTTATGAACACTCACTGAGGTCATAATAGAGAGCAAGCTCAACTGTTTATGGACACTCACTGAGGTCATAATAGAGAGCAAGCTTGACTGTTCATGGACACTCACTGAGGTCATAATAGAGAGCAAGCTTGACTGTTCATGGACATTCACTGAGGTCATAATAGAGAGCAAGCTCGACTGTTCATGGACACTCACTGAGGTCATAATAGAGAGCAAGCTTGACTGTTCATGGACACTCACTGAGGTCATAATATAGAGCAAGCTTGACTGTTCATGGACATTCACTGAGGTCATAATAGAGAGCAAGCTCGACTGTTCATGGACACTCACTGAGGTCATAATAGAGAGCAAGCTTGACTGTTCATGGACACTCACTGAGGTCATAATATAGAGCAAGCTTGACTGTTTATGGACACTCACTGAGGTCATAATAGAGAGCAAGCTCAACTGTTTATGGACACTCACTGAGGTCATAATAGAGAGCAAGCTCAACTGTTTATGGACACTCACTGAGGTCATAATAGAGAGCAAGCTCAACTGATTATGGACACTCACTGAGGTCATAATAGAGAGCAAGCTCAACTGATTATGGACACTCACTGAGGTCATAATAGAGAGCAAGCTCAACTGTTTATGGACACTCGCACTTCTCACGGACATATTTTCGCCAAAATAAAGTACAAAGACGAACAATACGAAAGTGTGAAGCTCTCACTACTAGACGGACTAGTATCTGATGTAATCTTAGGACTAGATTTCATCAGCCAGCACGAAAAACTGATGATCCCATTTGAGGGAAAACGAAGCACTCTTCAGGTCTGTACGCTGAAAGCTGCACGAGTTGAAGCCCCTCACCTCTTCGCTAATCTTGCTCCTAACTGCCACCCCATAGCCACTAAATCTAGAAAATATTCTATGCCTGACTCCAAATTCATTCAAACTGAAATCAAAAGACTTCTATCTCACAAAATTATTGAACCTTCCACGTCCCCGTGGAGAGCTCAAATAATTGTAACAACGAATGAAAGGCACAAAAAGAGAATGGTTATCGACTATAGTCAAACCATCAATCGATTCACTTACCTCGACGCGTACCCCGTGCCAAAAGTTGATGAACTGGTGCAGGAAATATCTAAATACTCAATATACAGTACATTTGACCTCAAAAGCGCTTATCACCAGATACCTATCAGGGATGATGAAAAGCAGTACACGGCGTTCGAGGCTTGCGGAAAGCTTTATCAGTTTTGCCGCATTCCTTTTGGAGTGACAAACGGAGTTGCTGCATTTCAAAGGACGATCAACACCATAATTGAGGAGGAAGGGCTACAGGATACGTTCGCTTACGTGGATAACGTTACCATCTGCGGACGTGACTCCAGTAGCCACGACCAGAATCTACAAAGATTTCTCAACGCCGCTAAAAAGTACGGTATCACATTCAACGATGATAAAAGTGCTATTGCGACTGATAAAGTATGCCTCCTAGGTTACGAAATCTCACAAGGGCAATTAAGACCAGACCCCGAAAGATTTCAAGCGTTGAGAAATCTACCTCCACCACAAGACATGAAATCACAAAAGCGGGTTATTGGACTACTGTCCTATTATTCTCAATGGATCCCAAATTTCTCCAACAAGATCCATTTATTGGTGAACAACAAAACCTTTCCTCTCCCTGAACAAGTACAGGAAGCTTTAAAACAGCTAAAACATGAACTTGAAAACGCTGTTGTGTCGACGATAGATTATAATCGACCACTAATAGTCGAAACAGATGCCTCTGACATCGCGATCGCCGCCACTCTTAATCAAGACGGCCGTCCTGTTCTTTTCAAGAACACTCACTAATAGTGAACGCAGACATTCTGCAGTTGAAAAGGAAGCATACGCTATCGTAGAAGCCCTGAGAAAATGGCAACATTACCTCATCAGTAGACCTTTCACATTGTTTACAGATCAACGCTCAGTGTCCTTTATGTTTGACCAGCAAAACAAGGGCAAGATCAAAAACGAAAAGATACAAAGATGGCGACTAGAGCTTAGTTGTTTCCAATATGACGTCGTATATCGACCCGGGAAACAAAACGCTGCGGCGGATACCTTTTCAAGAAACCACTTTGCGTCAGCAATGACTGGAGAAGACCTCAAACTGTTACACAACAACCTCTGCCACCCAGGGGTCACGAGACTCCTCCATTTCGTTCGGACTAAGAACTTACCTTTTTCCTGCGAGGACGTCCGCAAAGTGGTAAACCAATGTAAAACTTGCGCTGAACTGAAGCCTAGATTCTTTAAACAGTTTTCAGGCACCCTCATCAAGGCTACCCAACCATTTCAGAGAGTAAGCATCGATTTTAAGGGGCCACTCCCATCTGCTACTCACAATAAATATTTATTAACAATGGTGGATGAGCACTCACGCTTCCCATTTGCCTACCCATGTCCCGATATGTCCTCATCTACTGTCATAAAGTGTTTAAATCAGCTGTTTTCCTTATTTGGGATGCCAGAATACGTCCATTCCGACAGAGGTACGTCCTTTATGTCGAAGGAGGTGCAATCCTTTCTGCACGAGAGGGGAATAGCTACAAGTAGAACAACCGCTTTTAATCCTTCAGGCAACGGGCAAATTGAACGACTAAACAAAACTCTATGGAACGCTGTTACTTTAGCACTGAAAGACCTCGATCTCCCGATCTCAAGATGGGAACTTGTCTTGAACCAGGCCCTATACTCGATTAGATCATTACTATCTACGGCAACAAACGAAACTCCACATGAGAGAGTTTTCCGGTTCAACCGGAAATCCTCCTTCGGGATATCTATCCCCACTTGGCTATCCAGCCCAGGTCGAGTGTTGCTGAGAAGAGAGAACAGATCTTCAAAGTATGATCCTCTCACGGAAGAAGTCGAGTTACTGATGTGTAACCCCCAATATGCCGTGGTACGGTTGCCCAGCGGTAAAGAGGAGACAGTCTCTCTAAGACGCTTGGCTTCCAACCCCTCCCCATCCACAACAACAAGTGAACCTTCGTTCTTCGCTCAGGGTGAGGATAATGAATATCCTCCAGAAGCTCAAAACATGGAAGTACCAGTCAACACCCCTACGGTGATACAAGAAAGGAAAGAACCCCTGGAAGGCTCTGAGGATCTCCGAGCGCTTCCTCTTGAAAATACACAGAACCATCATACCCCACTTGACGCTCAGGAACTCATTAGTGACTCCCAAACTGTAGAGCATGATAGTCAACCCCGTTACAACTTAAGAGAGAGAAGAACCAGACCGAACTATAGAGTCTAGAGTTGTTTCTCTATTACTAGACTTATACTGACTACATAAACTGGCATTGTTTATCCCTTGCTACTGAAACTAGTAATTGTTTATACGTCCTACTACAGATACTGGTTTTTATGTTTCTTTGTATCACTCCTCATTATTGTTTACAAGAGAAACTAATATTTCGACACTATTTATTGATCTATTGTATTGCAGGCACTGGCATTCTTTTTTTTATTTATGCTATGGCCTACTATATTACTATACTTGCTATTTTAATTCTAGGCGGGGTGAATGTGGTGAAATAGTTAGTATTTGTTTATGTTTGTGTAACGTCGTGAGAATGTGTTCACAACATTGATTTAGTGTGCTACTATCCAAGTCTCTTTCGTCAGTTCATGTGTCGTTCTAGTTTAATAAAGCCTTGTTTTAGGTTACTCTTCAGTGTTCCTTTATTTCTTATTACATTTGTATTTGTAACTAAAGCATCACTAGTGAGTGAATAAAAAGATTTACTCAGTATAATGTAAGTTTACAGGACTAAAGTATAGTACATTTTCTCAATTAGTTATAACTGAAAGACTTATTTCATCAATGAAAGAATAAAACAACAAAAAAAAGGAAACAGTAATAATTATCCAATACATTTTTTTAACCCAATAAACAAACAAACGATCGTATAATTTCTATAAATAGTATCTAAATATTAATTATTCAAAATGTATTTCCTTTTTTTAAACTTTCCTCTATATCAATGCTAAA
This sequence comes from Biomphalaria sudanica, assembly GCA_036873155.1. Classification (NCBI taxonomy): domain Eukaryota; kingdom Metazoa; phylum Mollusca; class Gastropoda; family Planorbidae; genus Biomphalaria; species Biomphalaria sudanica. The sequence goes on from JAZGLO010001986.1 coordinate 2,565,169, forward strand.
CAATTTGAGAGTATCTACTTAATCAAAGATTTGTCTCTTATAGAACAGACTTTTAGTGTCTCCATGTGTGAGCAGGTCAGGGTGGCGCTTCTGAGTGAGGCCCTTTTGTGGTTATCTGCTGCTGCTCAACATTTATTTATTTTTAACAGTAGGCAGGTGGTAGCTCTACTGGGTGGGCCCAATCTGTGCACCTCGGTCTACCGACCAAGGGGCTAGAGTAGCCTAAGCAACCAGACAGCACAATTAAACTAAACTAAACTAAACTAGCTAACTAAAAATAAAATAACCAACTACAATTATAAAGCAAACTTATTTACACTTTATTTACAACCAACTTACAAAGCAATAAAAATATAGGTGAATACGAAAATAAACTTAGAAATACACAAAAAACTATTTATACTCAATACTAAATAATTAATCAACCCTCAAATAACCTAAATTACCCCAACACTAAACAGTAAACTACTAGCAGCAATACAGCAGAACTACAGCCGAAATAAGGCAGTTAGGCCTTAAGGCAGTATTGCAGACAGCTAGACAGTATTGCAGACAGTTAGGCCATAAGGCAGTATTGCAGACAGGATTTATAGCCTGCAATTACAAAATAAACAAACATAAGACAATATTCAAAAAATAAAATAAAAATGGACATACACATAATACAAGCATGAGGTAATTTCAATTACCTACATGTAGCTAATAAAAGCAATACCTGAGTTATTAAAGTCCCAGCCACAACCAACACAGATCAGGCTAGACTACAAAAAACATAAGCTAGATCTAGATAATAGTGGATGAGACTAGACAAGCCGCCATGACAGCGATGCTTAGGCCGCAGCCATCTTTTACATTAAAAAGTAGGACAAAATGCCAACTTAAATGGAGTGGTTATCCTAACGATAAAAATATTAATAAAAATACATAGGAAACATAAAATAATAAAATATTTACACATAGACATAGTATAGGAAAGCAAAAGCATTAAGGATAGCGCAAGGGGGTTGACGCTACCCAAGTCTACAGTACTTCCGGTTCCATCAGAGGTAATCATGGCTAATTAACTAGCCAGTGATGCCACTACACTAATCAGTCTGCATCTAGACTATAGCAATAGATGCAGAAACAATCAATACAAATACAAACGAAAGAAAGCAAAAATAAAAACATTTTCCAACTTACAGGCGGTCCCATCTGAAATTACACTACACAAAAATAACTTTACACACTGTCAGCACTGACCACTGGTCAAGACAAAAGAGAGCTCAACGTGGTCCCGGAGCTAGCTATAACTGGTCAGCGCGAACGTGTCGGAGAGCATGACGTCACGCTAATTATCTAAAACTAAACTGGACTACCGATTTGCCTAATTTGTACCTAGCCGTACACAAGAATAAAATCTAGCAAATTACTAAAGACACGGACTACACAACATTATATACCAAATTAAACAGCATTAAAAAGAGAATCTTAAAATTTAAATTTACAAAAATACAAAAAGGAAGATAAAAAGTTATTTCTATTCTAAACTCATATGGGTCTCTATACCATTTACAGACCTGCACATAAACTGCTATAAAAAAATAACAACTAATCCAACGCTAATGCCAAAGACAAAAATAAGCAGAACTAACCAGGGACAAAAAATAGAAAATAACATGCACAGCTCTAAGGCTAGTTAACTATTTTAAAAACTACTTTTCCTCTACGAGTAAAACACAAATAACAGAAAAAGACTAAAACTAGCAGAAAGTTATAAATAGCAGAAACTACAAAATACTCAGCACTGAACTATATAAATTAAAAAGGACACTAAATTACAAACATCATAGCCCTGGCCTATATAAATAATATAAATTAAATAAAATTAGGTCAAAAATTAGATCTAGGAGCGCCAGCTCACACATGTAAGAAAGAGCACTAGTTAATAATATGAATTCCATGACGTGGTTCTTTTTCTTTTATTTCAGAACATGCAACTGTGGCCATACCTGCACTTTATAAAAACTAAAGCAGCAATTAAATTTTGATGTGGTTAATAAAGAAAAATAATATAAATAAAAAACATTTTACTGTTTAAATTTTAGTTTCATATTAAATTTCTGTTGTATGTTTCATGTTTATTTATAAAATTACACTACGGAGTTTGGCTAAAGAGAAAGTTTAGTTAAGTCAAGAAGCTTAGTCTAGAGTGTGAGTACGTTAAATACCTTGTCTTAGCTTTATGCCACAGAGAAGCGAGGATCTAGTCTATGGTGCGATGTGGCTGAAGAGAAGTTCGTCGAAAAGGGGAGTGTATCCAGAAGAAAGTCTTTGACTATTTATTAGTATTAATTTATTTCCTAGACCATGCCAAAGTCTTAAATAACTTGTGTACAATATTTAATGAGTGTCATTCGCCAGACTTCGTTCTGTGGTTAAAGATTTTTCCCAACTTCGCAATAATTAATGACACACAGTCTTGAATGCTTTAAAACTGAAGTGTCACAGGTTATTAGCTACATTTTAAACTGAATGACCAAGAGTATATCGCATATTAATTAGCTCCACTCTAAATACGTTGTATTAAATCTAGAAATGTAATCTCTTTCCGGTACTTTATGGGAATGTGGTGGCTGAATGGTAAATCACTTGGCTACCGAACCCAGGGGTATCAGGTTTAAATCTTGGTAAAGATTTGGAAGACCTTCCTTTAGGAAACAAAACCAGGAAGAAGAAGACAAGGAAGACAGAGAAAGTGATGGAAAGAGGACACCAAAGAATGGACTAGCATGTCAGTGAATGAAATTCTGTATCCAAGGCAAAAGACAGAATAATGGAGAAGGAGACAAATAAAGACAAATCTCGTAAGGTACCCCCCCCCCAATGGTACAACAGACTAGTGGATAGGGGAAGGTGAAAGATTGTGAGTTCCGGAATTTTTTAGCGTCCCTGTCAGTCCTCAAAAAGGAGATACAAGACAGCATGTAACATTGAAGCGAATCTGTTGTAAACATATGTTCTACACTCGATACTTATAATGCTTTTGGAATGCATTTATTTTGAAGACAATGTTCCTCACTGATAATTAAGATTATTATTAGTAGTAGTGGTATTATCAATATTTTCTATCTCAAAATGCTTGTCATTAAAATTATAAATATAAACATATTAATAATACATTTATAGAAGTAGGTTAAATATTCTATCCTTGAAAATTATTTTATATACAGAATAAATGCAAAACAAAACTACAAAATAAAAGTTTAAATAAATATTTATCTATAAATAAACTTGTTGTTTTTATGTTTACTTTGTGTCGCATAAATTATTTTTTTAAATAAATACAGTGCACGATGGTGTCAATGTCTATTTATATTGCTGACAGTTAAATAGGTTACCATCTCGCCACTACTATGGGACCTCCTAAGGGTCCCCTTAGTTCTACATTCGAGTCTTACAGGGATTCTTGTACTAAGAACAACCTAGCCTACAAGACAACTCAGCCTACAAGATAACGCAGCCTACAAAACAACCACAAGACAACCAAGCCTACAAGACTCATGAAATATACTTTTAAAAAAGTAAAACAAAACAAACAACAAACAAAGACAACAAACAACAAACAACACACTGATGTGTTGTCTGACTTTGTAGTGATCTCAAATTTCTCAAATCAATTTTTCTTTCCTAATTACGTTCTCCTGATTAACATTTAATTACCATCTAACATTTTTTTAAATACATAGGATACAAACAACTGACTCTTTAAAAACAACTTGGTGTAGCTGAGAAGAAATGTTAATTTCACAATGAAGATTTTAATATTTCTATTCCTTTTGGTATGCATGACTTTAATATTGGCCAACACAAGTAATTATGTGATTTTTTTATATTTGAAAAAATAGCTCGAGTTCTGTTGTGCGCATTTTATTTTGATATTTATTTTCCATCAACAGTTAGTTTTCGTGTTGGCGATGTGCACATAAAGTGTTGTGAGTCTTTACACGACGTGTTGTTAGAGTCTTTACATAGTGTGTGGTTTATCTTTACATAATCTTATTTGTCTTTACACAATGTGTTTTTAGTCTTTACACGATATATTGTTAATCTTTAAACAATGTGTTGTTAGTATTTACATAATTTGTGGTTAGTCTTCACATATTGTGAGGAAGAAAAGATGAATAGGGCCACCGCCAATGATTTGCGCTCCGAGGGGCCTCTAACCCCGAAGACTTATGCAATAGCTTAAAAGCTACAATTAAATCTAGATCTTCTTTTATCTCATTATTCTCGTGGGGATTATCTGCGGCCAGTGCTGGGTATTTCCCATTCCAATACTTGTATGATTCACAACGGGTCGTAGAGAGCCAATCAAAACCCTTATTAGGAATCCTTTTTTTTTTTTACTAACCAAGCTGGAAAACACAATCTAGACAGAGTGAAGGCGGCGTTGTAGCAATTCGATGTGAATGCAATGAAAGTTGGAAATTTAAAAAAAAATAGAAGACACACCTTAAGATTGCGATTTGCTGTGGAACAAATGTCAGTTTAGAATTGATTCAATTAGTGATGCTCAACCTTATGCGGTCAGCGGGCCATTTTAAATTCCGACAGTTGTGTCGCGGGCCACATCAACAGAACAAAGCAAATTAAAAATAACATGAAATAGACAATAAACCATTTTTATTAGAAACCATCGAATCTAGTACTAACATTGATTCATGAAACTTTATCGTAAACCAATTTTTAAATATCCGGCTGCACAAATGAGATGCCGTGTTGGAGCTCTAAATCTAGAGTTCTATATGTTCTTCCGTGACACGATTACGTATTTTTGGTGTCCCCCGATTCATCACTGAAAAGGTTTGTTCTCACAAATAAGTACTTATTGTTCTCATCGTTAAAGTTTGTTCTCGTAGATTGAGAAATGTTTCTGCCATCAACACAGAGTAGAAATCCATGATCTGAATCACTTGAAATTTGTCCAGCAGGAATGTTTAGCTTCGTAAGTCAACCAGTTCCAGTTTCAGCTCTGTCTGGGCACTTGAAACATTGGTCGCAGAGGGATTTTCGAAACTACAAACATTGTTCAATCTGAACACGAACATCATTACATGGTCCAGACCAAGATCATCATCAAATGGTCACACTTGACACATTGCCACATATATTTCAAAATGTTTTCTATTGCCGCTGACGAGTCTACCAACATATCTGATACCGCTCAAATTCATGGTATTTTTCGCGGTAAAAACAGTTTTGAAATCAGAGTAGTAGCTATGAGATGGCCGCCTGATCGTGCGGTTTGCGCGCTGGACTGTCGTTCTGATTTTTCGACGGTCCAGGGTTCAAACCCTGCCCGCTCCCATCTCCCGTCATCCTGTGGGAGGTTTGGACTAGGAAGTAAACTATCTTCAACTCTGAAGGAACATCCGAAACATGTAAAACATTTTACAAAACATTTTACAAAAAAAAAGTTATTTGGCAAACCGTTTATAAATAGAATGACAGGCAAGAAGAAAAGAATGTTCGTTGATGAAGGGCCCGAACAAATATTATAATGTCCCTAATGCCAATATGAAATAGATATGAAAAAACAGATTAATTCTACAATTACTTATAGGAATTCAAGATATATGTCCTTAAAGGAAACCTTTTGAATATTTTGGTTCTCTTAAATTTAAAAAGTAGGTTAACCTATTCTAAAACAAGAAATGGTCACGCTAGTAGGCATGAGCAATGACTTTTAAAGTTTGCATTTCTAGCTTTGGCATCTATTAAAACAGAGGTAGACGTAGCTTCTAAGATAATTACTTTACTATTTTAATGAAGTTCTGTTTCTTTTTTTTTTTAGTATCTCTTCAATTAAATTTTTTAAATGAATAAAAAATGGGTCAATTTAAATTTTATAATATTTAAAATATACTTATGTTTGTTTCACAAGAGGGCTTCACAAAATATAATTAGCCCACACTACATTTAATACTTTCGTCATCACTGTGTCTTTACATAATGTATTATTAGTTTGTACGTAATGTATTGTTAGTTTGTACATAATGTATTGTTAGTCTGTACATAATAATAATAATAATCTTTATTGTCCATATGGAAATTTGTCTTACAATTTGTACATTACACCAAACAAAAAAACATTATAACTATAAGAAACCAAAGTGTACATTCACACCAGACTCACTCATAATTTACATGTGACAAAGTTTATATCAGATTGTTCCTATTTAATGATTTGATTGCCAGGGGAACAAAAAGTGTTTATGTTTGTTTGTTTTTGCTATCGGTGTCTTGTATCTCTTTTGTGATGGTAAAATCACAAAATCCTGACACAAAGGAGAATCTTGTTAGCTTATTTTATAGATGTTTGTCTCAAACAACTGCCCAAATGGGGTTTGTTTTTGCCAATGATTTTACCAGCAGCATTTAGGATTCTATAAAGTTTATTTTTATTGTTAATGCTCAGATTTCCATACCAGGCAGTGATATTCAAACTTAAAATATTGCAGATATGAGCGTTATAAAACATAGCCAAGGAATTTTTGCTAACATTAAACGAGGACAGTTTTCTTAGTAATCGTAATCTTTGCTGCCCTTTTTTTGCTGATATAATCAGTATTTGCAGTAAAATTTAATTTATTGTCTTGGATAGTACCAAGGTATTTAAAGGTTTGCACAAGCTCAATAGTCTCTCCACCTACAGAAACAATATCATTTTCCTTCTTTTCCCTACGAAAATCTATTATCATTTTTTTATTTTTTTTACATTTAATAATAAAAAAAATATTTTTACAGTATTTTTCAATGTGTTCTATTTCTTTGAAATACTCATTTACGTCTGAGCTCTCTGAGAGCAGGGCAAGAAGAGCTGCATCATCAGCGAATTTTGTGAAGGAGCAAAAAGGACAATCGGATTGAAAATCATTCTTGTACAAAATGAACCACAATGGCGATGTCACAGCCCCCCGGGGACGCCTCTGTGTTAACTATGCGTTCATTTGAAATAACATTGTTTACCCTAACAATCTGAGATCTCTGAGTCAAAAATTCATTAGCCCATAGTATTATGTATGGACTCATCTGCAACGCTTTCATCTTTTCAATGAGTAAATGAAGTTGAACATAACATAATGTGTTGTTTGTCTGTACATAATGTATTGTTAGTCTGTAAATAATGTGTTGTTTGTCTGTACAAAATGTGTTGTTTGTCTGTACATTATGTATTGTTAGTCTGTAAATAATGTGTTGTTTATCTGTACATAATGTATTGTTAGTCTGTACATAATGTAGTGTTAGTCTGTACATAATGTGTTGTTTGTCTTTACATAATGTATTGTTAGTCTGTACATAATGTATTGTTAGTCTGTACATAATGTGTTGTTTGTCTTTACATAATGTATTGTTAGTCTGTACATAATGTATTGTTAGTCTGTACATAATGTATTGTTAGTCTGTACATAATGTGTTGTTTGTCTTTACATAATGTATTGTTAGTCTGTACATAATGTATTGTTAGTCTGTACATATTTTAGTACATAATGTATTGTTAGTCTGTACATAATGTGTTGTTAGTCTTGAACCAGTGTTGATGTGGTCAGGTAATGTTGTTATTGACGACTCAAATTTGTTCAGTATTTTTCGTCTGTACTTACCCCATTCTTTAAGAATTGAAAATGACTTTCTTAAAAGTAATTCTTTTAGTGTTTACTAAGTCCCCAGCAATGAACCCACTTTAAACAAAATATTTAATTGATCTCTAGGTTGGTCATTTTTGGACAGTCTGTGTATAGGTCAAGTGGTCTGCATCATCAGTCCATGTGAGGTGGTTAAATGTCCTGGTTGTGTTGAGTAAGTAACTCTATCACAAGTGATCTTACATTGAATGATGTTCACATCAGTATTCTGTAAAGTCTTGTCTGCTTCAAATCACTTTAACATTGGACATGTTTGTTTGCCTTGATTTACATTTAAATAATTAGAATATCACATTTTGATGTTTAGTCTATTATTATTACAAGATTCAATTTGTGTGTTTTAATTTTCAAAAAAATATTTTTAATCCCGTTTGGACGATACTTTCTGATGGCATTGGGAAGGGAGGTAGAAACATATTGCGGGATAGAAGTTTTTTTTAGTATCAAACTCTAAAGTGCATCAGTTCCAGTGTTAAAAGGAGAAAATCAAGATATTAGCTCACTAAACATGTTTCTTGTTTGGGTGTAGTGTATTGGCTTCGTAGTGTTCATAATGAAATCTGCTTTAATTTTTAGTGAATTACATTTTTTTTTATTTTCCAGAACTTGTAATTGTGGCTATAAATGTTTATGGTAACATTTGAACAATTAATTTTAAAAATGTACAAGATAAAGAACAAAATGTTCCAATATCGAAAATCAAATTGAGTATTGATTCAATGAGAACAAGGACAGAGTTTAATAAAGGATAACAAACAAAACTCTTGTTTGCGTTTTTTGTTGAAGGATGCAACTTTTTGTTAAATGTCCATTCAAAAAGCTTTAAAGTTTGTTTTTTAACAGCCATCGAAAGGGGAAAAGACACGATTAGTTTTGTGTGGCCTGTCTGTACGTCCATCTGTCCCGTTTGGATCTCAGAAACTAGAAGAGAAAATGAAAATCGGACATCATGATATTTTAGATCATTCAAAGTTCTGATGCACTACTTTTTTCTCTTTCGAAAGTGAACAATACAATTTTTAAAATTATATATGCAAGCAGATTTTGTTTTCAAAAAATTACACAACTTTTCAATGAACAAATCAGAGTAGGTAACATTTATTAAAGGTTCATGGACTTCTTCATTAATAACTCATAGATTCGCGCATTGGTACAAAAAATGTGCATCTAAGGTCAAATTGGTAAAAGTGTCAATGGATCATTCTAAAATAGATTTTCCATTTATTAACTAACTCATGGAATAAAATACTGATTAAAATGTTATTTTTAAAAAGAATTTTAATACTTCAATTGTATCTTTAAAAAAAAAACGAACTACTTTTATAGCGCGCAGTTTTCACACATCCTCATTAGGCTATACACTTGGCAACAATCTAATTTACAATTAATAGAGGCCAGACATAGATCTATATTTAGATTTAATTTGAACAAGATTTACTTTTATAATCCATTAAGAAAATAGTTTTTCTTCTAACAGCTTAGGGGTCCAAATTTATTTATTATGTAAGCAGTAGTATCACATCAAGAAGTTAATTTGATGCGAACAGCATGTGCAATATAACCCAGTAGTAGGCCTACTACTCCTGATCATAGTATTGACCTAGATCTAGCTCTAGTAGATCTAGATTCTATTTATAGATTTCTATATCTAGTCTAGATTAGGCTATCGATTTAGTTCTGGATATTTATCTAGAGTCTATTTAGTCTAGACCTAAAAATAGTCTAGGATGGCTGCCTGGTCATTTGTGCGCTGGACTGTCGTTTGGATTGTTACGTATCTAGATACTATTGTTTTGTTGACGGGTAGGTTGTCTGCCCCTTGTGTAATAAGTTTTTTTTTTATTCGTTTAGCCACACAGACAGTGACCGGTTCTTGACCTATGTGTGTACCTCTGGTTGAAAGGAGGGTGTTTTTTTTTCTTTTTTCTTCTGTCTTTTTGAAGAGCGTTCTAGATCTGGGTGTTGATGACTTTTTCTGTTCTAGAAATTACTAGATTTGTCTTGAGATCGACGCGCGGTAGATTATATAAAGACCGCCCGCGTAACGTTGACGGACAGACATACGGAGACAGCCGTGAGACAGAATAGCGGAGACATTGCGTGACCCGTGCGTGGTATACCGATTTATCGTGTAAGTTAAGATTTTTCTTTTTCAAGGCCTTGCTTGTATTTGTAATTATATTTTCAAACTCTTGTATTGTAATATTTTTACATGCCATTTTTGTAAAAGGGTTCTGGTCAACCCTTCCATTTTGTATTGAGTAAATGTTTTTTTTTTCTTGCTTTATATGATACAGTTAAAAGTACTATTCAAGTTATATTTTATTAAACATTAAGTTGATATTTTACCTTCCGATTTCTTGTGTCATTTTCTTTTTGTTATTCATTGTAAGTCTTTGATTAAATTCAGACTTTAGATAAGTGACACAACTGCTTTTCTATTGTCACGTTCCCCTAGGCAAGCCATTTAAAAGTAGAATTCAATTCGTAATACGTGACAGGATTTATTGATAGTCCTGGGTTCAAACCACTAGCGGATCCAGAACTTTGGAGTGAGGGGGGGCGATTTTTCCCAAACCCCTAACCCTAATGCCCAGTAAACCCTAACACTAAGCCTATACGCGCATATATATATACAGCATATATATTAGGAACCTTCGGCAAAAAAAAAAGAAAAAAAAATGCCATGTTGAGACCTTTGTCTGGGGGAGCGCTGTAGGCTCCCCCCCCCCTACACGCCAAAAGCGTTTTCTTGCATTCTTCATTGCAGAACCGCATTCTTTTGACATCTACAGTTCATTATTCATCCTATTAAAAAGGACCTTTTGAATAATGTTTTACTTAAAAAATATTCTAATATGAATTTACAGGCCCTTACTACGATGTAAGTACAACCGATTGGTTCCTTGAAAAGATAAGATACTCATCATATTTAGATTAAGACTTTGAGGATCGCCGCCGAAAACAAATTTATATAACATTAATATTTTGAAAGAAGTTAATTTGTAAGTGATACATTTTGTTCAATAGACATGTTGGTAAATTTGTTTTGTTTCAGAACTATAATTCAAAGCACTAAACAAAAAATAATGTATATCATTTGGAAAAAAAAACATTACAGCTAATTGGCCACATTGGAAAAACTCTAATTTTACCGTTATAATTTTTCTAATTATTATCTTCTAAAACTAAATTTGGTCTAGACGATCTTTATCTTGAACAGACATAGCGTGTTTTCCCTTATGCAGCCGCCTCTCGTAGCACTTATTTCCCTTTTTCGAAAACAAAAAAAACAAGTACTTACCAATAATTAAATAACTAATTGGTTATATTTTTCTTTATTGATTCATGTTTTTTTAGGGATAAAAATAATTGTGTAAAGTCTCAACTTAATTCCAGAATGGGAATGAGAGAAATAACGTGTACAGAAATTTTACCAGGCAGAAAGACAGACAGGCAAACTGTGTACATTGATATAAGCTTTTTAAGTAGATCATCAACTTTTTATTAATCTAAGCTGTCTCTAAGGACGTTTTCCTGATTACTATTCTATTATCTTGGAACATGTGTTTTAAATTACACAACCTAAGAGATATGATCGACTTATTTTAAGACTGATCTAGTTGGCGAGAATATTGTGTCCAACAATGAAGTTATTAGTTTTTCTTTGCCTTTTGTCTTGTTTGACTGCAATGATAGCAGTTGAAGGTAATTAAGTTTATTTTTATTTTATAACTATTATTTTTTAAAATTAATGCGTTATTTTTTTAAATATTTATTTGCGTTTTTCGCCAACATCGTGTTATAGATGTGTACATAATGTGTCTTGTGAGTCTCGACATAATAGTACGAACAAAATAGCGCCGATAAAATAGCGAGAAAAAAAATGGCGCTATTTTTTCTATGTATTTTTGTTGTATAGGTTAGAGCTATTTTTATATATTTTAGTTGTATAGGTTAGTGTCAGATTTTATACCACATATTTTTATATGGGTTAGTGCGGGATAATATATATTGCTATGTCCTCCATGCTGTTTTTTTGACAGTTGACCAGTGTACGGTCAGTACAGCATCTTTATCTGTGCGACGAGAGGTCTTGGTGATCTTAAATGCTAGTAATTGTTTTCAATATTTTGATTTCTGTACCTGGGACGGCCTGTAAGTTTATAACTATTTCATATTTTCTTTTACTAGATCTATGTCACATTGTGTGTAAATATGCTAGATATATTTTAATTTAGTTTTGTTTTCTACTTGGACTATTTGTCATAATAGTTGTCAACATGCTGTATTAAATAGGGCGGTGTCCATTAGTCCCGCTATGAGTGTTCTAGATCAAATAGAATATATATGATTTTGTATTTATAATTTTGCATTTATGTATTGCAGACTATTTTTACTGCTGAATATTGCTGCTATTACTCTGCTGTGCTATAATTGCTGTTGTAGATCTAGACTAGTGTCACGTACACTGTATCTATATTTAGCCATAGTCCATATTTAGCTTGTCGGCAGAATTTTAGCTACCTCGGGATTTTCTATCACGCAACTAAATAATGTTTTGAAATAAATATGATTGGTTTAAAGTATTAATTATTGTACTTTGAGCTGCATTTAATGGTTGGCCTTCCAGCGGAGAGATGTTGGTCACGTGATAACGCTCTAGAGCCGGGAAGGATTCTAGATTGCGGCAATCTTGTGTGGAGCGTGTTAGAGATAGCATGTACGAGAGTCTAGTGTTAGAACTCAATTATAGTATTGTGTAGATCATTGATTCTATTCAAGTACATTTAACCATTGTAAATATTTGTGAATAGCTTTTCCAAGTTTTGAATTAAAGTAATTGTTTTAGACGAAGAGAAGTTTCTTCATTGAATATATAATAATATATTTAGATCGTCTTGTCAACCAATAACTTCTAGAGGATCCTCTTATCAACTGGCAACTTCTAGATGATCCTCTTATCAACTAGCAACTTCTAGATGATTCCCTTATCAATTAGCAACTTCTAGGTGATCATCTTATCAACTGACTATTTCTGACTCCTCGACAATTACGATCATTGATTGTGCTTAAACGTGACATCTTGGCATCAAGTGTGATCGTAACATCTAGCACTATTAATGATCGTAACAACTAGTGACTGTTATTTTGTTTCTGTAGAGACTAGAGTGTAGTTTACAGTAGTTGTAGTGTTGCCTTACTTGGTTTAGTGGCTTATACTGTAACTATAGTCTTTTCTTAGTGAATACTAATAGTAAGGTACTAAGGCTAAGATGTTCTTGTTTTAGTGTTAGTGTTATGGGTTGGTTGTAGTAGTAGAATATTGTAGATCTAGACTAGTTTATTGTAGTGTGTTTATGTAGATCTAGGTCAAGTGTAGTAGTTGTGATTTAGTTCTCTTTACATAGTTGGTTTGATCAGTTTGTGTTAGATAGTCGGTATGGTTAGTTTGTTGGTGTTTGTAGTGGCGTAGATTTAGAGGGTTTTAGTTAGTTGCTGGGTTTAGTTTTAGTGGTTAGTGTATATATTATATTTTATTATTGATTTATTTTTATGTAAATAAAGTATCTTTTTGTTTTATTTATCCTAACCTAAAGTTTCGTTATTGCTTCTTCTTAGTTAGTTAGTTTAGTCTAGTTGTCTGGTTACTTGGGCGACTCTAGCACCTTGGTCGTAGACTAAGGTGTCACAGATTGAGACCACCCAGTAGCGCTAACATCTGCCTACTGTATACAATTTAAAGTTGAGCAGAAGAGAATAGGTCTCCACTTAGGTCTCCACGTCTCCTCCTGACCTGCTCACATTAGTCTTTACACAATGTCTTTTTTTTCTGTAAACAATGTTTCGTTTGTGTGTAGGTGCTCGATTTTAATTAATTTTTTGATTGATCTCTAGGTAGGTCATTGTTGGACAGTTTGTGTATAGGACAGATAGATTGTTTTATCAGCGGGTGTATGCTGGCTAACTGTCCAGTCAAATGTGTTGAGTAAGTCAATTTAAAGTAGATTTAAAAACTCTCAACCCAGGCTCAACCCATCTTACTGTAGATACTACAATTCACAACCCATCTTACTGTAGATACAATTCACAACCCATCTTACTGTAGAAACTACAATTCACAACTCATCTTTCTGTAGATACTACAATTCACAACCCATCTTACTGTAGATACTACAATTCACAACCCATCTTTCTGTAGATACTACAATTCACAACCCATATTACTGTAGATACTACAATTCACAACCCATCTTACTGTAGATACTACAATTCACAACCCATCTTACTGTAGATACTACAATTCACAACCCATCTTACTGTAGATACTACAATTCACAACCCACCTTACTGTAGATATCACAACTTACAACCCACTCACATGCCATCTTACATTCAATTAAGTAGTGAGGAAAGTCTTCTCTTGTAAAGATTCTTTGGTTGCATCAAACAAATGTATTTATCATGATCTAAATTTAAATATGGTACTATTCATGGGCGTAGCCAGGGAGGTTGGGGTTCAACCCCGAAATGAAATCCTCCCCCCAGCAGGGGGCAATCGAATTTAGTGACTGTTTTTTTGCTTTGATTTTGTTTACTTTATATATAAGATTTTAATACTAAACAATCACTTGCCCCAGCACAGCCAAGGGGTTTTGAATTTAAAACCCCCTACCAGGGGGTGTAAAAATGCAAAAGACAATCCCCAAATTCCAAGAGCACAGTTAAGGAAGAATTTGATTTTAAACCCCCCTCTAAATTTACGATAAACCCCCTCTTCAATGTAAAAAAAAGCAAATTACACTCAAAATTCTATGAGCGTAGCCAAAGGGGTTTTAGTTTAACCCCCCATCCCTCTTCAGTATGGTTTGAAGCTAAAAAATACCTCTTCAATATAAAAAAAAAAGAAAATTACGAACTCAAAATGTTATGAGCTTAGCTAAATAGATTTTGACTCAGTTTTGAGTTTAAACCCCCCTTCAGCGGGGTTTGTAGGTAAAAAAAATAGCTCTTTAATATTAAAACAAAGCAAATTATACGCTCAAAATTCTAAGAGTGTAGTCAAAGAGTTTTGGAGTTTAAACTCCCCTCCAATGAAGTTTGAAGCTAAAAAATACCTTTTCAATATTAAAAAATCAAATTACGCACTCAAAATGCTATGAGCGTTGCCAAAATAGATTTGATTTTAAACCCCCGTTCTAAAAGGATTTGATGCTAAAATACCTCTTCAATATAAAAAAAGCAAATTACACACTTAAATTGAGCGTAGAGTTTAAACCCCTTTCTAACGGATGGCTTTTTTTATAAGGTTAAAAGTCCTCCATGTGGTTTTGAGTTTAAAATCCCCTTACAGAGCGTTTTGATGTGGAAAACCTCTATCTTCAATATTATTCTAAAGCAAACTACAGTTACCAAATTATATGACCGTTGCTAAATGGGGTTTTTAATTAAAAAAAGCAACTACAGAGATTTTTAGTTTAAACCCCCCAACAGATGATTTTGACGATAAAACTTCCCTTTTCGATTTAAAATCTAAAGCAAACTACAGTCCCCTAATTCCAAGAGCGTATTCAAGAGAGGTTACACATTTCTACCAGTGGCGGGGCTCCGTTAATAAAGTGCAATAAATAGTCATCTGCCGAAATTGAAAAACACTAAATGTGGCTCAACAAAGATGGTTAAAGACAGATTTTAGGAGTCAGTTATAGAGATCTGGTCTAAATCAAGGAAATCCTATGCCGAACTGGGAGTCGACCCCTTACTAAGATTGTGACAAAGCGTCGCATGAGGTTTGCGGGACATGTTCTCCGACAAAATGAATTAGACATAAGAAGAGTTGCGATGACATCCTTGTACAACTTAACTCCACACATTCATGGAGGTCCTCAGAGCAGGTAGGAAGAGGCTTCATACATTACCTGTGACAGATTTTTGTGGAAACAACTTGCCAGCAAATGGGCCGAACGGGAGGGTCTAAGTCAGCAAGAATAGTACATTAGGTGTTTGAAATAGAACTTTTAATAGCAGGAAAATGCACTGTAGATACCTCAGAATATGCATTTAGTTGGCTTTCAATACCAGAAATAGTGCTTGTCCCCCCCCCCCAATCGCCGAAAAAAATCCTGGCTACGCCCATGGTACTATTAGAATATTATTTTATAACATTAAACGAATTAGGTTGTAAAGAAAATAATTTCGTTTAATAAAAGTTCTTAAAATATATATTTATTTTTAAATACACAGTGGATATTGATTATATTGGAAGAACAATGGTGCCAACTAAAAAAGAACAAGAAAATAAAATACTTGACAAAAAAAAACTTATAATAAAGTGTAGTTGTATCAATTACTTTGGATCAGTCATGTCATTAAATTTGTAATAGATTTAGATCAACAACAATAAATCTGTGTGATTAATAATATTTTTAGCTATTGTTTTTTTTTAACCCAATTTCATGTGTTCAATCCGCTATGACCTTTTATCGCTTGCCTGGAAAACGTGTGATGAAGAAAGACCACAACGACTTGTACTCGAGCTTGAAGGTTAAGCCTCCTTAGTCTCCTCAAGACAAATTGAAACATTTAATTCGCAAGAGCACACAAAGTATATATAGTTTGGTAAAACAAAATGTTCACATATGACTAGACCATCAAGTTTTGCTATTTAAGGACTTGCTTCCTACATGTGTGAACATTGAAATGTTTCTTACTTTCTTTTGTATTTGCCAGAACATGCAACTGTGGACATTACTGTACAGTCTAAGATCCTACAGTCTAAGATCCTACAGTCTAACTTTGGAAAACTTGGCTAGAAGATGTAAAAAAATAAAGAAAACTCTCGTATATTGAAAAAAAACATAATTGAACATTGTTTGTATGACGTCACTAAACTGGATGGAATAAAGGAGGACACATAAAATAAACGTATTTTTTGTTCATTTAAAGATGTGCATATAATTGTTAAAATTGTTAATTGTCAAAATAGCTTTGACATTTGATGTACTTTTTGTTCACTACTCTATTGATGATTGTGATAAAGTTATCAAACAAATATTAATGAGTATGAACATTACTAGTATTGATGTAAGGTTTTCAAGAGTTCTATTTCTTTTATGTTTATGAAATTTGAGAAAAATTTAGTGATGAAAGTTATAGAGCAAAGCTAAAAGTTATTAACTGAAATGAACGTTATAAAATAGAACATGGAATGGGTTGTCTGAGCTAGCCAGGAAAACCAGTGACTTGGCAGAATTTAAGTCATTGGTTAATATGCATGACTAAATGCATGTCGCGTAGGACGTAATTATATTCTTTTTTGAAGAAACGTCTGTATTATATAATATAAGATAAGATAAAAGTTTGATTACAACAAATACACAAATTCAACTTGAGATAAAATAAAATAAACTGATATTTAAACGAATGTAACTCACTAGAAAAACACGTCCGTACACTCTGGCTGCCTGGAGCCGTCTGGCGTACTTAGAAAAGCTTGCGCCATTCTACAAGACACACATTGAAGTAATGCTCTCTCTCTCTCTACAATGTTCCTACCACATAGGAAACACACATACACTCCATAACAGAGATATCAGAAAGTGAACATGTGTATCATGTTAGTCAGTAACAACTTGTTATTTATCATTTCTAAAATATCTCATCTAAAATAATTTTCCAACAAAATAACTTTGAAACTTGTTAGGCCCGTGTCTCTAGTCGTCATTACACTTAAATCAACTTGTGCACTTAGATGTGGAGGTCATAGACTTGCCTTACTTTTTCTTTCAACCTGATGTGTTGTATTATAAAAACAAATGTTCTTATCTACCTATTGTAACGTGCAGGAGTCAAACACTGTAGAGTTTGTTATAGAAGTGAAACAAATATATGGTCATGAAAATGAAATATTTCTATTTTCTTCTTTTCTTTATGTACGCTGTAACTGAAGGTAGGCTTCTTGATCTGTTTTAATAACAATATTTACCTAATGAGTAACAAAATATAATTAAGCTTTGTTTAATTGAAATAGTTGATAATAAGTAAATAGTTATATTTATCAATAACTTAAAATAATTTATTAGACATTTTTGAACTTCAAAACGAACTAAGTACAGCACATTTTGTTATTATAAATGTAGGTCAACCTCTGTTACTCAGAGAGATTTGCATGCAGCCAACCTCCGATTTGTCTGGTCAGCCCATGTATGTATTCTAACTGCCCTGATACGTGCATAAGGTAAACAATGTTAGCCAAATATAGGGTTAATTTGCGCAAGGTTTTTCCAATTTGATATTTAGTGTTTTTTAATCACTTACTTTACTAATTACAAGACTTGGAGACACAGACCTTAAAGCTAAGAACAAATCAAGATCCCAGATGAACAATAAATAGTCCTAAATGCTGACAGTCAACGACTATTTGATGGGGATCTCTGTCACACTGTGACACCATACACCAGCGGTTCTCAACCTTTTTAGCTCCGCGACCCCCTAATACAACTTGTCATTAGGAGGCGACCCACAAACCATAAAGAAAAATAATTTTGTCATAGGTCTAGGTCAATTTGATTTAGCTAATGTTCTAAGATGGTGATCAAAATGTATAGAACTAAAATCTAGGATAGTCATTTCATTGTTAGAAACGTAGCCTATTTATTTAGAGTAAACAAAAAATTGATGCTAAATTTAAAAAACATTTTTTATGACTTTCATTTTTATTGATTGTTCTATTGCGTGATTATACTATTCACGTAACATACATCATGTACAGTTTAAACAAGTATTGACTTATCATGGAAAACGTGGCCACAGTAATAACAAACACGCCAAAGTTAGTGCCAAGGTTGAGCTTGTTTTTATTTTTATTTAAGAAGACTTAATTTGTATCATCTAAAAAGCAACTCGCATAAAAATTAGGAAAGGCCCTTTAACCCGTTGGGCCCTTCACTTTTTTTTTTCAAAGAAAGCATCTTTAAAATATCGATGACTAGCTAGCAATTTAAAAAAAAATATCGATGACTAGCTAGCAATTAAAAAAAATATCGATGACTAGCTAGCAATTTAAAAAATATCGATGACTAGCTAGCAATTTAAAAAAAATATTGATGACTAGCTAGCAATTAAAAAAAATATCGATGACTAGCTAGCAATTTAAAAAAATATCGATGACTAGCTAGCAATTAAAAAAAATATTGATGACTAGCTAGCAATTAAAAAAAATATCGATGACTAGCTAGCAACTTAAATATATTGGTGACTAGCTAGAAACGTAAATATATTAGTGATTAGCTAGCAATTAAAACAAATATTGGTAGATAGCTAGTTACTCTATACTTAAGTTCGATTAACATAATTAAGGTACGGATCTACATCTAAATATATTGCAGTCTTTTTTGTGTACATGTGCGGTGGCTGAGTTATTAAAGCGCTTGGCTTCCGAACCGGAGTGTCCCGGGTGAAGAATTGGAGTTTTAATTTCTTCACTTACCAAGCTCTAATGGGTACTTGAAATCAATTGGGTAAAAAGTAAAGTTGGTTGGTTGCTGTGCTGACTACATGACACCCTCGTTATCCGTTGGCCACAAAATCAGATGCCTTTTACATATCTCTCCCGTAGTTTGTCCGGTATGCAAGGAAAATTTCACAAATATATAAATATTATCTTTACCTTGACTATCCCTTAGTCTGTCTATATTTGATGTTATAAATGATTTAATGATTTTATTGTTTTAAATGTTTGAAAATATTACAAATTAATGCGCTAAAGGCTATTTCTTAGCTTTCGACACACACACACATACGCACAAAAGCTTTCCCCACTCAAAGGTAGTCGTTTAGCTCTTGAAGTGTGACAAAGTGACTGCACACATCATGGGGCATCAGCCAAGGAAACTAACTCATACACAAGCTAAGACAGACATTAAATTGAATTATCTCGCTTGCAGTTTATAAAGAAAAGACTGACGATCAGACTTTGAACCTAAGCTTCTGTCCAATGTTGTAAGAGAAGTGTATATCAGAAAAGAACGAAACTCTAGTTTGGACCGTGAGAGTCCTATAGCGGACAAAAAGTTTCAAACACATTAGACTGAAGGTAAAGGCACATAGATCAAATTTAAAGAAAGCTTTCATAAAAACAAAATATTTAAAAATCACAAAAGCAAAGAATTTTAAATAACCAGCAGCCATTCTGGAAAATAAAATAAAAATGTCAACTATTTTACTATGCATTTAAATATATGTTTTATGTCTCGGAGGACTTTTGGTTTGAATATAACAAGGAAAAACAATGGCGAAATGAAAAAACAATAATATGATGCTCTAAATGGCATATTAATAATATAGTTTTATATAATATAGTTTTATATAATATAGTTTTATATAATATAGTTTTATATAATATAGTTTTATATAATATAGTTTTATATAATAAGCTTTATATAATATAGTTTTATATAATATAGTTTTATATAATATAGTTTTATATAATATAGTTTTATCTTCTAAAATATTGTATTCTCCTCAGCACATGCAACTGTACCTACGTATGTCCTTGACATTTCAAGAAAGCTGACCTAACCTTGAAGTTCCGAGCCAGCAGAGAGAATTGGGAATGAAATATAAATACAGAAATGTGTCAATATTTTAGTCTTGCTTCTTTGTTCAGACATGCCGTTCTCTTTAGGTGACTGGTACTAGTGACGTCCATGTTAGTGGGGCTCTGGGCTGTTTCTTTGTTCAGAGAGGCCCTTATGTTCAGGTAACATTAAATAGTATTGGTAATTTTGGTGGTGTTGCTGTGGGCGTCAGGTGGGAAGTCATTGACGCTGGTGGTGATGGTGTTGCGTTGTTGTTGTTTTTGTGGTGCTGAGGCTGGTGTTATTGTTGCTGTTGTAGCTTTTGTTGCGAGTGGTGGCGGTATTGGTAGAGTTATTGTTGATTGTTCTCTGTTTGTTGATAATATAGTGCTACACCTATGTTTTGTTTGTTTCATCAGATTGTTAAATAAAAAAAAAATGTTAATATTTAAATATATAAATTAAGTTTCATGACCCTAAATCTAATTGTGAAGTTTGCTTTTATTGTTTACATTTTGATTGTTTACCTTGGCTTTCTAGTGTACATTTTAAGAAAACTCGTCAAAATGTAAACAAAAGTCTTATTACATTTCTGTTTTAGAATAATTTTCAAAATTAGTAGCCTCTGGCCACTTGCTTACTTCCATAATGGTCAGTTCAGGCTAGAAAGTCAGTGTTCATGTAAGAGTTGACCCTAAGTTGACCCTTGTTAGTTTACTTCTTACTTCCTGATTGACGTATTTTCTTGACTGGTCACTGACTGGACGTTATTGCGGACAAACCATGAAGACTTGCCTATTTGTACTTCTGTTCATGTCTCTCTTGTTACTAAATCCAGGTATGTAACTATTTATACCTCATGTCTCAGCTGTTTTTGATTTTAAATCGTCGTATTGTTCTTTCGCTCAGTAGTCTCACACTTTCAAATCATCTCAAATAATATTTCAAATTTTTCTTTCATTAAATGTTAATTGTTGTATTTAGTATTGCATTTGTATAGCGCGTTTTTCCTTGTTAAAAACATGAAAAGTGAGGTCTGGTCAAAACACTCTTTTAACATAGAGGAAGTATGAGTGGTACTTGTTGACTCATCATACACAGCGCAATCAGGTCTCTTTGTGCATTGAACTTTAAACTTGAAACTATTTTAGCTGAATTTGATTTTAAACGTAAATGACCATTTCCTATCGATGAAAAGCTTTACGCCTTGCTCCTAGTGTAACACACTGGGTAATGTCTAGAGGGAATCATCTTCGTGAAATCATAATGAAAACGATCGAACAAGAATGGTGACAGTAAGATCAAAATGAATAAATTTACTGAACGCTGGCTTATTACTTTTACATAGCATGTAATATCAGCTTTATAACACATAATACAGGTCGCCAAAAGTTGAAACAGACAGCTTTATATCGTACAGTACAGGTCGCCACTAGATAGTCTGGACAGTTTATTTTCATGTTGAAGACTGCTTCTTTATTTTATACATGACCCATACATATACTTGTAAAAAATTCAACAAGTTGACTTATGGCAATTAAAAGGTTTCTTCTAATGATTGCAAAGTATTGTGCATGATTATTAAAAGCTTATAGTAGTTAATTAATAAAAATTATTTAATCAAAACATTGGATAACTCTTGTGTTATGCAATATAACTTGGACTCGTATCCAGGACTTGAATCTTGCCCGCTACCATCCTCTGCCCTCTTCCTTGAGGACAAGGAACGTCTAACAATGTACACCTTCAATATTCAAACAGGCTTTAACCACATTTTAAAGTGTTCAGTAATATAAACAGTGGCGTCGCTAGGAGGGTGCAGGGGCGCAGAGCCTCGCATGAAAAAAAAAAGAATAGTGGCAAAAACTAGAAAATAAAATCCCAAACGTAAAAGTATATTGTCGTCAGAAACTAGTAAATTCAAAGATAAATAAATCTCAAGATATATACCAAAATATGTCTAGGCATATTTATTGCACTTATCTAGATCTATATATTTTATTTAAGACCTTGTTGTATATATTTTATTTTATTTAGGGGAAGAGTGGTCGAGAGGCTAAGTACGCTTGAACTTGGCTTGGCTACCTATGAAGGGGGCTCGAGGTTCGACAACCAACTCGGGCAGACTTGCGCCTAAAGGCAGCACGGGAAAACATTCTAGATGCCCCCTTTCCCCCCCCCCCCACTGGTCCACAAATGAGATTGGGTTCTGAGCATGAGCGCTCTAAGCATGCTATAAGCATGAAAGTAGCGCTATATGAAAGCTATAATTTATTTTATTTATTTGGTTAAAAAGTCCAACAAAGGTTTTACGTGATAACAAGCGGGGGGGGGGGGGGGATGCAGTTCTTGTTTGTATTTGCATTGTATTTATTTTATAGTTTATTAATTAGGTGAAAGAGACTTTATTACTCAATTTTAAGACAAATAAATCATTAATTAAGTGACGTCTTTTTATCGTCCAAGTAGAACTTTTCTACGTCGATTCAAAATGTTATTCTAAAGAAAACATATACATCAACATGATTCTAGAGTCTACCCCGTTTTTACGGCAATACAAACCAATTTCTCTCGACTAACGTACCATCGTAATAATGACGTTTTTTTTTTTTTGCGTGAACAGAGCGGCACGCTACAAGACGCCTTTCTAAGAATGATTATTATCTTAGGACAACAAGCCCATTACAAACTCGCAAGAACTACTGCAGGTTTTATTATGTTAGTCAGAATGGTCGAAATTCTCTAGTCAGAATGGTTGAAATTCTCTAGTCTGAATGGTCGAAATTCTCTAGTCAGAATGGTCGAAATTCTCTAGTCTGAATGGTCGAAATTCTTTAGTCAGAATGGTCAAAATTCTCTAGTCAGAATGGTCGAAATTCTCTAGTCAGAATGGTCGAAATTCTCTAGTCAGAATGGTCGAAATTCTCTAGCCAGAATGGTCAAAATTTTCTAGTCTGAATGGTCGAAATTCTCTAGTCAGAATGGTCAAAATTCTCTAGTCAGAATGGTCGAAATTCTCTAGTCTGAATGGTCGAAATTCTCTAGTCTGAATGGTCGAAATTCTCTAGTCAGAATGGTCGAAATTCACTAGTCAGAATGGTCGAAATTCTCTAGTCAGAATGATCGAAATTCTCTCAAGTGTTTAACATCGTTATGTTGACGACCTTCGTGTGACAAAAACTAAAAAGTTCGCGGCAAGGTTTCTTACTGAACATGAAGATGATCTTAACACATACGTGTGCTCCATGCATTTTGAACATCCCTAGTAAAATAGTATTGGCAATTGCTGCCCTCTTCATTAATAGACTTTATTTTAGAAACTTAAAAAAAAAACTAGTATAAAAGTGTATCGGAGAATGTATATCGTGCTTGAAGATGGGCACATTTCTCATTACCTATGGACTCGAAGGTAACTGTAAAGTCCAATCCTCGCTTTAAAAAGCCGGCCTCATACGTGGCATGGGTGGTTTGGTTAGTTGCAAATAGGTCTCCTGCTTCTTCTCTCAGAGAAAATATTTCTTGATCGAAACGTCCCCCTCCGTTCTAATGTCACGTTGACATGGGCTCTGCTTGTACTTCGGGACGTACACAATATGGTGAAGGAAAATGCTTGAAAAGCAAACGGTACCTCAACAGACAACCTTGTTGCTGGATGGACTGGGAACTTCATGCCTCTCTAATACTATCTCCAGAAATAACGTTTTCTGTTACACAAAAAGTCTAAAATGTATGTACCTAGCACTATTTCTAAACAAAAAAAAGTTTAGTGGGCGGGGGCGCCAACGGTAAAAGTTTGAGAAACACTGCCTCGAATTTCTCTCACACTTCACCTCTTCTTGATAGAATTTTATTTGACCTTCTTTCTAATAGAAATAGTACTTGATAGACTTTAGGAAAATGAATTTCTAACGCTAAGAAATGATGGAAAATACTTGGTGCCCGGTTCACCCCTGACCTCGATGGGTATCTTTAAATGCTTCCGAGACCAATAGAAGTCTAAGGTAGCGGCAAACTTACATTAGTAGAAGTTTGAATAACACGGCAAAATGCTATACTGTTTCCGTCTAAAAGTCTAACAAAAGAAACATGTTTAAGTGATTTTAATAAATATACATTGAAAAATAAACAAAACTATTGAAAAATGTCATAAACAATGGGATTTTAAAATAGAATGGACTAACTTGACATTTGTGCACAAATTAATGAAAATAAGTAATCAGCTTAATGTATTGGTTCAACAAAATAAGTTCCTATTGGCAAAAGTGAATAAAGTTGATAGCGGGGGGGGGGCCGGGAGGTTGACACCCTGAGCTAACCGCACCATGTGACACCGACCCAAGTGACGCCACTGTATATAAACAATGTGCGAGAGGTTGATTCACTTGCACACATTTGTTATTGTGTTGTTTGATTAGACTTGTCAATATTTAGCGTGTGACAGATGTCACCAGAGTCATTAACTGTTTAATGACACATTGATTTCCACAGGTCAAACTTTTAGGCCACAGCACAGATGTAAGTCAGGGCACGTGCATTGTTTCCTAAACCCGTGTAGACTGCTACATTGCCGTGACACGTGTATCAGGTGAGACGTCGACACGATTGTGATCCGTGATTAGACCACTAAATGTAGTACTAGTATAACTGGGTGTTTTAACCCACATCTATGTATATTTTTTATTAAAATATAATAACAAGTATAACAAATATTTTGAAATATTGTTTTGATATTCTGAAAAATAGATATAATAAGCTAAAATGTAATTCCATCTAAATATAAATGCTAGATCATTAATCCATTAATTCACTTCCTCACTGACCTATCACGACATCTCTAGAACCACCAAACGGATTAGACTGAACTTTTAGGAGGCACACCTTTCTTCTGCTAGTAAAAAACAAAATGCTTTACTAAGTTTTTGTATACAAAACAGTAACAGAGAATGTGTTTTATTTCAGGGGATGTTACTGTCGTGCCTATTGTAACTAACTATGTACTCGATCGCACTGACGTCTCCAGACCTACTCTTAGCTGCATTGACCTGGCCAGACCTACTCTGCACGGAACTAAATACATGAGGTTGAAAGGTTGAACGTTTAAGTAAATTAAAACTTTGGATCTTTATTTTGTTTGCTTTTATTGTTCTTGTTTTTGTATTGAATTCACAATGACATTTTTTTTATAACGTTTGATATACACTTCTGTTGTAACTGCTACCTACAATCTTTATTCCTGCTATGCTAACTATCACTACATACGTGCTACCTCTGTTTAGAGGCTACCTTTAGCATTTAAAACATACTACCCAATCAGGCTAGTGAAGACATGTGAGTGAACACAACGACCTAGTGTCTACTTTGTAACTAGACGAGGACTGAAGGTCTAATTATACATCATTTTTTCAAACAAAGAGTGTCTAATCTTAATTAGTCATTCTTAATACTTTAATATTTTTTAACTAAAAGGCCCCACTCAGTGAATTCTCACAAATCTTATGTGAGCACCAGTTCTATAGACTTAGATACTGCTCAACAATTTCACACAGTGTTATATTAAAGAAGAAAAAAGACGTTATATAAACTTCTCCATTTATAAGAGACGAAAGCTGAGTTGGTCTTGTTGGAGGGATCACAATCATCAATTAATGTGGATGTCAAATGTCAAGATCTATGAAGATGCAATGATAGATGTCACGTTGAAGATTATCTTGACCTATATCACACTAACGATGATCGTGATTGCCGAGGATCTTAAAATCTTCTTTTAA
This sequence comes from Biomphalaria sudanica, assembly GCA_036873155.1. Classification (NCBI taxonomy): domain Eukaryota; kingdom Metazoa; phylum Mollusca; class Gastropoda; family Planorbidae; genus Biomphalaria; species Biomphalaria sudanica. Next base: position 2,591,203 of record JAZGLO010001986.1, read on the forward strand.
TAAGATGATCGTATAGAAGTAGCTAGATCTAGTTGATAATACGATCATTCAAAATGTTGCCAGTTGATCATCTAGAAGTTGTCATTCGCTAAGTCGATCTAAGTATGTTACTATATTCAATGAAGAAACTTCTCTTCGTCTAAAATAATTACTTTAATTCAGAACTTGAAAAAGCTATTCACAAATAATTACAATGGTTAAACGTACTTGAATAAAATGATAGATATACACAATAAAATAATTGAGTTCTAATACAAAGCTTTAGTAGATGTTTCACTTCCAAGTTCCATACAATGACTGACTAATAAACCAGAACCTTCCCGGGCCCAAGCGAAGACACGTATCCCACGTAGCTCATTGCAACCAATAAATGCAGCCCAAGTTACACTAATTAACATATCTCCACGTGAGAAATTACCCGAGGTTGCTGACGAGCTATTTATAGATACTGTGTACGTGACATAAGGCATGGCTCAATGGGGAAAATGTCAACTTTAGATTGTTTCTTCAGGTACACATTGGAACTGGTAGAATGGAATGTTCTAAAAAACTGATAAAATGATGAATGTATGTTGAATGGAAGGGTATGTCTTTTCTCGATCTTGACAATTAAAAAAGAAATGAAAAAGATATCAAGTTTGTTTCATTGAATATTATGGGGACTTTGTTCCTATTCGCTCTCTCCAGAGTTCTAAATGATTTTTTAAAGCTAGGCATTTCACAAATACAAGTCTTTTATAATAGGATAAGATTATAATCCTTATAACATACATTTTAGTCATAAAAAATATAAGCTGGATATTTAACAATTTCATTATTTTAAGAAAATCGTCTAAGGCTATAACGCGTGTAACTTTCTATATAACTGTCAATATATATTTTGTGTGTCTTTATCATTTTGACATTGAAACTAGACGCATGTCACTAACACTCATTAGCTGTTCATTATCTTGTATGTTTCTGGTCCTATTCAAGAATTGAGCAGATTATAACTTTAAAAAATCATGTCTAAACCATGACCCATATTCTTATTTGTGATTTAGTTCAGTAGACATTCCGCTAGTTGTTCCACATGAACCAGTCACCGCAATGAAAGTCTACATTCTGTGTTTGGTTATTGTCTTCTTGGCTGTTTTCGTAGTCTTCACACAAGGTAAACTTGACACGAAACAAACATTTAGTAATCTAGCACGTTTACATGTATCCTAGTATTTAATCAATAACACTTTGATCACTGCCTGGTCATGTGATATGCGCTCTGGACCGTCGTGTCGATTGTCTAGGGTTCAAAACCTGTCCTGCACCTTCCCCTGACTTCTTGTGGGAGGGTTGGGGTAGGATAATCTTTAATTTAGAAAAAACATTAGAAACACATGAACCACATTTGTATTTGTTATATTTTGGTCATATATTTGTTGCTCATAATTTATTTTATCATCTTAAAAATGTCTGAAATGTTTTTTTTCTTTTTTTTTCCAAACATAGAGACTTAGAAATACACTACATGAAAATGTTAGTAATACACTACATAAAAAAATAATTATACAATACATAACACATTGGCCATTCCTTAGTTCTGTATAAATTCATACGTTTTGATGTCTTTCCATTGAGTCTCTCAAAATTTCTGCTGTCCTAAGATCTTAGATTTTTAACATAAACAAAAGAAACCCCTAATCTTTAATTTTTAAGCTGAATCTCTTAATAATTTTCACTGACTATGTCGATACTGAACTTACTTTAGCCTCATCTGTTTTAACAACTATGGTGAAAAGTAGTAAACCTAGCAATTTCTGTGATAAAAGTAAAAAACAACTAGAGATCAATGTTCAAAACTAGGCACAACAAAATGACGATGCATTCTAATGTTAGGTAATATCATCATTGCCCATAAAAAAAACTCCACAAAATGACGATGCATTCTAATGTTAGGTAATATCATCATTGCCCATAACAAAACACCACAAAATGACGATGCATTCTAATGTTAGGTAATATCATCATTGCCCATAAAAAAACACCACAAAATGACGATGCATTCTAATGTTAGGTAATATCATCATTGCCCATAAAAAACACCACAAAATGACGATGCATTCTAATGTTAGGTAATATCATCATTGCCAATAAAAAAAAACACCACAAAATGACAATGCATTCTAATGTTAGGTAATATCATCATTGCCAATAAAAAAACACACCACAAAATGACGATGCATTCTAATGTTAGGTAATATCATCATTGCCCATAAAAAAACACCACAAAATGACAATGCATTCTAATGTTAGGTAATATCATCATTGCCAATAAAAAAACACCACAAAATGACGTTGCATTCTAATGTTAGGTAATATCATCATTGCCCATAAAAAAAACACCATAAAATGACGATGAACTCTAATGTTAGGTAATATCATCATTGCCCATAAAAAATACACCACAAAATGACGTTGCTTTCTAATGTTAGGTCATATCATCATTGCCCATAAAAAAACACACCACAAAATGACGATGAACTCTAATGTTAGGTAATATCATCATTGCCCATAAAAAAAACACCACAAAATGACGATGCATTCTAATGTTAGGTAATATCATCATTGCCCATAAAAAAAACACCACAAAATGACGATGCATTCTAATGTTAGGTAATATCATCATTGCCAATAAAAAAAACACCACAAAATGACGATGCATTCATATGTTAGGTAATATCATCATTGCCCATAAAAAAACACCACAAAATGACGATGCATGACTAGTCACAAACGAGTCGATAAAAAGATACCTCTCAAAGTCGCCTGCTGGAATGTCCGCACACTGCAGGACAGGAACAAAAGTGAATGCCCTCAACGAAGTCTGAACTGGTGGCATTAGAGTTGGCTCGGCTAGATGTAGACATAGCTGCCTCAGTGAGGTACGCTTGGCGAGCCAGGAGTCGCTGACTGAAAGGGGGCTGGCTACACCCTAACATAGCGATAGCAGTTGTGTTTTGTCTTTAGCAGCTCTTGAATGTCCACAGTGTTCTCATCACACCAATCTCTCTTGGGTTTCTTGCAGTATCACATGACCTTGGCTGTCACGTCCTGAAGTATCGTTTTTAGCTGGCTCCAGTTACTGGGATATTAAAGTGTTCAGTAGTGTATGCAAATTACCTCATATCTTTTAAAGTAACCCTATTCCTCTATGACTAACCATTTTGTTTCCACGTGCAAAGTAGGGTGATTTTTTTAAATGCTTTTGGGCGTAAATGACCTTGACTAGTGTGTAAATGTGTTAAGAAACTTTAGTTATGATTTTGGATTTATTGAGTGAGGATTGAGAATTGTTTTCTTTAATTTGTGTTAGTGAATCGGGATATGTCAATTTGATTTTGAGATAGTGACATAATCTCTTTTTATCGGGGATATTGATTGATCATAGTTGGATTGTGCAATCAGAGAGATACCAGTGCTAGGGGAATCGGTGAATTGTTTTCTTTAGTTCAACCCCACGTCTTAACAGTATAAATCTTATCAGCACTTTAAGGATCACCAGGTAGATCAACACGACAGTAATCTAGTCATTAGTCATAGATGAAAAAATCTCCTTTTGGAGGACTCAATATTGTGAACAAATTCTGAACACATTTTTTTTACGGACATTTTTTCCATTTTGCTTGTATGTCCTACAGTGCCAGTATTTTGGTTGTATGTCCTACAGTGCCAGTATTTTGGTTGTATGTCCAACATGACCAGTATATTGGTTGTATGTCCTACATGACCAGTATATTGGTTGTATGTCCTACAGTGCCAGTATATTGGTTGTATGTCCTACATGACCAGTATATTGGTTGTATGTCCTACATGACCAGTATATTGGTTGTATGTCCTACAGTGCCAGTATATTGGTTGAATGTCCTACATGACCAGTATATTGTTTGTATGTCCAATATGAAAAGTGTATTGGTTGTACGTCCTATTTTTTCATTGTTTTGGTTGTGTGCCCTATATGGCTAGTGTCTAAGTTGTATGTCCTATATCACCAGTGTTTTGGTTGAATATCCTGTCCTATATGACCAGTGTTTCGGATGTATGTCCTACATGAAAGCGTTTTGGCTATATGTCTTATATGGCCAGTGTTTTTAGTAGTATATCTTATATGAAAAGTGTTTTGGTTGTATGTCCTGTCCTATAGACTATATGACTAGTGCGTTGGTTGTATGTTCTTTATTGCCGGAGTTTTGGTTATATGTCCTATATAGCCAGTGTTTTCGTTGTATTATATATATATATAAATTCTTTTGATTGTATGACTTATGTGGCCAGTGTTTAGGTTTATGTCATATATGTTCTTTGATTTGGTTGTATGTGCTATATAGCCAGTTGTATGTCCTATATGGTCAGTGTTTTGGTTGTAAGTGCTATATAGCCAGTTGTATGTCCTATATGGTCAGTGTTTGGTTGTATGTCCTATATAGCCAGTTGTATGTCCTATATGGTCAGTGTTTTGGTTGTATGTGCTTAATGAGAAGTGTATTTGATTTGTTCTTTCTTATAGGGAAGCCCTACGAGACCTTCCTAAAACGTCAGATGTGTACAAACGATTGTATAAGTCCATGCCTCGCCATGCTGTGTGCTCCAGCCACACGTTGTGAAACGTATGTTTTGTTCTTTTAAATTTGACTTGCAGGGGCGTAGCTAGGAATTTTCCATCGTTTGGGGGCCTGGGAGCTCAACCTCTTTTGGGGTCTCTGCATTTTGCATAATATTTTATTTTGAATGTAAAAAATACTAATTTCGGGGCCCCCTCAAGATGGGGCCGGAGGCATTTTCAAATTCTCCACCATCCTCCTTCTATATCCTAGCTACGCCACTTTCAACTTGCCATATATTACCCACGGCTCGCGGGTCTTAATTTGTATATCACTGGTATAGTTAATGATATGGTATATCAGACACAATTAAACGAAAAAATAATTCTATGAGTAAAGCGAACGTGAGTGCAAAAATAGTATGAATGGAGCTATTATAAAATATATAATCGACATAAATTTTTGTAAAAGTAAAATAAAGTAAAATAATTTTATAATAAACCATATATATATATATATATATATATATATATATATATATATATATATATATATATATATATATATATATATATATATATATGTCCTACAATAATATTTTTTTTTACTTTTGAGAGATTTAAATTAGTCAATATATACTAACATATTTTACATTCACCCTCCCACAAACAGCCTTTATGGTTGGTGGCCTCGTAGATATACACACACACGCTCATGCTACACAGATTAATTTCTGTTTATAAATACTGTAAAGCTTTAATAAATCAATCCGTAACAGAGTTTAAAACAATAAGGTATATAAAAGGAAAACAAAGTACCATCTAATATAGGTATGTGATTTAACAGTTTCGTAAAACGTTCAGCAACACAAGACATGTTCCGGCTCCGGCCGAATATCATTTTTTACTATTCGGTGTGTGTGTGTCTAGATAGATGTTGACTATATGTTATAAAAGTGAGTGCAAGAGCTCGATAAGCCTATTAACTATTGTATGTTAGTATATTTAATATCCCCCATATAGGGTCTCATCTTGCCTTTCAAATCATAGTATGTTTACACTGCGCTTGTTATATTTGCGCGACACATGAATGAAATTTGAAATGTAGGCTACGTCAACGCGGCTAAAGTCAAATTTTCGCTGCTATAGCGACTAAATTTTTGTAAAAAAGTTTTTTTGAAACAAAAATTTGAAGGTTAATTTTATTAGCGGCCTCCGTAAGGAGAAAAGCAGCTATTAGATTTGTGAAAAATGTCCGTCTTTCCGTCTGTCACACTCAGATCTCGAAAACATTAATTATGCAACCGATTTTTTCATAAATATACACCAATTCTAAAACAATACATAAATGTAAGGGAGATAATGTTGTGTCACACTATGTTATAAAAGAAAGACATTTTTTTTTAGTATTACAAAGTTAAATATGTTCCATGTTGACTGTTAACTATCAAAACAATTGAGTTTTGCATCATCTGAAACAAATACTGTTTTACCTTAAAAGAAACTACTTCCTTTAAAGCATTTAATGAGCGCTGGCGCTGTGCTGTTAAAACCTAGGTTTGCAGTTTCAATTGTCTGATATAAATGTTTAAATGTTTCATTTCTCTTGCAATAATTGCACAATATGCACAGGATACTGTAGACTTATTGTCAATTCATGATACCACTGCAATATAGCAGCCAGTTCCTGAGATATTGTATGGAAACGGTTTACCAAATAAATTAAGCTTACTTTTTAGCATGTACAGCAATAAAATACGCTCACAAAGAATACTTATTTATCTTTGAAAGAAGATTTGAATATGTGTGATTTAAAAATTTTCTTTACATTGACATGTTATTGGTACTTTTGAATTCAACGAAATCTTTAAATTAAACGAAATGAATTAACTTAATGTTTAAAAACACGCAATCTGTTCTTTTAAAAGTAAGTTAATTTTAAAATATGACAGTAAAAAAAAAATCAAATATAGCTGTAGCTAAATGAGATTATTTCTATAATTTGAAGTCCTTCCTTGCCTTTAGATGTGGTTTCCAGATTACCTGCGTATTTAGATATTCAACAGACATTGATAAGAGAGGACGTCTACAACTTTGACATACTTAAGTAGAAATTAGTTTTTATCAAAGATATTGCATGCATTAGTTTCAAATTAGTACATTAGAGTAATGTCTCACATTTCTTTTCATAAAAGTGAATTTCATTTTAACAAAAATTGATTCAGACCAAATCATGGCTCTATTTTAGTCTGACAAGACTATGTGCATTAGCCTCCTCCGTCTTTAGAAAGCAATCCACAGACTTCGAAACGAGCTCATGAAGCAGTTGACAAAATATGCTTTAAAGTTTTAAAGTGAGACGTTTTAAGCCAAGGGATGGAAACAAAATGACTTTTTATAGTTCAAGTCAAAGTTTGTTCAGAAAAGGAGACTGCAAGTATAGCAATGACACTCATGCACTGTAAAGCAACGTAATTACCTGCTACGACGATTTACTAAATATGTTTCTGCACATATAAAAAAGTAAAGACTCTTCAAAGCAAAAAGGGATTTTATAATGTTTTATTTGCTTATATATATATATATATATTTGCATTTTGTGTACAGTCAGTAAGTTTCTCCCGAAGGACGAGACAATTTATTCCAGGGCATCAGCTGAAACAAAAATACAATTTGAAAACATTAAGTTATGTTTAGTGCTTCCTAACTATGTAACCTTTTTCGAACCTTTCTTGTTATATTTATTTAATTTTTTTAAATTTCATATTTAGGGTATTATATCTATTTCTCATTAAACATCTTCTCTCTCTCTCTCTCTCTCTCTCTCTCTCTCTCACTCTCTCTCTCTCTCTCTCCAAATCTTTCTTATTCAGTTTAATTGTTGTTTTTTTATCTTTTAAATGACGTGCAAAACGCCGGGAATGACTGCTACTTTCTATCTTTCTATCTAAGACCGACCTTAGGCCGTTGCAGCTTATGCGGCCGCAGTGGGCCTCCGCACTTTCATAGGCCCCGCGCTAATTCTAGTTGTAAATTATTAAATTAAACTGAATCTCCTGAGATTGCAAAATATACAAAAAGTCCTGAAAATCTCCTGAAATTATTTAAATATTCTGAAATTCATAAAAATATCGTGAAAAATAGACAAAATTGGGTTGTCATTCAATATGAAAAACGCCAATTCTATGCGCAATAAAAAAAAACGGCATTGTCAGCTTTCATTTAATAAAAATCTAAAAATAAGGCGAATTTTAAAACAAAGCTGGAAGTTCCAATACTTTATTTACTGTAATAGTCACTGGCATAAGAATATAGATCTGTAATGTACTCAAAGAATTAGCTGAAGAGACTAATGATGCGATAATTAAAAGTGAATCAGAAACACTATGAAACATTTAAACAGTAGAAAGTCTTAGTGTTACTTGTGTTATGGTATAACATGCTCTTACAACTCTACTTATTGAGAAATAAAATGCAAGCTCAGGAATCTGAGAGTTGATAAGTTTGTTCATATTTTTGTTACAGCAAAGGAATTGGCTGAAAACATGGAAGTTGTTGCAATCTTTCCAGCCAAAAGTCAAAGGAAAAGGCAGTATGATAAATCTGTGGAAAACTTCACACCTGGAAATGAGTGAGATGACTACAGGAAAAAATGCTTCAACACAATTGTAGACACTGCTATTCGATCCTTACAGCCGAGATTTGACCAGCTGAAATCAAACTACAATCTATTTGTGTTACTTGTAAGCTTCAAGAGTCTTCAGCGTGATGACAGCGTGACTTAACAGCGAGCCTCGATCAAGCATTGAAGTCATCAACTGACCCGTCAGCAGATATATGTTGGCGAGAATTAGCAGATGGAATGGAATCATTAAGGCATACTCTACAAAAAAACTCCTAAACCCCGGTAGAAATTTTAGTTTTAGTCTGTTCACTAGTAAAAGAGACACTTCTTTACTAAACTACTATGGTCCACACGAGCGTCACGATAAGGCAGAGTAGCGTGCTCGTGGGTAAACTATACAGCTGCCGGTCTCGTACATAACTTTCTATCCTATCAAATTTAGTAAAAAAATAGCGAAACTTATCCTAAATGTTATTGTTGAAGTACAGTAGGTTCTTAATAAATTTAGTTAATTTACATTTTTCTATTTTATTTGGGGGCCACCAAATTCACTTCGCCTAGGGCCTCCAATTATCTAAGGCCGGCCCTGACTGGCAGTTCCGAAAAGTACTTGAAGATTTGGAAACAAAACATTCTGATGTTCGGTAACACAGTATTATTCACTGGCCTAGCATTAGAAGAATATGGAACCTCAATGAAGAAATTGTTAGCTTTCTAGAAGGACATTGACAGTGACTTTATTACTAATATTTTTAATGAAGAGTTGAAGATAGACTTCATGTTTATCATCGGAGGAATTGCAACATGTTGTTTGTACATGAAATGTATGTGCGTCTTAAATCTTTTCAAACAAAGCTATTCCATTTCTTGAGGCCAGCAAATGTAATCAGGTTTTCTCATTTTAATTGGTGAAAGGTGAAACTATTTCTAGTGAAATGGTTGAAAAGTACAAGACTTATTTTGGATTCCTTGATTGTGGAATTTGAAGGCAAATTTTGACACGTCAAGAACTTGGAACCAGTTTTCAATACCTTCAGCTTATCACCTAGTGCAGAAGCTGATTCAGCTCTAGAGGAAATACCTCCAAGCAAATTATGATCTGAAAAAGAAGTTCCAGCCAGTTCTTTCGCGGGAGTTTTATAAAATCTTTGCTGTTAAACTTTCACATAATTTGGAACCACATTCATCTGTGAACAAACTTTTTTTGTTTGAAAATAATCAAGTGTTAGAACAGATCGATGACGATTGACTGTAATTGATAGCAGTCACAAGAAAAACAACAACTAGTTAGCTAGTTCCAAGATTCCGTAAAATTATGCACGAGAGTAAACAGTTATATGCTTTATGTTAAGTACTACTACATATTTGTGGTGAAATTTTGTGATCTAAGCAGACCACATCTAAATAATAAAAAATCTTTCGTAAAATTTGTTCAAGAAATTGCTAACTCTTGTAATTTCTAAATTTAAGTGCATATATATATATATATATATATATATATATATATATATATATATATATATATATATATATATATATGCGGCCCCCTAGTCCCCATTTTTTAAAAATGCGGCCTTCGGTAGATAAAGGTTGCCCACCCCTGGTTTAGAGCAAGGTTTTAACATCAAATTGTGTACCTGTGAGAATAGTCTTAAAGTCAAAGTACTGTATATTTATTTATTAGGATAATGAATGCTGCAGCCTATTTTGCAGGGAATGTCATCACCACACCACTCAATACATTCCTTGTACGTAGCTGCCGCACGGAGACCTGAAATTATTTACAATAAGAATTGAACATGTATTGTACAATAGTACTAGATGTAAGGGTAGAGAGTCACACACTCTCTTAGTCTCTGAAAATGTTCATCATAGAATTTCCTATTATCTCTACAAAAAATTTGCCACATTTTTTCTACAATAGAGCACATTTAATTCTTTTGAATGAGCCTTATTCATTTCTAGTGTAAGCTAGTTTAATAGACCCGCAGTGACAACTTTTTCACAATAATAAAAATAACAATACACCGCTGACGTTGGTTAGTACTTTGTAGCTATTCTGGACGTCACTTTAGGTATACAACATCAAGCGTAGGCCGGAGATCTGTGAGTATCATTTAATGTTTATAGATCTAAAATACGAATTGATTAATTTTATTTTAGAAACTTTAATTATAGAAACCAATCATGTAGAATACTTCACATGTTAATGCACCTCTTTGGTCATACAAGAAGTTGCAAAGGGAAAAGATCGTATCTCGAGACGTAAAATACCACAGAAATGCACTAATTAACATAAAATGTATAAATCTAAAGTGACATTATTAGTATGAAGTACACCAGTTATTTGAGACCAACTGTTCCCTTTAGCACCCTTACAATTAAATCCCTATATAGAATTAGATCTAGATATGTCCAGATTGTGCATAGCGTCATTAATGTGTTAGCTCCCTTGGACTTTTCTTGAGCTATTGTAAGTTTACGACATGGTTTCGTTTTGTTCTTTAAAACAGTCTAGAAAACATCTTTCGTAGCCGACCCATATCATGTTTGTTCTCATGACCGGATGTAACAATGTGGATTGTTGTGAATCTGAGAGATTTGAACTAAAGGTTTCTGTTGTGGTCGTCACCTCCTACTTTGGCTGTTCTCTTTTATTTGGAGTCATTTGAAACTCACTGTAGTACACTCAGCAGACTGGAACAAATCTTTCCCAGTTGTACGTGTTGATACAACAATATTTCAAGGTCACATTTAGTGTATCAATCTACTTTAAAAAAAAAAAATCACCTTCTAGTGTCGAACAGAATGGAATGAGAAAGTTGGTTGTCAGCCATACTGAAGTGTCCATCTAAATTTAATTGAGACACTTTCATCCTGGCTTAGAGAAGTTCTTCTGCCACGTCTGCTAAATCGTATAACCAGAGATGTGATAGTCAACTTACCAGACTTGCCAGCGAGCACTGAACAGACTGCCAGGAAGAGCAGACTTAAGATGTAGAGAAACTTCATAGTCAAAGTCAAACAATCTTCTCTGCTTGGCAGTCAACTAAAAAACTGCCCTTTACTCACTCCTTGATTGTATTTAAGATCACTTGTATTATAGGTAAGATATTTCCAATGTGTTTCTAAGTTAAATGTTTTCAGCTTAAGTTTGTGGAAATAAAACAGATGGAAAATGATTTCTTTTACCCAAGATAAGAATTTTAAAAAAAACACGAAAATGCCTTGACCTTTACTGATGAAGCTTTACAGTATACTGACATCATAGTTCAACCCTAGAAGTCGTACTTTACCGAAATATAGTTTCCATTACGTTTTGTCTCTGACACTTCAGTTGAAAGAAAGACCTTCACATACTTTCTTTCTTTACCATCATCTCATGATGTTCCATTGTGCTTTGTAGAGGAAATCATATCTGATGCCAATAAAGATGAAAAAGATTGATAGTCAAAGTAGTAACACATCAACAGAAATAACTGAGTTGACACAAGACTTTGTGAGATAAAGCTGTTCTTATTTCTAAGAAATGTATTATAATATCATAGAGCATTGCATGAGAGTGTTGACATACTGCACATTTCTTTGAGTTGTTCAATATAGATCTAGTTTTAGAAAGTTTCTGTCATCATGTTTTTTCAACAAAAGTTGTGCATGAACATTTGAATATCTAAAGAGCAATATTATATTTCATTCCACTTTAAGAACTCATTAACATTTCCTTCGTTCCAGTTTTTTTTTCATGTTTATTTCTACACAGATCTAGGTCTAATTCTTCCATATCTAAATGATTGACAGAGTGAATGTAAGGAATGGCTGCCTGGTAGTGCGGTTTGCGCGCTGGACTGTCGTTCGGATTTATCGACGGTCGAGGGTTCAAACCCTGCTCGCTCCCATCCCCGTCGTCCTGCGGGAGGTTCGGACTAGGAAGTAAACTATCTTCAACTCTGAATGAACATCCGAAACATGTCAAACATTTGACAAACAAACAAAACAAAGGAATTATCCATAGATCAGTGAGGATCAAATGTGTTCTACCAAGAACACGAAATATCTGAATACAAATATGTGTGTGTTTGTTTGTGTGAAGAAGTTGAGCTCAATTGGAAATGTAAAGACTGTGTAGTGAATGACAACGTGTACAACAACTACATCTACTAATTGACCTAAACATTGTCATAGTGTAAATAAAGGACTATTAAAAGTGTGACTGTTTTGTTTTTTTTATCTTTCATACGGTTTCACTAGATCTACATCTCCGACTGACAAAATAAAAGTAAAATTAAAAAAAAAACCTTTTCCAAGGGGGAGATCTCTGCACTTGCAGCAATATATATATAAAACAATTAAGGTAAGCTAAGATTGATGTACTGGTAAGAATAATAATTTTGAAGTTTATTTTGAAAGAAAACAGGAACTATGACATCTAGATACGTATGAAGGAATGCTTAGTGGAGAAAGATTTTTCAAGCGAGTTTGAGGACTGACAAAGGAAATAATGTCTGTGAAATATTTAAAGATTCAGCACAGTTCTTGCATTTCTCAGATGTCTTGTCTGTCGCAACAAGAAGAAGTTTGCAAGTTCGAGCTTGGAAGTGAGCTACCAATGTAAACATTGGAAGGTAGAAACAAAATTTAAACAAGAATTCGAAAAAAAAAAACTCAGCTCTAGGTCAAAGACTCTTCGGGACTTTCAAAACTGCGAGTCAATTTACTGCAAGTGTTCTCAACCTGTGGATCGCGACCCCCTTGGTGGTCGATTAACAATTTGTCAGGGGTCGCTTATGTCTATCAAAAATATTGTTTTTTTGTCCATTCTAATATGTAAAACTCCTCACATATTAATTTTTTTTTCGTTGAAATTTACTAACTATATTGTTATTCGAGGAAAGATGCTGCAGACAACTGAATCAGAAGTTGTTCGAACACTTTGATTGTCCAGCAGACAGATTTGTATATGTTTACATTAATGCAGATTAATGCATATCGTCTGTTAACTAAAAAGTCAAAGTGTTTCTTCAACTAACTTATATATATATTATATATATGTATATATATATATATATATATATATATATATATATATATATATATAAATAAATATATATATATATATATATATATATATATATATATATATATATATATATATATATATATATATATATATATATTTATTTAATTTTCCAAATGCAGACATTTTTTTTAAACTTGCATTTGAAATAATTCTTGACAATATCGACCGAGAGCCTGAGAATCTGTACCATAATCCTTAACAACTACAGCCCCACATGCATTAAATTTTCTCGATTTGCCTTCTTTATCTAATTTGCAGAGGTTAGCCCATTCACCCAATTTCTTGGCATCATCCACGTTCAAAAGATAGATTCCATGTTCTGCACATAAAGCTTCAATGAGCTTAGTATATAAGCTGTTTTATGAACTTCTCGCATATATATTTATAGGAGCACTGAAGTCTTTGGCAGCACTTGGGATTGAGGTTTGGACATCATCTCCTTCCGCGTCAGACATTTTGAAACAGGTATCCTTGATAATGTCTGTTGAATTTTATTTCAAATATGTTAAGAAACGTTCGGTTACCATTACATATATGCATTTGAAAAATCCGTAATGTATGAACTTAACATTGTACGTTTAAAAAAATGTTGAATAAGGCAACCATAAATTAATACGTAAACTTTTTTAGAAATCCATAACACATTGGATAACATGAAAATTGGATAAACTCCAAATAGTAGCAGGAGAGGAAAGCATGGGCTTGCCGTAGTGCTATGCTAAGGTAGTTCCTTATATAACTCCTCCATTCAGTTCATGTGACCCTTCAGTTGTCTCTACGCAGCTATTGGACACACTTGTAAGATATGTACCACAGTTTTCTATGCCTGCCCCATTAGCTAAAGCAGGGGGGGTGAGTATGTCACTTGTAACGAAAATCATATTTACATGCTTCCAACCGTATCTGCTGTCTATGAGGGAAATGACTTTGAACCTGGCAAACAGATAAAATGATACTTCCTGTGAAAGAACGTTTGGGCATGTCTATAGACAAAATTTCCTCCTACTTTCCGAATCTACTCTACATCTCTTTGCACTTGCCAGAAATCCAATGAAAGTCAAGGTTAAAGATTTTTAGGAGACATAAAAAATTGAACAGTGAAACTTTTCTCTTTAATTAGACCTACCCAATTCTGGATCAAGTGTTTGCAGCCATGTTTCTATTTGTCTCTGTTGTACCTTCTTCCATTTGCAATAATATATGTAGTTCTCGAAACAGCCTGTTAGTTATCCAATTTACATACAGCAAATTGTCACGTGTGTGGAATGTGACTAGGAAATACCAACGTAAAAAGAGACACGTCAAAAAGACAGTATTTCATTGATTTGTAATAAAGGAGAAATATACATTTCAAGAATAGAATTAGGCCTACATACTATACCGTGATTAAACATTAAGCTTTGGCATTGCAAATCAGATATTTACATTAGGCCTATAATTAATATTTTGTAACATCATAGTTTTAAAAGAAAATAATTTAATGTTGGGGGTCGCGAATAAGTGAGGAATTGTAAAAAGGGTCGCCAAGATAAAAAGGTTAAGAACCGCTGATTTATTGCGTTTTAGACAGATCCTATGACTCCTGACTTCCTCTTGGTTTACACATTCCATTGGCAATACTAAGAAATGACAGCCACTAAATCTACAAGAGTAAAACATAGTCAACAGAAATACGTTTGTTATCTCACAGGCATTACTTTGATGTGGACAGAAGAGATTTGTGTCCCAGTTCTCTTACACTCGAGGTCAACGGAAGGGAAACACAAAAACTGAATGAGTCCATTTCATTTTATTTTTGGACTTTGTGCACTATTCTCCCTCCGACTGTATTCAACAATTATCAGGTTTCAAAACGAGACACTGTGGCAGACGTATGATTTCTATTCCACGTATGCGTACTGGAGTTCCGCGTTAAGTCAGACCATGCAAAGAAAATGTATTTGATTTTTTTTTTTTGGTTTAAGGCATATCGGCATAATTTAAACCCTCAAGGGTTACTTCCCTTTACAGCTCAATTTTTAAATCTTATACAGTGATAAATACAGCTATGTTATTAAACATAAGTTCCATTCATATCTCAAGTAGTAAACATTGGGATATAATTTAATAAAAATCTTTTGCAAATATATATTTACAATTATTTTACCCTAAAAATCAAATTTTTGTAGTCAACCCCCACCTCTCGGATAAGACCCAGTATTTTCCCAGGTTCGACATAGCCAAACAGTGTTTTTTAAGTTGTCTGCTCCAAAATCTGACTTTTTAAATCCCAAGACTTAGAAACGTTTGTCCAAAAACACGAATTTAAGCAGTGAACCTTCTGAACCAAAACGCAACGTCAATGCAAGGATTGAATCTAAAAGTTGGTAAATGTGTTACCGCCCATTGAGACATCAACAAGAACAGAGTCAATGGCTTGCTATTAGTTTATTTACATCTTATATACCAATCATCCCGTTTCTCGAGAAGGTCGTAGCAATGTATTTCAAGAGATCAACTGAAACATAAGTACAACATAATTCTGTGTATTGTGTTAGCTGAAAATGTAATATTTCTCTGACCATTCTTTTATATTTATATTTATTGATATTTTTAATCAGTTTAGTTCATATTTATATATATGTATTTATTTCTTAAATCTCTCTCTCTCTCCCAATCCGCTTATAGAGCGTAGATTTTTTTTACCTTATTTACCTTAACGCCGTCTGCTAGTCTTCTTCATATTTTTTTTGTTTTTGCATTTTCGGTACGGTCTGTCTATCTATCTATCTATCTATCTATCTATCTATCTATCTATCTATCTATCTATCTATCTATCTATCTATCTATCTATCTATCACCATATGCCTTTATGTTTGTATATCCATCTACCTAGAGCCAAGTTTTAACAACTCAGCTAAATCTGTCTTGTATGTGACAATAGTCTTAATGTTAACGTACATGTATTAATTAACTGGGATAGTGAAGACTGCAGGCCATTTCGCAGGGAATGTCATCACCACAAAACTCAAGACAGTCCTTGTATGTCAAGACTTCCCTCAGATCTGAAGAGGTTTACAAACTGTATTAATACAAATTACAAAAAACAAAACAAAACAAAACAAAAAACATGTTACGAAGTTTCGTTATGTTCTAAACAATGAGGTGTATAAAACAGCTTTCGTTGTTATAAGCAACCGTTGGCATGTTTTGCCACGTGACACTTAGTGTCTGTGCGCAATAAGATGGCTGTAAAGTTCGTACTTGACCTTAAGTTTGAAGCTGCTTTGCTTGTCTTTTGCCAAGATAATCGCTGCTTTCTTTGTCTCTGATACCACACACATAAAGTGGACCTGAAAGAAACTTTTCCCTGTTGAAGGTGTTGATACTAAGATAGTTTAGTTGCTTTTTAAATGCATCATTCTTCCTTTTGTTTTGACAACCTCGAAAGCATCTTTAAGTGTCAAACACATGGAATAAAAAAAATGTCAGCCATATGGAAATATCCAGAACATTTTGAGACACTTTCACAACAGTTTTGTTCTACATCAAAACATCTATGTCATCTTTCATGAGACGTGCAATGGAAAGAAATAAACATGATGTAACTTACTAGACTTGCCAGCGAGCACTGAACAGACTGCTAGGAATAGCAGACTTAAGATGTAGAGAAACTTCATGGTGAAAATCAATCAATCGAGTCTGTCTCTCAACTGTGCTACACTTTCATTGTACGTATCGAACTGAAAGCGCAGATATTTCCAATGGGTTAATGTGAAAAGCGTTCAGCTTACTTTGTAGAGATCAAACAGATGGAAAATGCTTTACTTCACCAAAGATAAGAATTTATAAATACACACCAAATAACCTTGACCTTTATTGGTGAATGTAAAAGATCAATAACTTGAACATTTTGAGTTGACTTAATTATTTATTAATTTGAAATAAGATAGAGACCCAATATTTCTTTTGACCTATTCAAACCTTTAGAACAACTGAGGCGTTTATGGAATTTGTCATGTTAATAAAGAACAGACAAATTCAAAAATAAATCGCGTTCTCAAAAGCACTACGCCAATAACAGATCATGTTTCCCAGCATAAACCCCTGGCACAGAAATGAGGTCATTTTGTTGACTTGTTTTTTTTTAATGCTTTGTGGCAATCGGACACTAATCATTCTACACGGCTGATCGTTTATGCAAGATATTTCTATATATATTTAATGGGTATAAATGTGCGTGAATAAACACAATTGATAAAATAAAGTAATACTTTTTTTCTGAACAATATTTTTCTGGATTTTTAAAATAGAAACATTTCAGAAGATAATATTTTACATGTCGTAGTCTATAGTTCACTGTATGCAAGGGTACAGCTAGCGATAAATCATAAAACTTCACATAATGATTTCAATAACATGTCGGCCTATAATTAGATGGCCGTCATATACACAATTTATAATTTTTGTATAGTAATGCCCAGCCCGATTTCAACACCCAGTCCGCCACAATCTCGTGATATGACCACACAGTCTTAGCTTGTTTTTGACAGAGGGTCAGCACGAAGCTAAATCGCACATTTTTACTTCAATTAGTATAATATATTCTTTGAGATATGAATTATTTTAGATGCCCTCTGTTAGTTTTGTTTAAATGTCCGTCTGTCCATCTGTCACACACAGATCTCAAAAACTAAAAGTGACATGAAAAATCATATTTCGCCATACGTTGTGGCTTGCAAAGTTGAGGTGCAAGAACTTTTTTTTGTTTAGTTTGTTTTTAATATTAAGTATGCAAACGATTTTTTTCATGAAAATACACCATTTCTAAAACATTACATAATGTAAGAGAGATTATGTTAGCGATTTGGTAACAGAGAAAGATGTTGTTTTTTTTTTTTTTGTTTTCTTTATATTTTATTCATATATTTGTAAAATATTTAAAAGCTTTCACTAGAAATATAAAAATTAAATTGTTTTTTTCCCTCGTTCACTAGCCACTAAAATTGTAAAGAAAACATTTATGTTTGTTTATAAAGACTTAGAATGCATTTTGTACGTTAGACTAAATGTCACGCATATTTTTTGAATTTTTTTTTCGTGCAGTAGCGTTGTGTCCGCTGTAAAAAGTACAAATCTAGACCCACAAAAAAGTTTTAAGTAAAAATATTTTTTTAGTAACCCCCTCCCCTGCGGATCAGGGTACAATTCGCTTTACTTTTCTGTATTTTGACTGTCGGTCTGTCTGCCCGTCACGTTTACATCGCATAAAAAAATACAAAAAGTTATTGAAAATCAGTTTTCACCTTAAATTTTCCGTTCAAAACATTGCAAAAATGTTAGTTTCTATATTATGTTGTTCCGGGTGTTTTTGTGAAAAGAAAATGTACGAAAATGAATGTTTGGAATTGTTATGCTTACTTATATAACATTTAATTTTAAAAATATAAATATTTCATCAAAAAGTTGGCGTGCATAATTTTTTAAAAGACATAACATTTAAATGCTGAAAAATTGTTCTAAATCTTTATGCTGACTTGTATTTCATGAAATATAATTTACCATACAAGTTGTTCCGGATCTTGAACTCGCACTTCTGACTTTTATTACTCTTAATATTCTTGGACATTACTGAATTATCGATAGTGACTTTTCCTGATTGTTAACTAAAAACAAATTGATGCCTAAGGACTTACTTTACAAAATATCGAAAATTGGTTGTTCAGGATTTTAGGAGAAAGTCATTTACTAAAAACAATTGTTGAAGATAGCTCTTTTGAGTTATTCTAATTTATTTTTGTTTTTGCTACAAAAACGCAAAAGTATTCCACGCTAATTCTAATTAAGTCATTTATTAAATTTACCCCGTGGCCTCCTGATTTACCAGGAGCTCCTGGAAATCTCCAGAAATTGCAAAATATACACACCCACACACACACAAACTGGAAATCTCCGGAAAGTATTAAAATCTTTTGAAAATCTCCTGAAATATATAGATAAAAATTGACATTTTGGGGTGTCATTCAATATGGAAAACGCACGATAAAAAAAAGGTATTATGCAATACCCGTAATTGTGGAATCTGGTGAAAGAATCTTCTCGCGCCTAAAACTAATGAAGAATTACTTGAGATCAACAATTCTCGTAGATAGATTGAAACATTTCGTAATTCTTGCTATTGAGCGTAATCTATGTAGGAAATAGAAATTTTATGATATACTGTTTGACTTACTACATGCGAAGCTCATAAAGTAATTCTGTACGTTCAAAGAATGAATAAAATGCAGACACGAATTTATAAATACACTTAATTTTCACTTATTATACGCATCCCTACCCAAACATGGCCCCGCGAAATCCGTTTCGCATTGGGCACCACATGGGTAAATACGGACCAGCTATTTATTGACTGGTGAATACAGAGTAGATTACTTGTTCCCACCCCCCTCTTTTTTTTTATCCGCTAAAGTTACGTGGGCTAGAAGTAATTAATAGAGTGATCTTTCCATGATTTCTTGGTCACAATGGTAAAGTCCGGTCCTGCTATTTAGTGACAGCTGAATATTACTTGTTCTCTCCCCTCCCTTTTTTTTTTGTTCGAAGTGTAACTCTAGTCCGACTTGCAGAAGTAAAAGAGTGATCTTTCTATAACTTCTTGTCCAAATTGTTGAGCCATGAAAAGAATAATATAAATAGATCCCCATAATAGGTAACCTATAAGCTTCTATCAGCCACCCACACTTCTCACTTCACCAGAAATATCTGGAAAAAAATATTTTGTTATATTAAAGCCTTTCGTTTTCAATGACAAGGATCGTCAAATACATTTAAAGCAAATTTCAAAAGTACATATAGACTTTTTGTGTAAGAAAACCCTAATTAAACTACTTTATTTAGTAAAGTTTTTCAGAATTGTTTAATGAATATATCTGAGTAAATGTGCTAGATCTAGTCTACTACATTAAATATTATTACACCAAGCAGTAAACGGTTCTTCAAAAAAAAAAAAAATCAGTTCAGGAAAGTTTAAATAAAAAATAAAACGTCAGAAACTCATCCTAGATCTAAGTGGTCCATTGTAAGTTTACATTGGCTAAAACCATGTTGGAATAATATAAACTCTTTATGATCCAGACAGGCAACACTGTTGGCTTATCAGACTGAACTTCGAAATGCAAATGAAATTTCGTTTATGTCACTGATCATTACCTGGACAGGTTGGATTTATTCTTAGTCTCCTTTTACATTGGGATAATCTTTTCTTAAAGGTGTATTAAACATCGTGAAAGTTTGAAACTCATGGCGTGTGTTTGAGAGTATGTGTGTGTGTTTTTGCCAGACCGTGAAATAAATTTGGTATTAAAAATATAATAAATAAAAGAAAATAGTTTAAAGACAGCAAATAGTCTGACACAACTCACTGCGTAAACGTCGTGAATATATTTGTATGAAAAGCAAAATATTTAAAACCTCTTTTTAAAAAAGTATCTAGGAAAGAGCCGCAAAATCAAGGGCATATAACTCAATACTGATGGAATAAGCTCACTTTTTTTCTATAAAAATCAAATGAGCTAATTAGTTGATATTTTGTTGATTCATGGATTATCATCGACTATGAATGGTTCTACAAAATGGGGAGTGGATAAAAATGTGAAAAAATCTAAGAAATGGAATAACTCTATAATAATAAGTTGTATTTATTTCCTTTTTTTTATATGAAGCCTAAAAATTAATTAGTATTAAATGATCACCTAATTGGTAATTGTTTAAAATTAATTAAAGGAGCTGAGCATAGCCATTGAGACATGCTTGCACATGGGAAAACACCCGGAGGAGATGGCATTCCTGCTGAAGTCATTCAGGCTGGAAAATATGCCCTAATCAAACCACTCCATGAACTGTTAAGCTTGTACTGGGAACAAGGAATGGTCCCCCAGGAATTGAAAGACTCCAACATAGTTACAATTTTTAAAAATAAAGGCGACCGCTCTGATTGTAACAATTACAGAGGCACCTCACTGCTTAGCATAGTCGGAAAGGCTTTTGCTAGAGTATTACTAAAGCGATTACAGATCCTGGCAGATCGTGTTTATCCAGAGTCGCAGTGTGGCTTTAGGGCAGGTAGATCTACAACAGATATGATTTTCTCTCTGCGGCAGCTACAGGAGAAGAGCAGAGAACAAAAGCAGCCCCTCTTCATAGCATTTATTGATTTACCAAGGCCTTTGACCTTGTTAGCAGAAGCGGTCTGTTTGCTGTACTAGAGAGAATCGGCTTCCAAAATAAGTTAAGAAAACTAGTGTCAGCTTTTCACGAAAATATGCATGGAACTGTTCAGTTTGAAAGTTCTTCCTCCAGGCCATTCTCCATTAAGAGCGGTGTAAAACAAGGATGTGTACTGGCCCCTACACTATTTGGCATCTTCTTCTCAGTTGTACTAACCAGTGCTTTTAAATCCATGGTAGACGGAATATATATCCATAGCAGATCCGATGGAAGGCTCTTTAACCTGGCACGTCTTAAAGCCAAAACGAAAAGGCGTATCTTGATAAGGGAGCTGCTGTTTGCCGATGACGCGGCACTCGTATCTCACTCACAAGGAGGTCTACAGAAGCTAGTGAACGCCTTAGCAGCTGCTTGTCAAGAGTTTAGCCTTACTATAAGTCTCTCCAAGACGAAAATCCTGGCACAAGACGTCGAAGAAATACCTATAATACAAATTGGGAACCACACCCTTTCAGTGGTGCAGAAATTTACCTTCTTGGGTTCAACAATTGTCAGTAACCTAGACTTAGACATCGAGCTGACAAAAGGATAGGAAAAGTTACCACATCATTGGCAAAACTCTCCAAGCGCGTCTGGAAAAATGGTAAATTTACCACAGCGACCAAAATCCTAGTCTACAACACCTGTGTTGTGAGCACTCTCCTTTATGGCAGTGAAAGCTGGTCAACATACATGTACCAAGAGCACAGATTGAATAGTTTCCACTTGCGCTGCCTGAGACGCATAATGGGCATCTTTTGGAGGGACCATGTCTCCAATCAGGAAGTTTTGAGATTGGCCAATATGAACAGCATGTATGCTCTCCTGACAGAAAGAAGATTACGCTGGCTCGGACATGTCACCCGCATGCCAGATGGTAGAATCCCGAAAGAAATCTTATATGCTGAGCTTGTGGAAGGAGTCAGACCCAAGGGCCGCCCAAGACTAACATTTAGAGATGTCTGCAAGCAAGACATGAGAGCCACAGGCACCAGCGAAAGTATGTGGGAAAACATAGCTAAAGACCGGAGTGCATGGAGACAGACTGTGCGTGCTGGGACAACCCTTGCTGAGAACAAAAGAATTGAAGCGGCCTTAAGCAAGAGGGAAAAAAAGAAACCTGCCCTGTCCGCTAGCCCTAAATCAGAGGCATACATGTACGAATTGTGGCAAAGTCTGCCATTCTAGAACTGGCTTGATTAGCCACACCAGATTCTGCCCAGTCTCAAGATTAAGCCAAAACCAGTGACTCATTTGGGCGCATCCATTGCCTTTCGAGACAAAAGGAGCCTTATAAAATTAATTAATATTAGGTACACCAAATACTTATACTTTAAAGAAATAACATGCACAAAAAGTGTACCAGACAGACACACACACAAAAAGACATAATGAGTTGATATAAGTTTCTTTTTTAATTTTATATTTGACGAATAATTCTATAGAAAAATGATTGCATTGATTACAAATTCAAACATATCTTTTACCTATTTGAATCATACATCGGTCATGGCATAGATGGTCACCATGGACATGAAGCCAAGCAAGAAGCTATATCTCTCTTGCCTATAGGAGCCATGCATCGGTCATAGCATAGATGGTCACCAGCTGGACATGAAGCCAAGCATGAAGCTATATCTCTCTTGCCTATAGGAGCCATGCATCGGTCATGGCATAGATGGTCACCAGCTGGACATGACGCCAAGCATGAAGCTATATCTCTCTTGCCTATTGGAGCCATACATCGGTCATGGCATAGATGGTCACCAGCTGGACATGACGCCAAGCATGAAGCTATATCTCTCTTGCCTATTGGAGCCATACATCGGTCATGGCATAGATGGTCACCAGCTGGACATGAAGCCAAGCATGAAGCTATATCTCTCTTGCCTATAGGAGCCATGCATCGGTCATGGCATAGATGGTCACCAGCTGGACATGACGCCAAGCATGAAGCTATATCTCTCTTGCCTATTGGAGCCATACATCGGTCATGACATAGATGGTCACCAGCTGGACATGACGCCAAGCATGAAGCTATATCTCTCTTGCCTATTGGAGCCATACATCGGTCATGACATAGATGGTCACCAGCTGGACATGACGCCAAGCATGAAGCTATATCTCTCTTGCCTATTGGAGCCATACATCGGTCATGGCATAGATGGTCACCAGCTGGACATGAAGCCAAGCATGAAGCTATATCTCTCTTGATTATCCTGTTCTGCGACATACAATATTCACGACACGCAAGATCACCGTGATAACAATTGAAGGCTAGACAAGAGGCAACATCTCTGACTTCAACTGCTGCAGATGAAATAAATTAATTGAATTTTAATGACATTCTTACACAATTTTAACACTTTTTTTCTCTTTATATTATATCGATATTACTCAGATGCAATTCAAAGCCCTAAGATAAAGAAAACAGAAACTAAATATTTAAATTAAAACCTAAACTGAAGAAGACTCCATTAGTAGAAATATGCTCAATAATGCGCTCTATAGAACACAAACTGAACTGATGGTATTTCAGCTAGATTACTCAAAGAACTGAGTAATGAGCTAGCATCAGTGTTCAAAATATATTTTCAGGCATCTCTTAACCAGGGCAGAGTACCAAGGGACTGGAAAGAAGCTAACGTCTCCCTATTTAAAAAATGAGAAAAATCTGACCCAGAAAACTACAGAACAGTATCACTTACCAACCTCACATATTAAATCCTAGAACACGTAATATGCAACAGATTCATAAACCACCTAGACAAATAAATGTCCATACTCCATATAGATCATGTGAATCGCAACTAATATGACTAATTGATGATATTTCAAAAAATTTAAATAATAGTGAGCAAATAGATGCTATCTTATTACATTTTCACAAGGCTTTTGACGAAGTTCAACACCATAGTATGCTTAAAAAAAGATAACAAAGAGAGTTGTGTTATCACAGAAACTCAGAGGCGGCATCCGTCGGATCCATATTGGATCTGCCTATTTACAAGGAATATTCAAGACGTGACTTTGTTTCGATTGTTAAAAGTAATAATTTGTTAAAAACTCATTTGGCGTTGTAAAAATGTTTTTGTTTGTTCTGTAAAATATTTTAAATGTTTTGGATGCTCCTTCAAAGTTTAAGATACTTTACTTTGTAGTCCAAACGTCACGCTAGACGGCGGAGCATGGCAGCAAACAGCTATGAGCTCGCGACCGTCGAGATAATCAGTCTAGTAGCGGTTGCATGACCAGACAAAGCTGTTAAGGTAATAACAAACTAAAAGCCTATTATTAATAATAATAATATTATATATATTAATAACAATAACAATATATAATAATAACAATGGCATTGTTTTGTAATTGAAAAAAAATGAAAAGAACAGGTATCAATGTTGTACCTCAACAACGTCTGCTCAATGTCCCAGCCCCACAGTTACCTACAGCGCTTGTACTTAGACAACGTCTGCTCGATTTCCCAGCACAGTTACCTACAGAGCTTGTACTTCAACAACGTCTGCTCGATGTCCCAGCCCCACAGTTACCAACAGAGCTTGTACTTCAACAACGTCTGCTCGATGTCCTAGCACAGTTACCAACAGAGCTTGTACTTCAACAACGTCTGCTCGATATCCCAGCACAGTTACCTACAGAGCTTGTACTTCAACAACGTCTGCTCGATGTCCTAGCACAGTTACCAACAGAGCTTGTACTTCAACAACGTCTGCTCGATGTCCCAGCACAGTTACCTACAGAGCTTGTACTTCAACAACGTCTGCTCGATGTCCTAGCACAGTTACCAACAGAGCTTGTACTTCAACAACGTCTGCTCGATGTCCCAGCTCCAAAGTTACCTACAGAGCTTGTACTTAAACAACGTCTGCTCAATGTCTCAGCCCACAGTTACCAACAGAGCTTGTACTTCAACAACGTCTGCTCGATGTCCCAGCACAGTTACCTACAGAGCTTGTACTTCAACAACGTCTGCTCGATGTCCTAGCACAGTTACCAACAGAGCTTGTACTTCAACAACGTCTGCTCGATGTCCCAGCTCCAAAGTTACCTACAGAGCTTGTACTTAAACAACGTCTGCTCAATGTCTCAGCCCACAGTTACCAACAGAGCTTGTACTTCAACAACGTCTGCTCGATGTCCCAGCACAGTTACCTACAGAGCTAGTGGCATTTTTATTGAAATGGAACTAGAATAAGGATGTAGATCAACCTAAACTAAACTTCTAATTGAGCACTCTTCAGATCTATATCTACTAGATCTAAAATCTAAATTTGAAATAATTTGAATGTAATTTAGATAAAATTTTCTTTCAAAAAGGGTTAAATAATCCATCAATAGACTGAAAGCAACATTGAATTTTTAAAAAGTAGATTAGTTTTAATATTTTATAACATTGCAATATAGGTCTTGACATTTGGAAATCAAACACTTTAAGTCAAGATTTAGATTTAAAAATTGAAATTCTAGATCTTGTTCTAGTCTATATAACTCTAGAAATTCTAGATCTAGAATCTACAATGGTTCTAATTAGAATATAAATCTAGATCTTGTGTAAAAAAAAATCTAGATCTAGTGTAAAAAATCTATATCTAGTGTAAAAAATCTAGATTTAGTGTAAAAAATCTAGATATGATCTAATCTAGCTAGTATGTCTTTTTTTGAATACGAGAAACGTGGCGAGATTTAATAAACTCTAGTTCACCGAGTTTTAGGAGCATTTCCTTAGAAGAATTCATTCCATAAAAAAATCCTTTAGGACACACGGCCAAATTAGACTAAAATGTCTTTATTAACACGAGGGAGGTAACGAGGGTTCATAGACATTGGTGCAAAGAGTTATTGTAGCATTTCCTTTAACGAATTCATTCCATATGACGTCAAAGAAAAAAAAAAGATAAAAAACGCATTTTTAATGCTTTTTATCTGTCAGTCAGTCTGTCAGTCATGTTAATATCGGAAGAAAAAAAACTAAAAGCTATAGAAAATCTGATTAACCTTTACTTCCGAAACATGGCAATAGTTATAAGTATCTAAAATAGATTGTTCCGGATGTTTAGATAAATATATATATAGAGAGAGAGAAAGAGAAAATCCCAGATAAATCAAATTCTGGTAATTAAATTTTTGGGATGGTCTAGTATAAAAATGAGATGTACCATAACCTCGTGGAGGAGATTTTTATACCATACTTTGTTTTCCTTAAAAATCCGAAGCAAGATATTATAGAAAAATAGATTTTGTAACGTTTTAGCTAGAAAATTAAATGTAGTGTAACATAGAAGTGTGCTTTAAATGCATGAAGTTCTACTTTTTAAGGTAACGTATCGAAAGTCGATGCATAAAAACTCCATTTTAAAAAATGTGCGTGACATTTACATACAAAGTGAATCTTAGCCTTTATAAACAAGCCTAAATGTTTTCTTTTGATTTAAGCAGCTCGTTGACCAGAAACAAACACAGTTAACTAATAATTATATTTGTTGTTAACATGTTTGTACTATTTATAAATATATTTGACTTAGTGATAGTTAAAATTCACAAAAAGTTTCCTTTCTTTGTTAACACATTGAAAAATTACCTCCCTAACATTTATGTAATTGTTTTAGAATTAAACCTTTGTCATTGGACTGTGCAGCACTAGCAAGTTATTCCTATCTTGTTCCTTTGTTTGTGAGTCAATAACTCCGAGACGTGTGTGTGTGTGTGTACAGTTGTTCCGCTGTCCTTACCCTATAACGTTTCCACGTCTACTCAATGAACATGTAAAGTAAAGAGTGTTGGACATCATGAGCCTTGGATGCAAAGAGAATCGCATGATATTATAAAAAAAGTAGCTTTCAATCTAGTCCTTGATCTTTGTTTAGTCAAAAAAAAACTAATACGGCCTAGCATAGTCTAGCACAATTTAGCACAGTCTAGCACAGTCCTTTATCTTTGTTTGGTCCAGCCAATCTAGCACGGTCTAGCACAGTCAACACAATCTAGCACAGTCAGCACAATCTAGCACAGTCTAGCATAGTATAGCACAGTCTAGCACAGTCTACCACAATGTAGCCGTCCCTAAGTTCCTATTCAGTTAAAGTTTATCTCTGAGATATTTTTAAATTACACGAAAACAATTTGTTATTTTAATTTAAACTAAAATATTTTTTCCTTTCCTTTTTTTTTTCCAGTGTATGCACAGTCAAAGAATAGCTTTATATTTATCACAGCATCAATTGTAATCTAAAAATTGGACTGACATTTGTTAATTGTACGTACATGATGTAGGTGTAGAACTGAAGTTTATAGCCCCCTCTAACTTACTCAAGTTAATGGCCTCGAACTTACTCAAGTTTCAGTTATCGATAATTGGTGCAAATGATGTTAAACTCGTTTGTTTCTAGGGTTCAAAGGTCATGTTGCCAGCACAACTTACAACCTCCATAGTTTCCCTCCAACTAATTCAGGTACACATTTGATAAGAATAAACTCTGGGATCGACTTAAAATCCCAGTTGTTCCACAGGCATTTGAACTGAAAAAAACGGAGACGTTTAGCACATAACCACTGAACAACCAAACTCTAAAGGCTTTCTTCTGTTAGATTAACGTAACGTCACAGCGTTCAATTTTTGGTAGACTAACGCCATCTAGAGTCAAAAGGATGCTGTCCATTTAAGAACAAGCCTATAGCGTTACCTAAATTTCTATTCAATCAGTAATAATAGCGTGACATATTTACCTGTCACATAGTGACAAATCACAGTCAGTGATACGAAAAGGAGTTTAATCATTGGACTGTTTTATATAATGTTTGGCATGAGAAAATAAACAATGAATCTTCTATGTACAAACCACGATTAATTCTAGACTTCTTCATGACAAGGCAGTTTATTTATATGTGGACAATTTTAGTCTTATCTAATCAGCTATTGTATTATACATCTACCGAATAGCATGGCCTCTTTGTAAAGAAGATATTACAAGGACTCTACGTTTACACCTCGAGTAGATTATGAGAGACAATCGAGATTTCGCAAATAGTTGGGAGAAAAATTGAGTTATGGCTCTTGATATCAACTTGATAATCTTTAGTTCAATGTTTATTAATAGTGAATGATAGGGTTGGCGACATCATTTATCAACATTGTTTATCAACCAAAATCGAGATGTAATTATTGTTCAGATATTTTAGGGACTTTTTCTATACTAGCCGAGCCGCTATTTATTGACAGTTGAACACTTCCCGAAAGACAGTTGTCCGAATGGGGTGGGTTTGGGCAAACGAGCAGGGTTATAGAGTCGGCATGCGGTACTGTCCCGCATTGTTTGGCGACGTAGAGATGTCTATATACAGAGAAGATTGTTCTTCCCCTCCCCCCCCCATTTTTTTTTTGGCTGAGCCGCGCTCTCTGTTGCCACGCTCTCTGTTGCCTCGCTCTCTATTGCCTCGCTCTCTGTTGCCACGCTCTCTGTTGCCTCGCTCTCTGTTGCCACGCTCTCTGTTCCCTTGCTCTCTGTTGCCTCGCTCTCTGCTGCCTCGCTCTCTATTGCCGCGAAAGAAACATGAACTAGATCCCGGTACTCAATGATGGATTGCCTAACTTTGAACTACTGATAAATTAATAATCAACGATAAAGTAATGTCTGTATTATCAAATAAAATGCCAGAAAAGTGTCAGGTTTAGAATATCTATGTACAATTAAGGTCCCGGGGTTCCACCTGACAAGACATCACTCACACACAGTCATACATAGAGTGACCAACTATGTGAATAGTTTAAATAAGAAAAGTTAAATGAATTTAATTGTATGAAACTGATATATGTGTATGTACAATGAAGATGATAAATAGACAATATATATATTAGATATATATATATATATATAATATAAATAAAAGATATTCGACAATTAATTTAAGCACCTTTGCTACTGCTATCAACTAGTCACCCTGGTTTCATAGTCCACCAGATTCTGACCGACTGGCGTCACAAAACTGCCAACCTCGGTAATAGTAAAGTTAGACCACAGATGATCGCCGATTTGACAATGACACTGAAAACTGTAAAATATATTTCTGAGACGGCAAGCGACGCCCACACTAGCATAGACTCGAGCTCAGTATACATACAACTTCAACACTGGCACCCTATAAACGAAATAAACACAAAACTTAACTTCTACTCTAAAACTAAAAATAGTGACAACCTCATACAACATACAGTAAGAGATATCACAGCCTAATAACTCACCCTAAACAGGGGTCCAACAATCCTACTGAATAATAAGTCCTAGAAAACTAGTACAGACTATAGATATAATAACCTTTTACGGACCAACACACCGTCCGTTCCAACCAAAGTCAGAGGGTGAACTGCCTCATGACAAAGAATGACCAATAGATGTCACCGAACTTTGTGACGTAGCAAAAACAATTTAAAACACAAATACAAGGTACTCTCGCCCCGTACAAGGACTACGAGTAGAGGACATACAGAGTTAGGAGAACTACGCGACTAAAAGTAAGATTTGTTTCCTCACAAAAAAAAGCACTGCGTCCGACTTGAAGAGTTATTTTTCAAAAACTTTTTTATCGAGAGTTGGCGTGCGTGCGTGGTATCCCGCATGGTTAGGCAACCTAGAGAATTAATATAGATACCACTCAAAACACTTAGATGCATACTAAATATCATCGGAGATCTATTTACTTCATTTGGACCATTGATGTGTACCATTGCTCGACTATGTTATCTTATTATTCCTTGGATACTAAATCTTATTGAGGTTGTATGTGTTCACTATAGATAAATAGTTATAAACAGGGAACTTTACAAATAAAATGGACAACCATTTTACAGTGGTCTAACTATAAATAAATGTAGGTATTTAGCTAAATAAAAGCTATTTTGGTTCTAGAAAATGAAAAAATCAACGGGAATTTTTTTTGGGGGAGCTGTGGGGGGGGAGACCATAATGTGACTTCACCGAGTGACACCCACCCAAGTGGCGTCACTGCCTGTTATGGTGACTTACCTCCACTGAATTGGTTTATTTTAAAAAATGTATTTTTATGATGAAAAAAAACGTACATATTTAATTTTGAAAATTAAACATTTTGACTTCAGAAAACAAAAAGTAAAACCACATCCTATTTAGCCGTTGAGCTCGACTTACCCGACTTGGATACCTCTAAGAACTTTGAACGTATTTCTTAGGCTGACTAGAATGATATACATCACCGATGGACGGAGCACTATAGCGTGATTTTATTGCTGAGTCACTGGTCTTAGTGACTAAAAAAAAGATAGAAAATCAGTTGGTAGAAATTCAGTTGGTAGAAATTCAGTTGGTTGAAATTCAGTTGGTTGAAATTCAGTTGGTTGAAATTCAGTTGGTTGAAATTCATTTGGTAGAAATTCCGCAGAACTATTAAAAGTCTCATTGGTCCACTGCAATGGCATTACACTATAAGTGGCGGATGGACAACTCTATAGTGGGCGATGTGCTTTCTAAAAGCCTGTGTAATTTTTAAACTGCTAAAAAACAACAACAGACAAATGTATCAATAAACCAAACTGCAAGAGTTACTTATGTGTAGATATATCACTACGCCAAACATCAGGGTTTTGTTTATTAGTATGAAAATGTGTTTTGCCCATTTTATCTAAAAAACCAAATGTTTTGAATTCAGAAGACCAAATTCCTATTTTAAGCACGTGGCAGAGTATTGTGAAACTGGAGTTTTAATTGTGATTTTTTTTTTAAATCTAGACACGGAATCCACAGACAGTTTTGACAAAGACAATAGAGGCATATCCCTTTGCTGGGGCCACTACATAATGTTTCCACATTCAAGAAGTTAGAAGTAGACTTGAACTGAGTTGTGTTTGCAGAACGGAAGCATAGAAACATCCCAGTTAACTCTTTTCAACAGGTCGTCAAGAGAGATTGAGCTCGTTATAGCTAAGAGAAATTTATAAAAACTGAACCACATTCGTATGTATTCATGTATACTGCATCGTATAATAATAAAAACCACAAGTTTTTTTTTTTTATTTACAAAGGCTACAAATATAAATTATAACGATATATAATAGAAATAGTGTCTTTATTGTTAACTAATTAACAAATCGATTACATAGACCTAATTTAAAGGCATCATTATTATATCAAGTAAAACAGTGTTACTTGTCTTAGTGTTTAGTAGGTATTACTTAATGTACGATGCTGATTTAGCCCACAACCTCATGTGAGCAAGCATTGTGGCATCCCTGGTCATTTGGTGGGCATTGGCTAATGCAAGACACTCTTTTACCGACGACCTCATGTGAGCAAGCATTGTGGCATCCCTGGTCATTTGGTGGGCATTGGCTAATGCAAGACACTCTTTTACCGACGACCTCATGTGAGCAAGCATTGTGGCATCCCAGGTCATTTGGTGGGCATTGGCTAATGCAAGACACTCTTTTACCGACGACCTCATGTGAGCAAGCATTATGGCATCCCTGGTCATTTGGTGGGCATTGGCTAATGCAAGACACTCTTTTACCGACGACCTCATGTGAGCAAGCATTGTGGCATCCCTGGTCATTTGGTGGGCATTGGCTAATGCAAGACACTCTTTTACCGACGACCTCATGTGAGCAAGCATTATGGCATCCCTGGTCATTTGGTGGGCATTGGCTAATGCAAGACACTCTTTTACCGACGACCTCATGTGAGCAAGCATTGTGGCATCCCTGGTCATTTGGTGGGCATTGGCTAATGCAAGACACTCTTTTACCGACGACCTCATGTGAGCAAGCATTGTGGCATCCCTGGTCATTTGGTGGGCATTGGCTAATGCAAGACACTCTTTTCCCAATGACCTCGTGAGAGCATGCATTGTGGCATCCCTGATCATTTGGTGGGCATTGGCTAATGCAAGACACTCTTTTACCGACGACCTCATGTGAGCAAGCATTATGGCATCCCTGGTCATTTGGTGGGCATTGGCTAATGCAAGACACTCTTTTACCGACGACCTCATGTGAGCAAGCATTGTGGCATCCCTGGTCATTTGGTGGGCATTGGCTAATGCAAGACACTCTTTTACCGACGACCTCATGTGAGCAAGCATTGTGGCATCCCTGGTCATTTGGTGGGCATTGGCTAATGCAAGACACTCTTTTCCCAATGACCTCGTGAGAGCATGCATTGTGGCATCCCTGATCATTTGGTGGGCATTGGCTAATGCACTGTTCCCTCTTATTGTTATGGGAACACTGGACTTCGCAGCCGACATCAAGGGGTGGGCACTGGTGTAAGCATTCCCCAAGGGCCCTCACTGGGTTGTTGTGGGTGCAATGGATTTCACATGCAATATCTCCTGAGCAGTGATTCAGGCACTCAGCTAATGCTCGTCTACCATTGTTGTGGGCGCATTGAATCTCACATCCGACGTCACCTGGAGGGCATTGATGTAGGCACTCACCCAGAGCTCTCTTGGCGTTTTGGTGTGAGCACTGTACTTCACATCCGATATCCATTGGGGGACAGTTATGGAGACACTCCCCCAGAGCTCTCTGGTTGTGTTCGTGAGAGCACGCAGTCTCGCAGCCGACATCGTTGGGTGGACACTGATGGATACAGTTGCCTAAAGCTCGGACTGGATTAGTGTGTGCGCAGTGAATCTCACAAGCAATGTCGCCATTACAGTTGTGGACACAGCTAGCGAATGACCTCTCCTCAAGACCTGGGAATAAATAATGTAGAAATATGCGATTGATTGCATACATATTTTTATTTGCGTAATCTTTATCTGTATGTAAAGAACATGTAACATAACAACATAAGACATTAAAAAAAAGTTGTTGTTAAATCAATTCCTCCTTTATTAAGCTGCTGTTGGTCTAAAAATTCTAATATAGGATTGATCTCTTTGTGATGATTCATTAATAATAATAATAATAATAATAATAATAATAATAATAATAATAATAATAATAATAATAATATTAATAATAATAATAATAATAATAATAATAATCTTTATTGTCCGTATTTATTTGTCTTACAATTTGTACATTACACCAAACAAAAAAAAACATTATAACTATAAGAAACCAAAGTGTACATTCACACCAGACTCACTCATAATTTACATGTGACAAAGTTTATACCAGATTGTTCTGATTTAATGATTTGATTGCAAGAGGAACAAAAGAGTGTTTGTCTCTGTTTGTCTTTGCTATCGGTGTCTTGTATCTTTTTTGTGATGGCAAAATCACAAAATCCTGACACAAAGGGTGATTCTTTATTTCGAGGATCTTGTTAGCTTTTTTAAAGATGTTTGTCTCAAACAGCTGCCCAAATGGGTTTTGTTTTTTGCCACTGACTTTACCAGCAGCATTTAGGATTCTATAGAGTTTATTCTTATTTTTAATGTTCAGATTGCCATACCAGGCAGTGATATTAAAACTTAAAATATTGCAGATATGAGCGTGATAAAACATAGCCAAGGCCTTTTCGCTAACATTAAACGATGACAGTTTTCTTAGTAATCGTAATCTTTGCTGCCCTTTTTTGCTGATATAATCAGTATTTGCAGTAAAATTTAGTTTATTGTCTAGGATAGTACCAAGGTATTTAAAGGTTTGCACAATTTCAATAGTCTCTCCAGCTACAGAAACAATATCATTTTCCTTCTTTTCCCTATGAAAATCTATTATCATTTATTTTATTTTTTTTTAACATTTAATAATAAAAAATTATCTTTACAGTATTTTTCAATGTGTTCTATTTCTTTGAAATACTCATTTACGTCTGAGCTCTCTGAGAGCAGGGCAAGAAGAGCCGCATCATCAGCGAATTTTGTGAAGGAGCAAAAAGGACTATCGGATTAAAAATCATTGGTGTACAAAATGAACCATAATGGTGATGTCACAGCCCCTTGGGGCGCCCCTGTGTTAACTATGCGTTCATTTGATATCACATTACTTACCCTAACCCTATGAGATCTCTGGGTCAAAAATTCATTAGCCCATAGTATTATGTATGGACTAATCTTCAACGATTTCATCTTTTCAATGAGTAAATGAAGTTGTATAGTGTTAAAAGCTGATGAGAAATCAATAAAGAACAATCTTGCATAAGTGTTCGGTAAGTCCAGATGTTTGTGGACACAATTTAAGATATTTAGGATGGCATCGTCTACACCTTTGACCCTTTGGTAAGCAGACTGTAAAGGGTCTTACTACAAAGATCATTCAGAAGAAACATTTTAACCAATTTTTCTAAACATTTAGACACAATGGAAGTAAGTGAAACAGGTCTATAGTCATTCATTTCCTTTGGTTTGGAAACCTTTGGCACAGGTACAATTATAGATGACTTCCACACAGGTGGTATCTCATGGTTTAGTAATGAAGTAGAAAAAATATCTTGGAAAGGTTCAGCTAGTTGTTCAGCACTTTCTTTTAAGATTCGCCCTCTTATTTCATCAGGCCCACCACCAGCTTTCATTGGGTGGACGTTTTTGAAAATGTTACAAACTTGCTCTTTAGTAATCGCTAATTCTAAACAGTTGTTAACATTGACATCTTCAAGGGCTTTGAGTCTTAGATAAAATAAAAATCTTTCGTGTCGAAGCGACAATAGAAATCATTGAACTCGTTGGCTAATGTTTTTTCGTCTCTTGTAGCAAGATTATTTTTACTTTTGACTTGTGCTCCTGACATTTTGTTCATGATGCCCCACGCCTGTCTCATGTCACTTGTCTTAATTGAGTCTTCCAGCTTGGTGCCATAGTTTCTCAAGTCTTCCAGCTTGGTGCGGTAGTTTCTCAAGTCTTCCAGCTTGGTGCGATAGTTTCTCAAGTCTTCCAGCTTGGTGCGATAGTTTCTCAAGTCTTCCAGCTTGGTGCGGTAGTTTCTCAGGTCTTCCGGCTTGGTGCGGTAGTTTCTCAAGTCTTCCAGCTTGGTGCGGTAGTTTCTCCTCCCTTCCTCAAGAACGACGTTCTTTTCCTTGTCTGTCCATCGCCACTCATATATGCTCTTTACTTTTTGATTATTTCCCGTTTTATTTTTGCAGTGACCCATGGTTTATTGTTGGGGTTTATCTTGATACTCTTAGTGCTGATACACATGTTTTCACAGAATTTGATGTAATTTGTCACTGCGTGGACCCATTCTTCCAGATTTGAAGTGGTCTCTTTAAACAAATTCCAGTCAGTGCAGTCTAGACGTCCCTGTAGTTTGAGAATATTGTCTGGAGTCCATTCTTGTACGTTTTCTTGAATGATTTTTCCTTCTTAAAATTTCGTGCGGTAAGTAGAGGCAGCAGTTGTACTGTTTTGTGGTCCGATGATCCTAGTGGTGGCTTTCACGAGATGTGAATGCTCCTTTGATGTTACAGTAACATAAGTCCAGAGTTCTGTTCTCTCTTGTCGGACATGAGATGTGTTGATAGAAGGTGGGTAGGTCAACCTTCAAGGTGCATTTATTAAAATCACCCAGTATAACTACTGGTGCGTCCGGTAACCTTGTCTGAAACTCATGCACTACGTCAGCGATAATTGCAGCTGCAACTTCCGTCTTGGCTGTAGGCGGAACATAAACCAGGACTATGTAAATAACACCAAAGTCTCGTGGCAAATAAAAAGGTCTCAATTAGAGCGCCAGTAGTTCTAGATCCGGACAGGACATTCTCTTTTTAACCGTGTAGTTGGTACAGTATTTGAGGTTGATGTACACACACAGCCCCCCACCTTTCTTCTTCTTAGACTCAGCCGTTCTGTCAGATCTCACGCAAGAGAAACCATCAATAGCAATCAAGTTGTCGTTGTCATCCTCCTCTAACCATGTCTCAGTAAAAGCCAAGGAGTCTTACCAGTAAGCATTGCTTAATCAAGTTCTTCTATGAATAGTCCAGCAAATGATTTCTATCTAGAACGGTGCTCTCAAGGTTTATGTACGTCTAACAATATCGAAACTTAAATCCCATTCTTCACCGTGATTCAAACCCGAGACCCCTCGCTTTTGAAGCTCAGCAAATGACCGCATCCCTTGAAGCTTTCTCGTATTCGAACATCATATATGGCACCAAATTGAATACATGGAATTCTACGGGCCTCTATCTCAAATAACTGAAAGTATAAATCCTGTCCTGCCTGTCAGGGCGTGACTCTGCTGCAGAGATCTATCCTTTAGAGCCAAATTCATGTGTCTGAAGAAAATGTTAACTTGTTTTTTTTTCTTTTTTTTTTATAAAAACTTATTGATGGAGTATAAAAATCTGTATATTAAGTAATGGTTGTAGACCTAAAATTGACATGCTGAAATGTTTTGAAAATAAACACCTAGTGTTTAAACTAGAATAAAATGTTTGCCTGGATAGCCTAAAATCTAAAGCTGACATTACATCGCGTAGCTGATATTACATCGCGTAGCTGACATTACATCTCGTAGCTGACATTACATCGCGCAGCTGACATTACATTGCGTAGCTGACATTACATTGCGTAGCTGACATTACATTGCGCAGCTGACATTACATCGCGCAGTTGACATTACATTGCGTAGCTAAGACTAAGACTAAGACTGCTTTATTCATTTACAAGGACTCTTTTCTTATATAAAGACAACACAACAGAAAAATACACATAAATACAACAGACACAACATAAAGAGTTCATCGACTACACACAGGTATCTTGGTGCATTTTATGTTCCCTGATCAATGACTAGCGATGATAGAGTCTGACCGAGTGAGGTACGAACGAGTTTTTGTACCGCTCCGTTCTTGTTTTGATTGACAGCAGTCGCCCACTTCGCGACGACCTGACGTAGTTTGATGGAGCGGGTGGCCGTTGTCTTCCAAAATTTTTTTCGATTTTTCTTAGGCACTTTTGTTCAAAAAGTTCCTTTAAATGTGGTAATGATGTGAGTGTAATTTTTTATGCTTTTTTATAATGTTTTCTAGACGTCGCAACAGTTTAGATGAGGCGTTGCCTTGCCAACAAGTTATTCCGTATGTTTGCAGATTTTGTATAGTCGCGCTGTAAAAAGTGTCAAGGATCTTCTTGTTTAGTTTAAAGCTATTGAGTTTGTATAGAAAAAAGAGTCGCTGGGCTGTTTTCTTTGTCAGAGTTCCAAGGTAGTCTTCCCATGTAAGCTTGTTGTTGATGATAACGCCTAGATATTTATGTTCCTTTACTTGTTCTATAGATGTAGTGTTTATTTACAGTTCACGTATAGTTTGTTTTTTCTTTCTAAAATCTATAATAAGTTCTTTAGTTTTTGTGACATTACATCGCGCAGCTGAAAACATAGACAAACAAAATATAGACTTCTAATTTGTAGGCTTCCTAATTATCGGCATATTTTTTACAGAGACAAAATATAAACCATATCAAAATGTAGGGTTTGAATCAGGGTCATGTTTCTAAAGTCACTATGTCCAGAATACCATACAGTCCTATCATTTGATGCTATTGTCATTAGCTACTGTACGAGAGTTAAATAAGGATATGAAAAGGAATTGTTATGTAGACAGACCTTCTCTCTCCATTCGTACCGAAAACTTCAGAAATTTTTAAAAGAGTTTATTTCACTAAGACTAGGTTTTATTCAAGACATCCAATTAATAAGTTTTTTTTCTTAAAGCGTGCTATTATTTCAAAACAATTGTTTGTCTACGCGATTGCTTATTCCGCTATGTTTGGTCCTATGTTTGGTCATTCTAGATTTGAAATAAAACTATCTTATTCAAATTTACGACTACAGCAATGTCGAGGAACAAATACCTTGTGTTATAACAATCAAAACCTTGGAAATATTGACATAAATAACAACCCATAGCTCACTGAAACCTAAGACATCCATATCTAACTGACAACCTAAGTCAATCCATAAGTCACTGACAACCTAAGACAATCCATAACTCACTGACATCTAAGACAACCCATAGCTCACCGGAACACTGACAACCTAAGACATCCATATCTAACTTACAACCTAAGACAATCCATAACTCACTGACATCTAAGACAACCCATAGCTCACCGGAACACTGACAACCTTAGACATTGCAGCATCAGTATCTCAAAACAGAGCCACATAATGACCTAGAACTTGAGAGAAGCTGTACTTACCGAGACATACAGCAATGACAAGAGAGACAAGAAGGATGATAGGAGTCATCTTCTACTTGATGTGTTTCAATATGTCTGTTAGTGGGAACTTGAAGTAAAATTCTCTATTGAAAAAATATATAATACTCTTGTACTTATACTTTTGTCTTTAAGTCACGTGACGAGACGTGCCTAATAAACATGACCAAAACCAAAAAATCACCAAGATAAGGTTTGAAACTGTCACGATCGTCAGATAATGTTAACTTCTTCGTTTCTAGTCTCAAAATACGTGCTTTTAAACAAAAACTTTAGTTGTATTTTCCTATCACAAATTTTCTCAGACATTTTATTTTCTGTTATTTTACTAAAATTCAATAAAAAAGTTCAAGACTAGATTCAAGAAACAATTTGACGTCAGTTTA
The DNA here is from genome assembly GCA_036873155.1 of Biomphalaria sudanica. Lineage (NCBI taxonomy): Eukaryota > Metazoa > Mollusca > Gastropoda > Planorbidae > Biomphalaria > Biomphalaria sudanica. The sequence goes on from JAZGLO010001986.1 coordinate 2,630,259, forward strand.
CAATAGGTCTAAACTAGAAGACAAGGCATGATGAGAAATACGCTCCATCTTCAACTTTTAAACAAATGTTTTCGCATCGTATTTAGCAATGTAGAATTATGACATTGATGTTTTGGTTTGGTTGATTTCTTTCCCAGATCAGCTCTAATGTGGAACAAGTATACGGTAGTATATACTATTAGGACATAAATAATTTTGCTTTGAAAATGATAAACAAAACCCTAGAACTAAAGAGTTTACTTGTTTACAAGAGCTCCAGCAGACGTTACACCAAGAATTGTCTGTCTATGATACAGGTCCATGTGAAATGGGATTACAACGTCATGGTTTGGTTGAGATTTGATTGAAGAGTATATCAGACAATTGAACAAACAATACAATAGTGTCAAGCTCATTGCCCTCTCGGTTTGTTTATTGTGTCATATGATTATGTGATGTAATTGAGCCGTGTAATTGTGCCATATAATCGTGTCAGTAAATAAGCTCTATGATTATGTCTTGTGAATGTATCATACGATTGTGTTATATGATTGTGTTATATGATTGTGTCATGTGATTGTGTCTGTAAGTGTTATGTTATTTTGCTATAATGATTGTCATGTAATTGTGTCATGTAGTTGTGTCGTATGATTGTGTCATGGTCCATGCACAATAACTAGACGTACATACACATTGTGCACACCGACTTTTGTAGAACTAAGAACTGGACTGGGTCTAACAATACAAGACTAGCAATAACATTTCAAGAATGGAGTAAAACAAAGAGAGAGAGAGAGAGAGAGAGAGAGAGATTTCACTTCATCAAGAAGAAATGGATTTGAAAAGAAAAAACTTGTTTTGTTACTTCTGTATAGTTCGGTGCATTTTTATTTAGACGAAACTTTTCCAAATACTAGAGGACTACTTTAAATAGACATTGACTTTTTATATGACATTGCTTGTTGATGGTGTCACCTCAGACTTTAAAAGTTATTTTAAGTCCTGACTGAATGTTCCAACAAAACTTTGACGAAACAGCTAAGATAATAAAACATCAGGTCTGTATTTGGAAGTACCATCATGTCTTGTCTAAGATAATAAAACATCAGGTCTGTATTTGGAAGTACCATCATGTTTTGTCTAAGATAATAAGACATCAGGTCTGTATTTGGAAGTACCGTCATGTCTTGTCTAAGATAACAAGACATCAGGTCTGTATTTGGAAGTACCGTCATGTCTTGGTCTTATCCCGTAAAGACACGCACACCTATGGACAAGACATCATGAGACATGATTAGATAGAAGTTGCACCTGTCAACAAAGCGACCTTGGGTGTGCTGTAAATAAAGCCAAACTTTTGTTAAAAGTCACATTCAAAATGACACGATGTCAAATCTTTATATTATCTTGTTTCGTGACTTGTACAAAGTGTACTAACAAAGTCAAGTCATACCATAGATCTTACATAGAATCTGTTATGGTTCAGCAAATAGTATTCAATCGGCTACATCCACCACAACAAGTTAAAATATATCAGGTCAGAATAATTGTATTTAATAGCATCAATAATTTGCATACGTGCATGAGCGCCGGTGGCCAGGTCCATATGGGTTTATGTGAACTTTGCCCCCTTGATTATCAGTAGCCAATTTTTTTTTACCATCAAATTAGCTAAAGTTTTCTAAGAAGTAATTTAAAAGTAGTGTTTTCACGGAAGTACAGCTATAAGGATAGGGTGTTGTTTTTTTTTTTTGTAATAGGGTAAGCGTAGATCTTTTGAGAGTTGATGGCCGACCCTGTGCGCTTTAAAATAGACTTGCAATTCTTGCACTAAAAATGGTGTGAAATAAACTAGGCAGCCTTCAGTCGTAAGGTAATGTTTTCATTTGCAAATAATCATAATAGTAATTCGATAAATGTTTTTTTTCTTAAGAGCAGACATTCTAGCCATGTCTTTCGATGTGATAAATTTGAAAGGTCTTGTGGAGGTACGGTCCCTGTTAGCCGGTCGATAAAATAGCAGATTAAACACTTCCACCAGTCTAAAATGGCATAGGATTTAAGAAAAGTCTTCAGATGCCCTCGTCCATGTCAAATGGAATGGGGATCAATGGAGAACAGACACCCGGAAGAATATAAAATACAAGTAACAGCATCATGAATTAGATGCACTTTCTGGGTCTGTTGGTACCGCAGTCACTGCAGCAAAGAATTAACTATTTGTCTTGACATATCTGTAAGACACCACTGACGTTTCTGTGAAGTTCATATTGCTGACAGAACCGTAGACACTACCTGAGAGATACAAACACCAGGCCTTCTCAGCAAATAAGACGTGAGCTCTATCCAGTATGATTGGTTACCTCTCCCTAGATACTCTGCTTAACTTGTGTGACGTTTCCTTAGGCAGCTTGTTGTCATCAATGTGGATGGAGAGGGGGGTGTTGAAGCGGGTGGCCCGATTAGCAGTTCCACTAAAATGCAGTGCCTTCAAACTGTACACACAGTTATAAGGTCGACATCATCGAAAAAAAGTACATACATTTGTGATGGATGCCTGTCTGTCTTGTTCAAATAATATTTTAAAGTTTGATTTTCGAATGGTACGAATTATCTCTAGCTACATTTCAATGATCATTTATTGTTTCCCTTGTCTATGAATTAGTCGAGTCATTGTTGTGACAAAATTCTGGAAGTGTTTGTATAAGTCTAACTTGTACGGAGACCTACCTGTACAATATGCTACTTACCTTTTTCTATGACCAACATCACATTGACACCATTGATAGTTGAACATTTAACATCAGGTCATGGATACTAGCTAACACCCCAGAGTATGACCTAGAGATGACCTAACTTCTCTTACAATCTTTTCTACTAACATAAAACTTTGGCAATAATCTTCTCAATGTTCTTAGATTCCTACATCATGATGGCACGCTCAACCCATTGTCTGGTAATAAAATGTGTCATCTAAGACATACACGAAGAATTATTGTTCTTCATATTTAGTCTTGAAACCATTGTACATTACAAAATAATTTCTTGAAAGTATACAATTGATTAAACTACGTTTTTACAATAATCCTGAAAATTATATTTAAAAAAATGGTAGGTAGTGGATTATAAAAGTTTCTAAAATTGTAAACTAAGGCAATCAGGGGGTGCCTTGTTAGTTGTGATTCATTTTAATACTATCACAGTAAAATTCATAATTTAAGTTAATATTACTTGGACTTTTGTTTATTAATTTTAAGATTGCAATTAAAGACATTGAAACGTTGAATGTTGTAATATTGATTTCTGGTGATTAATCACCAATTAAAATATCTCTTGGAAATTGTGTCCTTAGAATTCACGTCTGGAAATAATCGTCAGTATTAGATTGCAATAGCTTTTGTAATGTTGGCATCTATAGATTGACAAGATTAAAGGAGGATGTTGCAACAAGATAATCCCCCAAAAAGTCACGCATGCGCAGAGCATAGCCTTCAAGAGCGCAGAATGAACTCTTAGCCAATATTTAACTTTAGATCTAGTAGATCTATGTCTAACTCAAGATCTACTTTATACTTTAACACATAAACATACAAAATTAAGTCTATTCATTTCAAATTTTAATCAAATATTGTAGGCCTACAAGAAATGTTTCTATTTGAAAAATGGATTTAAGTCGATTAGCTATTTTGATAGCTCCATTCATACTATTTTTACATTTACGCATTCCGCATTCGCTTTACTTATAACATTATTATTTCGTTTAATTGTTTACAAAAAACTCTCAGTGACTATAACGACAGTGATACGCAAATTAAGAGCCGCGGGTAATATATGTCTAGTAATGAATATAGAAGGCCTACATGGACAGACTGAATATAGATGTAATATAAATGGAAAACCTAATTAAGTTACCCAGTTTGTCCCTACTAATGTACTTCATAAATACCCAAATCGCAGTCATTCTAAACTACTTTGACAAGAATTGTTTAAAAAAATAGTTTTTAGGTGTTTTTTTCGACTAGATAGTCAGATACAGATAGATAGATAGATAGATAGATAGATAGATAGATAGTTAGATAGATAGACAGACAGATAGATAGATAGATAGTTAGAAGATAGATAGATAGATAGATAGCTAGATAGATAGATAGATAGATATATAGATAGATAGATAGATAGATAGATAGACAGATAGATAGATAGATAGATAGATAGATAGATAGATAGATATATAGATAGATAGATAGATAGATAGATAGATTGTTAGATAGATTGATAGATAGATAGATAGATAGATAGATAGATAGATAGATAGATAGATAGATAGATAGATAGATAGATAGATAGATAGATAGATAGATAGATAGATAGATAGATAGATAGATAGATAGACGTATTTCTTTTAAAAAAATCTACAAGTTATTTCTCCGAAATCCAATCTCGGATCAAGCTGAGATTCTGAACAATTGTTTCTTTGATCTGACAACACAAGATCAATAAAAAAAATAATTAATTAGTTACTTTACTGTGGGGTAATTAATCATTTTGTTTGGTATCTCGAACAATAAAAAAAGAAATTGTATTTGAATGAAGTGGTGGGTTATAAGCTGAATTAGTCCCCTTGCCGATCTCCATTGAAGCCAACACTATTTAACTATACAACCTTTCTACTCATAAGTAGCACCTATGTAGCAGAGTGGTTAGCACCTCGACCTAAGGAGGTGTGGACCAAGAATTCGAATTCGTGACTTCATTTTTTTTATAAAGTATTTAAGATCCAATGACCCTAAAATCCAACCAGATCTCTCTTCCCTTCCCCTCCCAACTGGTCCAGTCACAGTGAACGGGTCATAGCGTAGTGAGACCATCCAAAGCATGTAGTCGCGCTCAACAAAACAATTGGGTAAAAATAGTATCAATCAAATACATTTATTGTTCTTGGTCTAGATCTATTACAAATTATATGACATGACTTTTCTAAACAAAGTGATAGAATTACACTTCGTATAAGCTTAATTGTGTCATTTGTAAAGTATTTCTTATGCTTTGTTATCAAAATCTATGCATTAATCCACCTTGTCGTTCTGCTTCAAAAATAAAAGGATGCTTGTTATTAAACTCGATACAAAACTTAAACTTGGTAGTAGACTTCAAAAATAAAAGGATGCTTGTTATTAAACTCGATACAAAACTTAAACTTAGTAGTAGACTTCACAAATAAAAGGATGCTTGTTATTAAACTCGATACAAAACTTAAGCTTAGTAGTAGACTTCACAAATAAAAGGATGCTTGTTATTAAACTCGATACAAAACTTAAACTTGGTAGTAGACTTCACAAATAAAAGGATGCTTGCTGTCACACTCTATATCGCCCCATTTGTAGTCATCCACTGGATACTGCATCAACAAGCAGTTTTGGTTGCCGCCTACGTTATTAGGCTGACCAGCGTGCCAACCGGCTGACCAAGTGACTGGCCGAGGGATGCCAGTGTCTGTCCACTTGAAGTTGTGTTCATTCCCTACGTCACTTCCGCTTGTGTAGAAACCATTTTGTCCCACCACGGATAAAGCTGTTTGAAATATCAAGTTGTTTATTGAACATTGAAATTCGAATTAAAAAACATAAAGCAGTGCAGAAACGTCTGTTATAAAGTAAAATAAATGACTATTCTATACTGTTCAAGAACTAAACACTCAGGTAAGTTCATAGTGTTACTATATTGCAGGCAGTGGAAGCTCAATTGTAGAAAGTTTTAGAATGCTGTGTAGTAATGTTTATGGGCGTGGTGGGGTTATAAAGCGCTTGTCTTTTGAACCAAAAGCTTTCGGGCTTTGGGTCGAATGCCGGTGAAGACTAGGATTTTCACATTTTCACTCAAATCTAAAGTTACCATGACATTTGATAAAACAAAGTAAAGGGTGTTGGTTGTTGAGCTGTCCACATGACACCCTGTTTAACAGTCAGACAGAAACAGAAGAACCGGATGTGGATTGCAAAGTCTGAAAAGGTTATTTCCTTTACTTTACTTTTTATATTCATGTTTTCCTTTTGCTGCAATGTTATCAAATGCCAATTTTTGGTTTAAATATTTTGCTGCGTAAAAGAAAATATAACAAGGTTACAAAGACAGTTTGTGTGAAAACACAAAACTCAAAATCGGCCCCCGAAAAAGGTCCATCCAGGTAAAAAAGCAGGTTTCAATATTTCCAGGAAGAACATCAGAATGAAACTCTGTCAAAGGCAAATGACAGAGAAGAATGGAGAAAGAAGGTTCACAGATCTTGTGTGGTGCCCCAACTGTCTAGCATACCAAAGGATAGGTGAAAGTGAATGCGAAGTTTGATTTGAACCTGGCCTGATATTTTCTAAGGATTATTTCATTGATCTAATTGTTTTGTAAAATGTCAATCTTTTATTCCAAAGCCTCAAGAAAAAAGTACATTTCCGCAAAACATAAATAAATAAATAAATAATTTCTTTAGTTAAAATCTCCATACTTTGCAGGCTGCCCGCAGTTTACGCGCTCGTTAATATGAAAAACTAATTATTAATTGTTGTTTTAAATTATTTTTCACTTATATGCATACTAATTAGATTTTTTCTCTTTAAAAAAAAAGTAAACATTTTTTATTAAATTTAGCATTTAATATGACAGAACTTACTTAACTTAGCAATACAATTGGAGAAAAAAAATTGACAAAATTCTAAAACCGTTGACGTAAATGTGCTAAAGTATAGTAAATAACTATCTCCCTTACTTAATGGTCTCCGGTGTTTGTTACTATTAATAGTGAACAGTGAAAATGGTGTATTTAAAAAAAAACTGCTTACATACTTGATTTTAAAAATTAGATTTTTCGCTTTCAGAAAATAAAAAAGTAGCCGTTGCATCAGAACTTTGAATGTTCTAAAATATCATGATGTCGGATTTTCATTTTCTTTTCTAGTTTCTGAGATCTAAACGGGACGGAAGGACGGACAGACAAGCCACATAAAACTAATAGCGTCTTTTCCCCTTTCGGGGGCCGCTAAAAATGACAATTTACCTGTATCTTGCTTGATTTGGTTGACCAGGAAAATATGTTCCGCTTCTGTCTCGATACTGACAAGAGCTGATGTTGGTCCCTCTCGTCTGCAGAAGTCATAAGCCTCCGCCCATGTCATTGGGGTGGCGTGGAACGTGTAACAGGAAGTGACGTTGTTCAGTGTGTGTTTGACAGCCATTGGCGGACATCTTGGTATATCTGGAGAAGAACAAGTTCAGATCTTGAAACTTAACAATGGTATAAACATGTGACCTACAACCTCCATTGTGAGTCGTGGAGCAATACACTTAGTGACTTGCACTTAGAAGTTAAAACGTTAGTGCAACACGTCAACCTCGCTCTCTCGCTTAACGTCTCCCGGAAGCAAGATGTCAAGACATTTGGAAACAAGTTTGGGTGATATTGATGACCAGAGATATGACGTTTACCTTTACTTTTGATTAATCAAGTCCTTTCTAATTGTCACCCTTAGAACTCTAGGCACATGAAAGCTTGCCTCCATATGCCTGTATGAACGAACTTTTGTCTGGGAAAGATCCAAGCGATGTCAATAATTAATTCCCTATTACCGATGGTTCATATGCCAAGGAGCTCGAATTAGATGCGAGGCCAATGGCTGAGCACATCAGGGAAACTCCCCTATATTCCTTATCTCTAACACATCATCCTTGCAGACCGTAAAAACGTTCCTTTAAGGAACGGTGTGTGGGTTGGATAGCGACATGTTTATGGGGCTTTCTATTATTCCCCGCCAGTGCAATGGACTTGGTCCTTAGGCAACCCAAAGATCTTTGCTTCTCTATTGGCCTACTACTCTAACGACCTTTTCCACCCGCGCGCTACAATGAGGCAGAAAATCCATGTCCAGACTTCACAAGCTAGGTTTGACAAGACCAGAATCATGAGCTGCAGATGCCTTACATAACAGCAGTAGAAAGAAGGGTGAAAATTCAACGGCGCCTGGTGATTACGTATGCCCAATTGTGCAGCTGTGCTCCAAGGATTGTCCTCTTTAGCCACACAAGATGTTGCAAAGGAAAAAAATCGTCTCTCGAGACGCAAAATGCCACAGAATCATGAGCTACAATAATGGAGGGCATACAAACAATATGCTTAATGACTTTTCAAAAGAAAAAAATCGTTCATTGTTGAATAGAAATATTTTTGTTTATTTGGAGATAAATATTTATTCTTTGAAAAAGTTTTTTTTGTAAAATATGTTCTAACGTAAGTTATATTAATAAACAATTTACAAAATAGCAAATCTCCTAGTTTTAATTTTCACTCAAAAAAAAAATTACAATGGAAGTATTGGTATCGAACTAAAGAGATTATTATTATCGAGACAGCCTATTAACGTACCTCACCAGCAATACCTTTATGCACTAAATTCTAGCTTAATATAAATGTTTTTTTTTACAACACCTCTATTCAACTCTTATCTTCCAAGAAACTAAAACAGTAGATACAATCGCACCCATTCCCCATAAACGACATAATACTTTTGTAACCATAGACTTGCACCAGTGCTTGTGGTGCGTACGAGCGCACTATTGAACCAGAACAGGAAGGCGCGAGGAAAGAGCAGTGTATCAAAAGATTAGAAAGAGTCGGAGTTGTTGGAAACTAAGGAGACCTTCTTTGTGCTACCTGAAGACTGTGGTAAAGACTCGGTAAAGGGATCCGCCATTGCAATTCAGGGACATCCATGGAACTTTGACGCGTAGTTGATTTATAAGCGGCTCCAACGTTTTTTCTAGACATTGAACAGTAGATGTATAGCGCTGAATGACTAGCTCGTTGGCCATAACGGGAAAACTCTAGTTTGACTGTTATAGTTTCAAATTAAAAAATTAATAAATGTTAATTGGGCTTGAAAACTACACTTAGATCCAAAATCGATTTTGAAAGGACTATCGCGTTATTGAAAGGAATATTGCACTCGGAAATTTCAGAATGTAAGGCAAAAGTTTAATAATTAATGTTCAGAAAAATTGTGGCAAGTCTAGATTAACAGGTCTATCATTGGAATTATTCAATTTAAAAACATAGCGTATTGAGCCTAATTTTACCGATGACTGAGTTAAATTTGAAGTTGCTTTAAGTTTAATGAAAGATTATCTAAGCTTTGCTTATATTTTACGTAAATCTAATATAGATTATATCTAGATCTAGAAGTACATCTTAAGAATTCTAAATTAGAAATATAGGTCTTGAGTCTTGTTCTATACCTAGATGTCCATATAATGATAACACCAATAAATATTTAAACATGCTGGCCGAATCGGTAATATCGTCCAAGCATCTGAATTTAAAAATCATGGGCTTGGATACTTAGATTGAAACATTTTTATTTATTAATTTTAAAAATACATTTTATACTATTATAAGTGCCACATGGAGATATTGTCTTTTTTTTCAAAATGTATTTTTACATGTTTTTCTTGTTTGTTCTATGAAATAGTTGAGAAAACTGAAGGATGTTACATTTTAGGCCATAGAAAGCTTCACTTTTAAAAGCCGTCGTAAGCTTACTTCTCATTGTACACAAAAACTTACTTGCAGATGACAAGACAGAAATAATTAAGATTGGCAATCGGAACAAAGTCTCAAAAGTCGTGAGCACAGATTCTCTTTTTATCACTAACTGCCAGGTTTCTTATGTCCATGTAGTGCGGAATCTTGGAGTTTTCTTCGACTCAATACTATCTTTCGACTAGGGGTGCACCGGATAGTACTTTTTGATATCCGGCCGGAGCCGGATATGACCGGATAGTAAAATTTGATATTCGGCCGGTGCCGGAGCCGGAGCCGAATACCTAAGTGTTTTGTAAATAGCTTGTATTGCTGAGCATTTTACGAAACTGTTAAATAACATACCTATATTTGTTGGTATTATTTTTTTCCTTTTATATACCTTATTGTTTTAAACTCTTTTGCTGATTGATTTATTAAAGATTAACAGTATTTATAAACATAAATTAATCTGTGTAGCATGAGCGTGTCTGTGTGTATGTATGAGGCCACCAACTATAAAGGCTGTGTGTTGGAGGGTCAATGTAAAATATGTTAGTATATATTTAACTAGTTACTAATGCAAATCTCTCATCTGGCTTGTATGGTGGTTGGATGTATGTGTTCAATAATTTCTGACCAACAACTGGTTATCAGACTTGTAAGTTTAAGTCCAAAGACTGCTTCTGGTTCTGGCTTCAAGGGCTTAATACTGATAGCTGTTAGTTAATAGTTGGAATCTGAAGCGTAGTAGGTTACATATTTATTAATCCTGATCTTTAAATGTTGCGAAGCATAGATTTAATTGTAGTCTGTAGGCCTATTATTGTTATCAATGTTTAGATCTACTGTTAATAGATCTAAGAGAATTAGGAAAACCAACTATAAAAGAAACAAAATCACCCACACCCTCCCTACCAAAAAAAAAAAAACATAAATAGACTTTGTGTTCGACTGATTGTAACAACCTGGTCAGATAGACTTAGTGAGCCTACACATGTAGTCCTAGTGTAGTGTGTATAGTTGATGGTGTTGACCTTCACGCGTTTTTTTTCCTTGGGCATACGCAATAGTGTTTAGTATGCAGGCAAAAGAAGATAACACATTGGCATGATCAGTCAAGCATATAGTTAAATTATCTCTGTACCTTAGTTACAGAGGTCAAGTGTTTCTTAACATTCCAGCATATTTTTTCTTTGTTTGCTAGATCTAATTGTGGTGCTTTAGATCAATTTATTTTCTGCGATGTTAAATTTAATTGTAAGGTTTTCCTTTATATATTAAGTCAATAGAATTAAACAATGAAATTAGTTTTCTTTCTAAAGGTTTTAATACAAGGGGAAAAATACATACACGCACACATGCACATATTTGTTTTATTTTATTGTGCAACGAACGTGTGTTCAGCGCCCTAAATGACATTTCTCTCCAAGTAGACAAACTTAGTGTCACCATCTAGTGACCTCTAGACAGTCTCAATATGTCTTAACAATTTGCGTTAATCCATTCTGGCTTAAGAATGGTCAATGTCTATATTCTCTATCAATACATTGTCATGGATTAAACAAATAAGAAGTTGGGGGTGTTGAGTCTCTTGAGCCCTCCCTTTAAAGATACTCTTGGTCAGTGTCTGTTTGGCTTGTAGTCCTGACTCATACGTGAGACTTAACTTAAAGTAAACAAACTTATTACCCGTCCAATGGTATAAAAGGTGTGGTTTGTGGTCCAGACCCTTGATTGACAACCTATCTCATAATAAACTAACTCATACCAAATTAACCTTATAGAGATTTGGCTTGTAGTCCCGCCTCTAATAAAAATTCTAATCCAAGTAAACAAACTCAGTTCCCTCATAAGATGTGACCTCTAGACAGTGTCGACACGTTGACATCTGGCTTAATGTGGTCAGCTGCCTATTTGTGAACTCAATGTTATGGACTAAACAAACAAAAGGAGGTGGGGGTAGCTCATCTCTACCTCTGGAGATACACCCGCACATCTTGACAGATTATCAGCGTGACGAAGTTAAGGAATATGACATGTTTACTAGACCACTCAAAGGTCTAGACAAGCCAGTGTGCCAGACATCGCTGCTACGTATGTAATACGAATTTATAATGTAAAGTCTAGTCCCCCCCCCCCCAATAACAAACCTAGTTCCCTCGTCTGACCTCTAGAGAGTGCTTACGTCCATCGTATCTGACTTGGGGTCACCTGTCAATCAATGAACTCAATGTGATGGGCTAAACAAATAAAAAGGGGAGGGAGTTGTTCATCTAGAAATATACCTGGTTACCTTAGAGGTGTGGCTCTTGTAGTCCAGCCCCCCCCCCCAATAAAGATTAACTACTAAGTAAACAAACTCAGTTCCCTCGAAAGGTGTGACCACTAGAGAGTGTCTATACGATGACATTAAACCTACGTCCATCGTATTTAACTTGTGGTTACCTGCCTCAATGTGATGGACTAAAAAAATAAAAGGGGGTGGGAGTTGTTCATCTCTACCTCTGGAGATATACCCGCACAGCTAGACAGACGTCTGGTCAGCATGACGTAGTCAAGGAATGTAACATTTTAACATGTTAACTAACTTACTCAAAGGTCAAGACAAATTGAAAAAAGTGCCAGCCTTTGCATCTCTGTATGTAAAGCGCATTTATGATGTAAAGTTTCATCTCAATTTATATTAAGTTATTAACATGCCTTGTCTTTATAATAAACGATGTTTGGTGCATATTTATAATGGCTCTATTTTTAAGCACATTATTTTGTTTTCATATAAACATTAATACATTCTATAACAGACAGTAATGGAACGAGGTCCACTTTATGCATATTAAATAGGTGTATTTTTACTATCCGGTTTACTATCCGGTAGTGATATCCGACCGGAGCCGGATAACTGGATAGTAAAAAATGCCGGATATTCGCCAGAAGCCGGAGCCGGAGGGACTATCCGGTGCACCCCTACTTTCGACCCACACATAAGTCAGCTCTGCAAGGGTCTTTATCTGCAGCTGCGTAGATTAGGCCAGATCCGACCATATTTAACAAAGGAGTCAACAAAAACGCTAGCTGTAGCATTCATACTCTCCCGCGTTGACTACTGTAACGCCGTGCTAGCAGGTATACCTGATGACAAAATAGCCAAACTGCAACGTATACAGAACAACGCCGCACGAATAGTCCTTAGAAAAACAAGACGAGATTCTGCTACTGCTCTCTTGCGCACGCTCCATTGGCTTCCCGTTAAAGCGAGAATTGATTACAAGGTCGCCACACTTTGTCATCAGTGTTTATATAACAATGAGATGCCCTTGTACCTGAGCGAACTGATTACTCCATATGTCCTTCAGAGAGCCCTGCGCTCATTGGACTCAACGCTTTTAGTGGTGCCACGTTTCTCCCACAAAATCTACGTCTGAGGGCTTTTTCAGTGCACGGACCAAAGGTTTGTAACTCACTCCCCATCTCAGACAGACAACATGCTACACCACTTTTAAAAAGAACATTAAGACCTATCTGTTTAAAACATTTTTAGATTAATTGTCATTTTAGCTCTCGTGTTTGTGTTTGTAATGTTATTACAGCGCCTTGAGCCTACATTTTGTTTGTTAACAGCACTTTATAAATAAAATTATTATTATTATAAACTTACTTGCACATGACGTGATGTACACATAAACTTACTTGCACATGACGTGTTGTACACATAAACGTCATCAATTCCAATGTCTGAGTTGATGTAATTAAATTCATAATTGTGGTGGTTGTAATTGTAGGACTTGTAAGCATTGGTAGTAGCAACAAAATCAAGCTGTATGAGAAAACAAGAAGAGGAATAGAAAATAGGTCGCAGCTTTTTGTTTCCTGCCTTTCCTACTCGGCACGCTACCTCGTGGTTGGATTGTTCTAATGCTGCCTAAATATTTAAACGTATCTATCTCTTCAGACTAGCGACCCCGCCCTGTAAAACCTTAATTGCTACAAAAACGGCAAACGTTCAACTGTTTGAGGAGTAGTCAATTCTTACCTCAAAAACTACGTTTTGTATTTAAACAAATGTGAAAGAAACGTAACATTGTGTAGACAGCTTCCAACGTCAAGGTAATTGTATGCACAGAATACACAAACACATGAGTTCAATATAATGGTGAGCAGTATAAACAAAGTAAAACGAACTTTTATTATGAAACTACCCGACTTCAATTACATTTCAGACCTCCAAGCATCTAGTGAGCTTAAAGAAACTAGAACAATTGATGTTAATGCATTGATTAAATCGTTTACATTTCAAGTAATCTCTGTTTCCATTGTGCCTTATTGATTTCTAACATTTGATGTTTGGTAAAAAAAAAAGGGACCCCATTTAGACGTTGCGATCTATAAGGTAGATCGATAAAAAAAGCCATCGGTTTCTTGAACCTGCCCAACTAAAGTAAGTATCCATTAAGTGTCTTGAAAATCTTGAAATTAAAATCCCAGTCTTCGCCAAGATTGGAACCCGGGACTTCTCGGTTCAAAAGATAAGCGCTTTAACATTCAACCACCCCTTCACCAAAGGATATGGAGCAAAAAGATAAAAAAAAATAAGAAAAGATAATCAAAGACAAACAAACAAATACTTGAACCTGTCACACGACACAAATGGACTCAATAAGAACTGTTTCAACAGTAGACATCTTTTGGTTGCACTTACATATGTGCAAATCGCCATTCATTAAGTTCTTAATCTAAAATACCAGTATTCGAAACTCGGGACCATGAACAAGGAATCTTTTTAGATGATAGTATAAGCTTGATAAGTCAAATATATGCACACTTACACAGAAACACAATTATGTGAACTGACCTTAAATGGATGTGAGGTGTACTCACTGTCTAGGTCAACTTGACCAAGCAACCAGTCCACTTTTTGATCTCCAGATCTGGAAAACACGGGGTAGCCAGTACCTCCTCCAATCTACAAGGCGCAATAATAGTCATGTAGAAATAATGGAAAGAATCTTTGGAATGGATTGACTAACTAAATATTCTTCATTCGTTTGTTCAACTTACTCGGATATTGACGTCGAGTTGCCTGACGTCACTTCCTCTCATGGAGTACCAAAAATAAATACAATAGCCGTTGGCCGGCTGATACAGGCTGCTTTCCATAATGGCCGTGTGAAGGCCTGATTCCCGATCTGTACTTAGCTCATTTTTTATGTCCAGGCCCAAATAGGTACCTACAGGTGAGTACAAATATATGTTCCTACAGAATAGTACAAATATAACATAGATTCCTACAGGTGAGAACAAATTCAGGTTCCTACAGGTGAGAACAAATATTGGTTCCTACATGTGAGTACAAATATAACAAAGATTCCTACAGGTGAGAAAAATATAGGTTTCTACAGGTGAGTACAAATATAGGTTCCTACAGGTTATTACAAATATAACATAGATTCCTACAAGTGAAAACAAATATAGGTTCCTACAAGTGAGTACAAATATAGGTTCCTACAAGTGAGTACAAATTTAGGTGCCTACAGGTGAGAGCATATGTAATATTTACAAATAGAGACCAATAGAGTCTTACTCTGGCCAAATAGAGTCCTAGACTGGATCATAAATGCTAGTGAAATATTGACAAATATGAAAAAATATTGAAGAGAGAGAGAACACAAAAGTAGAGAGAGAGACAAAGTACCACACAGCAAAGTTATCATGAAACAACAGAGAGAAGTTGTTCAACCTTAACAAATAATGATGAAATCAGATTTACTTAGCTCTACCTTCTTGACATCTAAACGTGACAGACCGACAGCACAGACTGCACAAAATAAATGAACGCTTGTCACCTAGTGACAGTACAGCGTTCAAGTGTTGTGCTTTTTTACTGCCTTGAAGTGTGTGGGTTTTTTTTTCAATCTCTCCTTCTCCCCCTCTCTCTCTCTCCATCTCTCTCTCCCAATCTCTCTCTCCCCATCTCTCTCTCTCCATTTCTCTCTCCCCATCTCTCTCTCCCCATCTCTCTCTCCCCATCTCTCTCTCCCTCTCTCTCTCCCCATCTCTCTCTCCCCCTCTCTATCTCCACATCTCTCTCCCCATCTCTCTCTCCCCCTCTCTCTCTCCCCATCTCTCTCTCTCCATCTCTCTCTCCCAATCTCTCTCTCCCCATCTCTCTCTCCCCCTCTCTCTCTCCCCATCTCTCTCTCCCCATCTCTCTCTCCCCATCTCTCTCTCCCCCTCTCTCTCCCCATCTCTCTCTCCCCATTTCTCTCCCCCCCTCTCTCTCCCCATCTCTCTCTTCCCATCTCTCTCTCCCCATCTCTCTCTCCCCCTCTCTCTCTCCCCCTCTCTCTCTCCATCTCTCTCTCCCCATCTCTCTCTCCCCATCTCTCTCTCCCCATCTCTCTCTCCCCATCTCTCTCCCCATCTCTCTCCCCCTCTCTCTCATCCCTCTCTCTCCACTCTCTCTCTCCCCATCTCTCTCTCTCCATCTCTCTCTCTCCATCTCTCTCTCCCTCCCTCTCTCTCTCCCCCTCTCTCTCCCCCTCTCTCTCTCCATCTCTCTCTCCCCCCTCTCTCTCCCCCCTCTCTCTCTCCCCCTCTCTCTCTCCATCTCTCTCCTCATCTCTCTTTCCCCATCTCTCTCTCCATCTCTCTCTCCATCTCTCTCTCCCCCCTCTCTCTCCATCTCTCTCTCTCTTCCCCTCTCTCTCCAGCTCTCTCCCCATCTCTCTCTTCATCTCTCTCTCTCCCCCTCTCTCTCTCCCACTCTCCCCCCTCTCTCTCCCCGTCTCTCTCTCCCCCTCTCTCTCCCCCCTCTCTCTCTCACCCTCTCTCCTCCTATCTCTCCCCGTCTCTCTCTCCCCCTCTCTCTCCCCCCTCTCTCTCTCACCCTCTCTCTCTCCTCCTCTCTCTCTCCGCCGCTCTCTCTCCATCTCTCTCCCCCTCTCTCTCCCCATCTCTTTCCCCCCCCTCTCTCTCTCCATCTCTCTCCCCCTCTCTCTCTCTCTCCTCTCTCTCCCCCCCTCTCTCTCTCCATCTCTCTCCCCCCTCTTTCTCTCCATCTCTCTCCCCCTCTCTCTCCCCATCTCTCTCCCCTTCTCTCTCTCTCCATCTCTCTCCCCCTCTCTCTCCCCATCTCTCTCCCCCTCTCTCTCTCTCCATCTCTCTCCCCCTCTCTCTCCCCATCTCTCTCCCCCTCCTCCTCTCTCTTCCCCCTCTCTCTCTTTCCATCTCTCTCCCCCCTCTCTCTCTCCATCTCTCTCCCCCTCTCTCTCCATCTCTCTCCCCCTCTCTCTCCCCATCTCTCTCCCCCCTCTCTCTCTCTCCATCTCTCTCCCCCTCTCTCTCCCCCCTCTCTCTCTCCATCTCTCTCCCCTCTCTCTCCCCATCTCTCTCCCCCCTCTCTTTCCCCCTCTCTCTCCCCCCTCTCTCTCCCCCCCTCTCCCCCCTCTCTCTCTCAGATGTTGCACCTACTAGTGTTAATGCCTGCACTGTGTTCAACCCGAGGTCCAGTTAAAGCCGAACTTCCTGTATGAAGCAAGTAAAATGATGTCGTGCCACTTAGTTTAGTGTAGCCACAGCTGTCCGTTGAGTTGAAACTACAGTAAGACAGGTGCACATCTCCACTTAAAGAATCTGGGGAAAAATAGGTTTGTTTTATTATTATTATTAAATATTTCCTACTAACAACGTGTGCTATCTTAAAGAATGTCTAGAGCATGATGTGCCAATATATAAGATTTGTATTTAAGTACGAAGAACTAACTGTAATCTAGATATTTTGGCACAGCCAACGCAGACAAAACCGTTGTAGGTGTGACAATGGCAATACGTTTGTTTTGTTGTATAGATTTGTTTTTGTTTGTGCACATTTGAAGATTATTACGTCATACTGCAAATCTCCAGCAGAATGACAATGATTGCAGCGGGCAGGGTTAGAACCCGGGACCATCGAAACGACAGCTTAAAACACCACTAGGCAGCCATTATAGAAGATCCGTGTTTTTTTTTTACATATATATAATGGATATTGAATATTTTGGGAACACCTGTATGAGTCACTATCTCAGAGTGAAAAGTTAATAAATAATTGTTGGATAAATGCTTACGATGATTTGTGGATTAAACGGTAGATGGAGCTCTAGAGGGGAGTTAATCATTGTTCGGAAGATATGCTTCTAGTCTAATATCTCTTGTACAATACATAATTATGCTTCTGTGTTTGATGCTAAGTACAGCTATAGTGTTCATGTTTCCATTTAGCTGTGGAGTAGGACGTTCTCCAAAGGTATTTGACTTTATCATTTTCTTTATGAAGCGCTTATTTTAAAATGTTTTTTTCTCTAGCATTTAATAGAAAGTTTACCCTTGTCCTTTACAAATAATATAGGAATGCATGTTTTCCATACAGAAATCCATTTATTTAATCTTATCTTAATTAAGATAGCGTTTTTAATACAAATTACTAAACTTGTAGAATAAATAATAAATATTTTCCTAATAGCGTTAGTGTTAACCCACTGAAGATGACCTCGACACAGCGTGTTCATGTACTTAAGATTTGGAAATCCTATAAAGACAATACATTGCTAACCAGGCAGAACATTCTGGCCAGTTGTGACACCTAGGGCAGCCTGACATGTACGTAGAGCTAAGGTCATGTTCGTCAGGTCTCTTCTAAGAGAAGCGATCTCGTCCCTTGCAAGAGCTAAGATGTGAGAGTTTTGTGACTCTGTTTTGTTCATCTCTGTCTCTAGCCTGTGTAACATATCCAGAAGAGAGTCTCTATCTCCTTGCAACGATTCGACAAGCGCTCGTGATGTGTTCAGGTCTGCCCTTGTTTTGTTGAGGACATCAGTGAGGGCCGGAATCTATAGAAATAGAAAAGTATTATCTATCAGTCTCTATTGTATATCTTTAAGTATTGTTCATCTAATCAATTACTTTACTGAACTTACTCAACTACCAATTTATGTTTCTACCAATCTCACTTTGGGGTGTGCAGTGGCTGAGTGATTAGGCGTTTTAATGCCAAACATGGGGTCTTGGTTTCGAATCTCCGTGAAGACAGGGAATTTTTAGGGTGACCCTGAGTCCACCAAATTCTAATGGTTACCTGACTTAAGTTGGGGAAAGTAAAGTTGGTTAGTCGTTGTGCTGGCCACATGACACCCTGCTCGTTAACCGATGACCAAAGACCAACATCTGCCCTATAGATCAGAAGGTCTGAAAGGGGAAACTTTACTTTACTTACAATATCTCTGTATACATTTCATTTTACCATCTCTTGATCCATTGACTAATCAAATCTCTTCATTCAACTACCAATTGAACTTTTCAACATAATTGCATTATCGAGAGTATCCACTATGCATAGATTAATTAGTTTTACTCTAATCATTAATCAATTATTTTTTTTTGCTGAACATTCATGAATAAAGACAAACCTAATTTAGTCTTTAAGGTGGAAAAAACAGCGTGCATTAACAAGAGCTTTTTAATTGAAGGATTCAAGAGTTTGCTGACTACTACTTTTATTATCCAGAAGTTTTACCAGTGCAGTTATATGAAGATTGTTTACAAATAGTCTGTACGTATAATTATGTGCAACAGGTTATAAAAAAAATATCGATTCCTACTTACTGTTCAAAATACTTTTAGCTAAGCTATTATATTTAGATTCATTTAATTGTAGAACAATTCTAACTACTGTCAGGCATAGGAATCGATTCCCAAGATTTGGGATGAGTGCAAAACTTGACAAGACGACACAATAGAGAGATATATGACAGGTATCACAACACGTGTGTAAATAGAAAGATGTTCTATACAAGACTCTGGAATGAAGAAAGACGGTTGAACAACCTATGTAATGCCCCAACATTCCAACAGACTAAGCGATAGATGAAGGTGAAGGATTTTCAATGCATTTTACGTTTAATATGAAATCTCCATGTATTCAAACAGTGATTTCTTTAGTATTATTATTTATCTTTATTTTTTAAGTCTAATTTAGAAAGATCATGACCTACAGATACCTATAAGTAAGAAAATAACGATGGAACACTTTGACAACAAAAAATAATTAAACAATTGTTCAGTGTTTACTACTTAAGTAAGTAATCATACTGATACTTTTATAGATAATGATGGGTTTAAGACCATTACCGCTACTGGCGCTAACAACCTTGCGTCTCAAATAGCCTCTGACAACCAGTCCAACTCCATGCCTTCACGTGTGGTTCAGTTACTGAGCCTTGCGGAACCGTTACCACAGACAGGAGAAGGGGCAAAGGCGAGCAACTGGCGCCTAAACCAGTAAGCTTCGTGCAGAAGGGGCTCGTTAGCCTTGGTTGGCTACCCATCTAGGAGAAGTGAAACTGAATCCAAACCTCCGATGCCTTGCGGCTATACCCGAACGCGGGAAAGGCTTCGAGAGGCAACCCTGAGGAAAAATAAGGAGCTGGTGACCCTTAGGCAGATTGTGACCTGGTAGAGCCTGCGGCGCTACTGATCCCAAACTGTATCGTTCCTTTTGGTTACATCAGCTGTGCGGAGTGCGGAGAACTGCTGTGTGGGTGACATCGTTCTGACCATAGACAATGCCCACGCTTTCATCTCGCGAGATGAACCATAGTCGTTCTACCACTGAAGGAGGCCAACCTACTGAGACTTTATGTGCTGTTACGCAGCACCTGTTTATGTAACAAATATCAGCTCGATAAGAATATAAAAGCGGTAATATTCATTGGTAAAAATTGTTACCATTGTAAGAATTGTAATGGTAAGTACATGTTCTTTTATGTGAGTTATATGTAAGTAAGTAATAATAAATGCTAAAATGAAACAGCTTTTTCCTAAGTGGGCAACACAAAACTTAGAAACAGCTTTTTCCTAAGTGGGCAGTACAAAACTTAGAAGAGGACAAACTTGCTATTTGAAGCTAGATCAAAAGCATGACAGAACCAAACTACCTATGACCATAAAGCAACCAGTGACCTCCATCCACTCACCGACCATAAGCCGATTATTCAGTAGGATAAAAGAAACTATAGCAACACGTACAAACAAAATGCTTCATGCTACAAACACGTACTTGTTGTTTCAAAGTCTGCACATCTTTCTGGACGTTTGCCAAGTCTGTCTGAACACTTGTACAACATTGGGAGTCAGCTCCTGAGGACACAGCGACCTATGAGAAGTACAGAGAACATTTTTTAAAATCTTATTTTTCAGAGATTGTATTTTATGAGTTTTTGTTTTAACAAATGAGACGGTAATTCACTTTATTTAATGAGACAGTAAGTCACTGTATTGAATGAGACGCCAGATCACTGTATCTATTGAGACGGTAAGTTTCTGTATTTAATGAGACGGTAAGTTACTGTATTTAATGAGACGGTAAGTTACTGTATTTAATTGGACATGGATTATGAACGAGTTGTACAATGATTACTGTGTCAACTTTCAAATTTTTTGTTCCAAGATGTGATGAAACAAAATTACAGAGAGTTTGTGTTGTCAAGTGAACTCAGAGGCGGCCATCGACGAATTCGCTCATGGACAAGAAATATTAAAGCCATGGTCTTATTTTGATTGATAAAAGTAAAGTTTCGACGAAGTATTCAGCATTGTTCGCTGTCAGAGTTATTGCCAACATTCCTATATACTTGTAAATATACTTTTTGATATAATCTCCCTGACATTTATGTATTGTTTTCAAAGAGATATATGTTTTAAAGAAAAAGAACGGGTTGCTTTATTAATTTAAAAAACTCTTAACTTTAAGAAGACAAAAATTAGCCGTTGCACCAAAATTTTGCGAGAAAAAAAAGATGGTGAAATCAGATTCAATGTAACACTTGTAGTTTTTGAGACATAAACCTAACAGACGGAACGACCAACAGACAGACGTACAGACTACACAAAACTAATTGCGGCTTTTCACCTTCTGTTTGTAAATACGAAACTTAATTCCTACATTCTCTCTAAATCTCGTATTAGCTTTTCAAGTTCACGAGCTTACCGGTTGTGCGTCACATTGACCCTGGTGGCCAAGCTGGACAGTGTACATGCACTGACCCCCAATAAAACTGCAGCCAGGCGTAAAGTCCACAGCGTTGACCGTACCAACGATAGCCAAAAGGACCAACCTGAGAGCTTCCATCTTGGTGCAGTAAGTTGGACTAAATGAAGAGATCTATTAATCAAGCACATGTTAAAAAGCAGCGTTTTCCCATGCATTGTTTTTCATTCAATTGATAAGAATAGAAAGTCAGAGGTGTTTCTAAAAGGTGGCCATACAAGTCTTTGAGAGTATACCAAAAGTTTTCAGTCTGAACTCAAGGGTTGAGACAAAGTTCATGGGAGTTAAAAGCTCAAGACAAAGATAATTTCATTTTACTTGGTTTATACTGACTAGCTGTGGATGTTCATTGAAATGATACTATCAGTTAGAAAGCTTTGCTGATATTTGGCACAATTATTTCTTTTATCAAGCAACACAAGAATCAATTTTAAAAAATAAAAATAATTAGTTAATTAACTATTGATAATTAATTATTTTGGTTGGTATCTTGAACAAGGTAAAGAAAACGTACTTAATGAATGTGGTGGTATAGGTAGAATTAGACCTCTTAAGGATTTTTGAGCCCTGATTGAATATTCCTTAATGGATTTAAAAAAATATCAGGTAACATTCTTATGATACCCCCTTTGTCTTTTTCTCTTTCCCAACTGGTCCAGACAAGTGTTAGAATCACAGTGCATTGAGAAAGTGTTAGAATCACAGTGCATTGAGAAAGTGTTAGAATCACAGTGCATTGAGAAAGTGTTAGAATCACAGTGCATTGAGAAAGTGTTAGAATCACAGTGCATTGAGAAAGTGTTAGAATCACAGTGCATTGAGAAAGTGTTAGAATTACAGTGCATTGAGAAAGTGTTAGAATCACAGTGCATT
Organism: Biomphalaria sudanica; assembly: GCA_036873155.1. Taxonomy (NCBI): domain Eukaryota; kingdom Metazoa; phylum Mollusca; class Gastropoda; family Planorbidae; genus Biomphalaria; species Biomphalaria sudanica. The sequence continues at coordinate 2,652,755 of JAZGLO010001986.1, forward strand.
GAGAAAGTGTAAGAATCACAGTGCATTGAGAAGGTGTTAGAATCACAGTGCATTGAGAAGGTGTTACAATCACAGTGCATTGAGAAGGTGTTAGAATCACAGTGCATTGAGAAGGTGTTAGAATCACAGTGCATTGAGAAGGTGTTAGAATCACAGTGCATTGAGAAGGTGTTAGAATCACAGTGCATTGAGAAGGTGTTAGAATCACAGTGCATTGAGAAAGTGTTAGAATCACAGTGCATTGAGAAAGTGTTAGAATCACAGTGCATTGAGAAGGTGTTAGAATCACAGTGCATTGAGAAAGTGTTAGAATCACAGTGCATTGAGAAGGTGTTAGAATCACAGTGCATTGAGAAAGTGTTAGAATCACAGTGCATTGAGAAGGTGTTAGAATCACAGTGCATTGAGAAAGTGTTAGAATCACAGTGCATTGAGAAAGTGTTAGAATCACAGTGCATTGAGAAGGTGTTAGAATCACAGTGCATTAAGAAGGTGTTAGAATCACAGTGCATTGAGAAAGTGTTAGAATCACAGTGCATTGAGAAGGTGTTAGAATCACAGTGCATTGAGAAGGTGTTAGAATCACAGTGCATTGAGAAGGTGTTAGAATCACAGTGCATTGAGAAGGTGTTAGAATCACAGTGCATTGAGAAAGTGTTAGAATCACAGTGCATTGAGAAAGTGTTAGAATCACAGTGCATTGAGAAAGTGTTAGAATCACAGTGCATTGAGAAGGTGTTAGAATCACAGTGCATTGAGAAAGTGTTAGAATCACAGTGCATTGAGAAGGTGTTAGAATCACAGTGCATTGAGAAGGTGTTAGAATCACAGTGCATTGAGAAAGTGTTAGAATCACAGTGCATTGAGAAGGTGTTAGAATCACAGTGCATTGAGAAAGTGTTAGAATCACAGTGCACTGAGAAAGTGTTAGAATCACAGTGCATTGAGAAAGTGTTAGAATCACAGTGCATTGAGAAGGTGTTAGAATCACAGTGCATTGAGAAAGTGTTAGAATCACAGTGCACTGAGAAAAGGTTAGAATCACAGTGCATTGAGAAGGTGTTAGAATCACAGTGCATTGAGAAAGTGTTAGAATCACAGTGCATTGAGAAAGTGTTAGAATCACAGTGCATTGAGAAAGTGTTAGAATCACAGTGCATTGAGAAGGTGTTAGAATCACAGTGCATTGAGAAGGTGTTAGAATCACAGTGCATTGAGAAGGTGTTAGAATCACAGTGCATTGAGAAGGTGTTAGAATCACAGTGCATTGAGAAGGTGTTAGAATCACAGTGCATTGAGAAAGTGTTAGAATCACAGTGCATTGAGAAGGTGTTAGAATCACAGTGCATTGAGAAAGTTTTAGAATCACAGTGGATTGAGAAGGTGTTAGAATCACAGTGAATTGAGAAAGTGTTAGAATCACAGTGCATTGAGAAGGTGTTAGAATCACAGTGCATTGAGAAGGTGTTAGAATCACAGTGCATTGAGAAGGTGTTAGAATCACAGTGCATTGAGAAGGTGTTAGAATCACAGTGCTTTGAGAAAGTGTTAGAATCACAGTGCATTGAGAAGGTGTTAGAATCACAGTGCATTGAGAAAGTTTTAGAATCACAGTGCATTGAGAAGGTGTTAGAATCACAGTGAATTGAGAAAGTGTTAGAATCACAGTGAATTGAGAAAGTGTTAGAATCACAGTGCATTGAGAAGGTGTTAGAATCACAGTGCATTGAGAAGGTGTTAGAATCACAGTGCATTGAGAAGGTGTTAGAATCACAGTGCATTGAGAAGGTGTTAGAATCACAGTGCTTTGAGAAAGTGTTAGAATCACAGTGCATTGAGAAGGTGTTAGAATCACAGTGCATTGAGAAGGTGTTAGAATCACAGTGCATTGAGAAAGTTTTAGAATCACAGTGCATTGAGAAGGTGTTAGAATCACAGTGAATTGAGAAAGTGTTAGAATCACAGTGCATTGAGAAGGTGTTAGAATCACAGTGCATTGAGAAGGTGTTAGAATCACAGTGCATTGAGAAGGTGTTAGAATCACAGTGCATTGAGAAGGTGTTAGAATCACAGTGCTTTGAGAAAGTGTTAGAATCACAGTGCATTGAGAAGGTGTTAGAATCACAGTGCATTGAGAAGGTGTTAGAATCACAGTGCATTGAGAAGGTGTTAGAATCACAGTGCATTGAGAAGGTGTTAGAATCACAGTGCATTGAGAAGGTGTTAGAATCACAGTGCTTTGAGAAAGTGTTAGAATCACAGTGCATTGAGAAGGTGTTAGAATCACAGTGCATTGAGAAGGTGTTAGAATCACAGTGCATTGAGAAAGTGTTAGAATCACAGTGCATTGAGAAAGTGTTAGAATCACAGTGCATTGAGAAGGTGTTAGAATCACAGTGCATTGAGAAGGTGTTAGAATCACAGTGCATTGAGAAAGTGTTAGAATCACAGTGCATTGAGAAGGTGTTAGAATCACAGTGCATTGAGAAAGTGTTAGAATCACAGTGCATTGAGAAGGTGTTAGAATCACAGTGCATTGAGAAAGTGTTAGAATCACAGTGCATTGAGAAGGTGTTAGAATCACAGTGCATTGAGAAAGTGTTAGAATCACAGTGCATTGAGAAGGTGTTAGAATCAAAGTGCATTGAGAAGGTGTTAGAATCACAGTGCATTGAGAAGGTGTTAGAATCACAGTGCATTGAGAAGGTGTTAGAATCACAGTGCATTGAGAAGGTGTTAGAATCACAGTGCATTGAGAAGGTGTTAGAATCACAGTGCATTGAGAAAGTGTTAGAATCACAGTGCATTGAGAAGGTGTTAGAATCACAGTGCATTGAGAAAGTTTTAGAATCACAGTGCATTGAGAAGGTGTTAGAATCACAGTGAATTGAGAAAGTGTTAGAATCACAGTGCATTGAGAAGGTGTTAGAATCACAGTGCATTGAGAAGGTGTTAGAATCACAGTGCATTGAGAAGGTGTTAGAATCACAGTGCATTGAGAAAGTGTTAGAATCACAGTGCATTGAGAAGGTGTTAGAATCACAGTGCATTGAGAAAGTTTTAGAATCACAGTGCATTGAGAAGGTGTTAGAATCACAGTGAATTGAGAAAGTGTTAGAATCACAGTGCATTGAGAAGGTGTTAGAATCACAGTGCATTGAGAAGGTGTTAGAATCACAGTGCATTGAGAAGGTGTTAGAATCACAGTGCATTGAGAAGGTGTTAGAATCACAGTGCATTGAGAAAGTGTTAGAATCACAGTGCATTGAGAAGGTGTTAGAATCACAGTGCATTGAGAAGGTGTTAGAATCACAGTGCATTGAGAAAGTGTTAGAATCACAGTGCATTGAGAAAGTGTTAGAATCACAGTGCATTGAGAAAGTGTTAGAATCACAGTGCATTGAGAAAGTGTTAGAATCACAGTGCATTGAGAAAGTGTTAGAATCACAGTGCATTGAGAAAGTGTTAGAATCACAGTGCATTGAGAAAGTGTTAGAATCACAGTGCATTGAGAAAGTGTTAGAATCACAGTGCATTGAGAAGGTGTTAGAATCACAGTGCATTGAGAAAGTGTTAGAATCACAGTGCATTGAGAAAGTGTTAGAATCACAGTGCATTGAGAAAGTGTTAGAATCACAGTGCATTGAGAAAGTGTTAGAATCACAGTGCATTGAGAAAGTGTTAGAATCACAGTGCATTGAGAAAGTGTTAGAATCACAGTGCATTGAGAAGGTGTTAGAATCACAGTGCATTGAGAAGGTGTTAGAATCACAGTGCATTGAGAAAGTGTTAGAATCACAGTGCATTGAGAAAGTGTTAGAATCACAGTGCATTGAGAAAGTGTTAGAATCACAGTGCATTGAGAAGGTGTTAGAATCACAGTGCATTGAGAAAGTGTTAGAATCACAGTGCATTGAGAAGGTGTTAGAATCACAGTGCATTGAGAAAGTGTTAGAATCACAGTGCATTGAGAAAGTGTTAGAATCACAGTGCATTGAGAAAGTGTTAGAATCACAGTGCATTGAGAAAGTGTTAGAATCACAGTGCATTGAGAAAGTGTTAGAATCACAGTGCATTGAGAAAGTGTTAGAATCACAGTGCATTGAGAAAGTGTTAGAATCACAGTGCATTGAGAAAGTGTTAGAATCACAGTGCATTGAAAAAGTGTTAGAATCACAGTGCATTGAGAAGGTGTTAGAATCACAGTGCATTGAGAAGGTGTTAGAATCACAGTGCATTGAGAAGGTGTTAGAATCACAGTGCATTGAGAAGGTGTTAGAATCACAGTGCATTGAGAAAGTGTTAGAATCACAGTGCATTGAGAAGGTGTTAGAATCACAGTGCATTGAGAAAGTGTTAGAATCACAGTGCACTGAGAAAGTGTTAGAATCACAGTGCATTGAGAAAGTGTTAGAATCACAGTGCATTGAGAAAGTGTTAGAATCACAGTGCATTGAGAAAGTGTTAGAATCACAGTGCATTGAGAAAGTGTTAGAATCACAGTGCATTGAGAAGGTGTTAGAATCACAGTGCATTGAGAAGGTGTTAGAATCACAGTGCATTGAGAAAGTGTTAGAATCACAGTGCATTGAGAAAGTGTTAGAATCACAGTGCATTGAGAAAGTGTTAGAATCACAGTGCATTGAGAAAGTGTTAGAATCACAGTGCATTGAGAAAGTGTTAGAATCACAGTGCATTGAGAAAGTGTTAGAATCACAGTGCATTGAGAAAGTGTTAGAATCACAGTGCATTGAGAAAGTGTTAGAATCACAGTGCATTGAAAAGTGTTAGAATCACAGTGCATTGAGAAGGTGTTAGAATCACAGTGCATTGAGAAGGTGTTAGAATCACAGTGCATTGAGAAGGTGTTAGAATCACAGTGCATTGAGAAGGTGTTAGAATCACAGTGCATTGAGAAGTGTTAGAATCACAGTGCATTGAGAAGGTGTTAGAATCACAGTGCATTGAGAAAGTGTTAGAATCACAGTGCATTGAGAAAGTGTTAGAATCACAGTGCATTGAGAAAGTGTTAGAATCACAGTGCATTGAAAAGTGTTAGAATCACAGTGCATTGAGAAGGTGTTAGAATCACAGTGCATTGAGAAGGTGTTAGAATCACAGTGCATTGAGAAGGTGTTAGAATCACAGTGCATTGAGAAGGTGTTAGAATCACAGTGCATTGAGAAAGTGTTAGAATCACAGTGCATTGAGAAGGTGTTAGAATCACAGTGCATTGAGAAAGTGTTAGAATCACAGTGCACTGAGAAAGTGTTAGAATCACAGTGCATTGAGAAAGTGTTAGAATCACAGTGCATTGAGAAAGTGTTAGAATCACAGTGCATTGAGAAAGTGTTAGAATCACAGTGCATTGAGAAAGTGTTAGAATCACAGTGCATTGAGAAGGTGTTAGAATCACAGTGCATTGAGAAAGTGTTAGAATCACAGTGCATTGAGAAAGTGTTAGAATCACAGTGCATTGAGAAAGTGTTAGAATCACAGTGCATTGAGAAAGTGTTAGAATCACAGTGCATTGAGAAAGTGTTAGAATCACAGTGCATTGAGAAAGTGTTAGAATCACAGTGCATTGAGAAAGTGTTAGAATCACAGTGCATTGAGAAAGTGTTAGAATCACAGTGCATTGAGAAAGTGTTAGAATCACAGTGCATTGAGAAAGTGTTAGAATCACAGTGCATTGAAAAAGTGTTAGAATCACAGTGCACTGAGAAAGTGTTAGAATCACAGTGCACTGAGAAAGTGTTAGAATCACAGTGCATTGAGAAAGTGTTAGAATCACAGTGCATTGAGAAAGTGTTAGAATCACAGTGCATTGAGAAGGTGTTAGAATCACAGTGCATTGAGAAGGTGTTAGAATCACAGTGCATTAGAAGGTGTTAGAATCACAGTGCATTGAGAAAGTGTTAGAATCACAGTGCATTGAGAAAGTGTTAGAATCACAGTGCATTGAGAAAGTGTTAGAATCACAGTGCATTGAGAAAGTGTTAGAATCACAGTGCATTGAGAAAGTGTTAGAATCACAGTGCATTGAGAAGGTGTTAGAATCACAGTGCATTGAGAAGGTGTTAGAATCACAGTGCATTGAGAAAGTGTTAGAATCACAGTGCATTGAGAAAGTGTTAGAATCACAGTGCATTGAGAAAGTGTTAGAATCACAGTGCATTGAGAAGGTGTTAGAATCACAGTGCATTGAGAAAGTGTTAGAATCACAGTGCATTGAGAAGGTGTTAGAATCACAGTGCATTGAGAAAGTGTTAGAATCACAGTGCATTGAGAAAGTGTTAGAATCACAGTGCATTGAGAAAGTGTTAGAATCACAGTGCATTGAGAAAGTGTTAGAATCACAGTGCATTGAGAAAGTGTTAGAATCACAGTGCATTGAGAAAGTGTTAGAATCACAGTGCATTGAGAAAGTGTTAGAATCACAGTGCATTGAGAAAGTGTTAGAATCACAGTGCATTGAGAAAGTGTTAGAATCACAGTGCATTGGAAAGTGTTAGAATCACAGTGCATTGAAAAAGTGTTAGAATCACAGTGCATTGAGAAGGTGTTAGAATCACAGTGCATTGAGAAGGTGTTAGAATCACAGTGCATTGAGAAGGTGTTAGAATCACAGTGCATTGAGAAGGTGTTAGAATCACAGTGCATTGAGAAAGTGTTAGAATCACAGTGCATTGAGAAGGTGTTAGAATCACAGTGCATTGAGAAAGTGTTAGAATCACAGTGCACTGAGAAAGTGTTAGAATCAAAGTGCATTGAGAAAGTGTTAGAATCACAGTGCATTGAGAAAGTGTTAGAATCACAGTGCATTGAGAAAGTGTTAGAATCACAGTGCATTGAGAAAGTGTTAGAATCACAGTGCATTGAGAAGGTGTTAGAATCACAGTGCATTGAGAAGGTGTTAGAATCACAGTGCATTGAGAAAGTGTTAGAATCACAGTGCATTGAGAAAGTGTTAGAATCACAGTGCATTGAGAAAGTGTTAGAATCACAGTGCATTGAGAAAGTGTTAGAATCACAGTGCATTGAGAAAGTGTTAGAATCACAGTGCATTGAGAAAGTGTTAGAATCACAGTGCATTGAGAAAGTGTTAGAATCACAGTTCATTGAGAAAGTGTTAGAATCACAGTGCATTGAGAAAGTGTTAGAATCACAGTGCATTGAGAAAGTGTTAGAATCACAGTGCATTGAAAAAGTGTTAGAATCACAGTGCCCTGAGAAGGTGTTAGAATCACAGTGCATTGAGAAGGTGTTAGAATCACAGTGCATTGAGAAGGTGTTAGAATCACAGTGCATTGAGAAGGTGTTAGAATCACAGTGCATTGAGAAAGTGTTAGAATCACAGTGCATTGAGAAGGTGTTAGAATCACAGTGCATTGAGAAAGTGTTAGAATCACAGTGCACTGAGAAAGTGTTAGAATCACAGTGCATTGAGAAAGTGTTAGAATCACAGTGCATTGAGAAAGTATTAGAATCACAGTGCATTGAGAAAGTGTTAGAATCACAGTGCATTGAAAAAATGTTAGAATCACAGTGCACTGAGAAAGTGTGAGAATCACAGTGCACTGAGAAAGTGTTAGAATCACAGTGCATTGAGAAAGTGTTAGAATCACAGTGCATTGAGAAAGTGTTAGAATCACAGTGCATTGAGAAGGTGTTAGAATCACAGTGCATTGAGAAGGTGTTAGAATCACAGTGCATTGAGAAAGTGTTAGAATCACAGTGCATTGAGAAAATGTTAGAATCACAGTGCATTGAGAAAGTGTTAGAATCACAGTGCATTGAGAAAGTGTTAGAATCACAGTGCATTGAGAAAGTGTTAGAATCACAGTGCATTGAGAAGGTGTTAGAATCACAGTGCATTGAGAAGGTGTTAGAATCACAGTGCATTGAGAAAGTGTTAGAATCACAGTGCATTGAGAAAATGTTAGAATCACAGTGCATTGAGAAAGTGTTAGAATCACAGTGCATTGAGAAAGTGTTAGAATCACAGTGCATTGAGAAAGTGTTAGAATCACAGTGCATTGAAAAAGTGTTAGAATCACAGTGCACTGAGAAAGTGTGAGAATCACAGTGCACTGAGAAAGTGTTAGAATCACAGTGCATTGAGAAAGTGTTAGAATCACAGTGCATTGAGAAAGTGTTAGAATCACAGTGCATTGAGAAAGTGTTAGAATCACAGTGCACTGAGAAAGTGTTAGAATCACAGTGCACTGAGAAAGTGTTAGAATCACAGTGCATTGAGAAAGTGTTAGAATCACAGTGCATTGAGAAAGTGTTAGAATCACAGTGCATTGAGAAGGTGTTAGAATCACAGTGCATTGAGAAGGTGTTAGAATCACAGTGCATTAAGAAGGTGTTAGAATCACAGTGCATTGAGAAAGTGTTAGAATCACAGTGCATTGAGAAAGTGTTAGAATCACAGTGCATTGAGAAAGTGTTAGAATCACAGTGCATTGAGAAAGTGTTAGAATCACAGTGCATTGAGAAAGTGTTAGAATCACAGTGCATTGAGAAGGTGTTAGAATCACAGTGCATTGAGAAGGTGTTAGAATCACAGTGCATTGAGAAAGTGTTAGAATCACAGTGCATTGAGAAAGTGTTAGAATCACAGTGCATTGAGAAAGTGTTAGAATCACAGTGCATTGAGAAAGTGTTAGAATCACAGTGCATTGAGAAAGTGTTAGAATCACAGTGCATTGAGAAGGTGTTAGAATCACAGTGCATTGAGAAAGTGTTAGAATCACAGTGCATTGAGAAAGTGTTAGAATCACAGTGCATTGAGAAAGTGTTAGAATCACAGTGCATTGAGAAAGTGTTAGAATCACAGTGCATTGAGAAAGTGTTAGAATCACAGTGCATTGAGAAAGTGTTAGAATCACAGTGCATTGAGAAAGTGTTAGAATCACAGTGCATTGAGAAAGTGTTAGAATCACAGTGCATTGAGAAAGTGTTAGAATCACAGTGCATTGAGAAAGTGTTAGAATCACAGTGCATTGAAAAAGTGTTAGAATCACAGTGCATTGAGAAGGTGTTAGAATCACAGTGCATTGAGAAGGTGTTAGAATCACAGTGCATTGAGAAGGTGTTAGAATCACAGTGCATTGAGAAGGTGTTAGAATCACAGTGCATTGAGAAAGTGTTAGAATCACAGTGCATTGAGAAGGTGTTAGAATCACAGTGCATTGAGAAAGTGTTAGAATCACAGTGCACTGAGAAAGTGTTAGAATCACAGTGCATTGAGAAAGTGTTAGAATCACAGTGCATTGAGAAAGTGTTAGAATCACAGTGCATTGAGAAAGTGTTAGAATCACAGTGCATTGAGAAAGTGTTAGAATCACAGTGCATTGAGAAGGTGTTAGAATCACAGTGCATTGAGAAGGTGTTAGAATCACAGTGCATTGAGAAAGTGTTAGAATCACAGTGCATTGAGAAAGTGTTAGAATCACAGTGCATTGAGAAAGTGTTAGAATCACAGTGCATTGAGAAAGTGTTAGAATCACAGTGCATTGAGAAAGTGTTAGAATCACAGTGCATTGAGAAAGTGTTAGAATCACAGTGCATTGAGAAAGTGTTAGAATCACAGTTCATTGAGAAAGTGTTAGAATCACAGTGCATTGAGAAAGTGTTAGAATCACAGTGCATTGAGAAAGTGTTAGAATCACAGTGCATTGAAAAAGTGTTAGAATCACAGTGCCCTGAGAAGGTGTTAGAATCACAGTGCATTGAGAAGGTGTTAGAATCACAGTGCATTGAGAAGGTGTTAGAATCACAGTGCATTGAGAAGGTGTTAGAATCACAGTGCATTGAGAAAGTGTTAGAATCACAGTGCATTGAGAAGGTGTTAGAATCACAGTGCATTGAGAAAGTGTTAGAATCACAGTGCACTGAGAAAGTGTTAGAATCACAGTGCATTGAGAAAGTGTTAGAATCACAGTGCATTGAGAAAGTATTAGAATCACAGTGCATTGAGAAAGTGTTAGAATCACAGTGCATTGAAAAAATGTTAGAATCACAGTGCACTGAGAAAGTGTGAGAATCACAGTGCACTGAGAAAGTGTTAGAATCACAGTGCATTGAGAAAGTGTTAGAATCACAGTGCATTGAGAAAGTGTTAGAATCACAGTGCATTGAGAAGGTGTTAGAATCACAGTGCATTGAGAAGGTGTTAGAATCACAGTGCATTGAGAAAGTGTTAGAATCACAGTGCATTGAGAAGGTGTTAGAATCACAGTGCATTGAGAAAGTGTTAGAATCACAGTGCATTGAGAAAGTGTTAGAATCACAGTGCATTGAGAAAGTGTTAGAATCACAGTGCATTGAGAAGGTGTTAGAATCACAGTGCATTGAGAAGGTGTTAGAATCACAGTGCATTGAGAAAGTGTTAGAATCACAGTGCATTGAGAAAATGTTAGAATCACAGTGCATTGAGAAAGTGTTAGAATCACAGTGCATTGAGAAAGTGTTAGAATCACAGTGCATTGAGAAAGTGTTAGAATCACAGTGCATTGAAAAAGTGTTAGAATCACAGTGCACTGAGAAAGTGTGAGAATCACAGTGCACTGAGAAAGTGTTAGAATCACAGTGCATTGAGAAAGTGTTAGAATCACAGTGCATTGAGAAAGTGTTAGAATCACAGTGCATTGAGAAAGTGTTAGAATCACAGTGCATTGAGAAGGTGTTAGAATCACAGTGCATTGAGAAGGTGTTAGAATCACAGTGCATTGAGAAAGTGTTAGAATCACAGTGCATTGAGAAAGTGTTAGAATCACAGTGCATTGAGAAAGTGTTAGAATCACAGTGCATTGAGAAAGTGTTAGAATCACAGTGCATTGAGAAAGTGTTAGAATCACAGTGCATTGAGAAAGTGTTAGAATCACAGTGCATTGAGAAAGTGTTAGAATCACAGTGCATTGAGAAAGTGTTAGAATCACAGTGCATTGAGAAAGTGTTAGAATCACAGTGCATTGAGAAGGTGTTAGAATCACAGTGCATTGAGAAGGTGTTAGAATCACAGTGCATTGAGAAAGTGTTAGAATCACAGTGCATTGAGAAAGTGTTAGAATCACAGTGCATTGAGAAAGTGTTAGAATCACAGTGCATTGAGAAAGTGTTAGAATCACAGTGCATTGAGAAAGTGTTAGAATCACAGTGCATTGAGAAGGTGTTAGAATCACAGTGCATTGAGAAGGTGTTAGAATCACAGTGCATTGAGAAAGTGTTAGAATCACAGTGCATTGAGAAAGTGTTAGAATCACAGTGCATTGAGAAAGTGTTAGAATCACAGTGCATTGAGAAAGTGTTAGAATCACAGTGCATTGAGAAAGTGTTAGAATCACAGTGCATTGAGAAAGTGTTAGAATCACAGTGCATTGAGAAAGTGTTAGAATCACAGTGCATTGAGAAAGTGTTAGAATCACAGTGCATTGAGAAAGTGTTAGAATCACAGTGCATTGAGAAAGTGTTAGAATCACAGTGCATTGAGAAAGGTGTTAGAATCACAGTGCATTGAGAAGGTGTTAGAATCACAGTGCATTGAGAAGGTGTTAGAATCACAGTGCATTGAGAAAGTGTTAGAATCACAGTGCATTGAGAAAGTGTTAGAATCACAGTGCATTGAGAAAGTGTTAGAATCACAGTGCATTGAGAAAGTGTTAGAATCACAGTGCATTGAGAAAGTGTTAGAATCACAGTGCATTGAGAAAGTGTTAGAATCACAGTGCATTGAGAAAGTGTTAGAATCACAGTGCATTGAGAAAGTGTTAGAATCACAGTGCATTGAGAAAGTGTTAGAATCACAGTGCATTGAGAAAGTGTTAGAATCACAGTGCATTGAGAAAGTGTTAGAATCACAGTGCATTGAGAAAGTGTTAGAATCACAGTGCATTGAGAAAGGTGTTAGAATCACAGTGCATTGAGAAAGTGTTAGAATCACAGTGCATTGAGAAAGTGTTAGAATCACAGTGCATTGAGAAAGTGTTAGAATCACAGTGCATTGAGAAAGTGTTAGAATCACAGTGCATTGAGAAGTGTTAGAATCACAGTGCATTGAGAAAGTGTTAGAATCACAGTGCATTGAGAAAGTGTTAGAATCACAGTGCATTGAGAAGGTGTTAGAATCACAGTGCATTGAGAAAGTGTTAGAATCACAGTGCATTGAGAAAGTGTTAGAATCACAGTGCATTGAGAAAGTGTTAGAATCACAGTGCATTGAGAAAGTGTTAGAATCACAGTGCATTGAGAAAGTGTTAGAATCACAGTGCATTGAGAAAGTGTTAGAATCACAGTGCATTGAGAAAGTGTTAGAATCACAGTGCATTGAGAAAGTGTTAGAATCACAGTGCATTGAGAAAGTGTTAGAATCACAGTGCATTGAAAAAGTGTTAGAATCACAGTGCATTGAGAAGGTGTTAGAATCACAGTGCATTGAGAAGGTGTTAGAATCACAGTGCATTGAGAAGGTGTTAGAATCACAGTGCATTGAGAAAGTGTTAGAATCACAGTGCATTGAGAAAGTGTTAGAATCACAGTGCATTGAGAAAGTGTTAGAATCACAGTGCATTGAGAAAGTGTTAGAATCACAGTGCATTGAGAAAGTGTTAGAATCACAGTGCATTGAGAAAGTGTTAGAATCACAGTGCATTGAGAAAGTGTTAGAATCACAGTGCATTGAGAAGGTGTTAGAATCACAGTGCATTGAGAAAGTGTTAGAATCACAGTGCATTGAGAAAGTGTTAGAATCACAGTGCATTGAGAAAGTGTTAGAATCACAGTGCATTGAGAAAGTGTTAGAATCACAGTGCATTGAGAAAGTGTTAGAATCACAGTGCATTGAGAAAGTGTTAGAATCACAGTGCATTGAGAAAGTGTTAGAATCACAGTGCATTGAGAAGGTGTTAGAATCACAGTGCATTGAGAAGGTGTTAGAATCACAGTGCATTGAGAAAGTGTTAGAATCACAGTGCATTGAGAAAGTGTTAGAATCACAGTGCATTGAGAAAGTGTTAGAATCACAGTGCATTGAGAAGGTGTTAGAATCACAGTGCATTGAGAAAGTGTAAGAAACACAGTGCATTGAGAAGGTGTTAGAATCACAGTGCATTGAGAAGGTGTTAGAATCACAGTGCATTGAGAAAGTGTTAGAATCACAGTGCATTGAGAAAGTGTTAGAATCACAGTGCATTGAGAAAGTGTTAGAGTCACAGTGCATTGAGAAAGTGTTAGAATCACAGTGCATTGAGAAAGTGTTAGAATCACAGTGCATTGAGAAAGTGTTAGAATCACAGTGCATTGAGAAAGTGTTAGAATCACAGTGCATTGAGAAAGTGTTAGAATCACAGTGCATTGAGAAAGTGTTAGAATCACAGTGCATTGAAAAAGTGTTAGAATCACAGTGCATTGAAAAAGTGTTAGAATCACAGTGCATTGAGAAGGTGTTAGAATCACAGTGCATTGAGAAGGTGTTAGAATCACAGTGCATTGAGAAGGTGTTAGAATCACAGTGCATTGAGAAGGTGTTAGAATCACAGTGCATTGAGAAAGTGTTATAATCACAGTGCATTGAGAAGGTGTTAGAATCACAGTGCACTGAGAAAATGTTAGAATCACAGTGCATTGAAAAAGTGTTAGAATCACAGTGCATTGAGAAAGTGTTAGAATCACAGTGCATTGAGAAAGTGTTAGAATCACAGTGCATTGAGAAAGTGTTAGAATCACAGTGCATTGAGAAGGTGTTAGAATCACAGTGCATTGAGAAGGTGTTAGAATCACAGTGCATTGAGAAAGTGTTAGAATCACAGTGCATTGAGAAAGTGTTAGAATCACAGTGCATTGAGAAGGTGTTAGAATCACAGTGCATTGAGAAGGTGTTAGAATCACAGTGCATTGAGAAGGTGTTAGAATCACAGTGCATTGAGAAGGTGTTAGAATCACAGTGCATTGAGAAGGTGTTAGAATCACAGTGCATTGAGAAGGTGTTAGAATCACAGTGCATTGAGAAGGTGTTAGAATCACAGTGAATTGAGAAAGTGTTAGAATCACAGTGCATTGAGAAGGTGTTAGAATCACAGTGCATTGAGAAAGTGTTAGAATCACAGTGCATTGAGAAAGTGTTAGAATCACAGTGCATTGAGAAGGTGTTAGAATCACAGTGCATTTAGAAGGTGTTAGAATCACAGTGCATTGAGAAAGTGTTAGAATCACAGTGCATTGAGAAAGTGTTAGAATCACAGTGCATTGAGAAAGTGTTAGAGTCACAGTGCATTGAGAAAGTGTTAGAATCACAGTGCATTGAGAAAGTGTTAGAATCACAGTGCATTGAGAAAGTGTTAGAATCACAGTGCATTGAGAAAGTGTTAGAATCACAGTGCATTGAGAAAGTGTTAGAATCACAGTGCATTGAGAAAGTGTTAGAATCACAGTGCATTGAAAAAGTGTTAGAATCACAGTGCATTGAGAAGGTGTTAGAATCACAGTGCATTGAGAAGGTGTTAGAATCACAGTGCATTGAGAAGGTGTTAGAATCACAGTGCATTGAGAAGGTGTTAGAATCACAGTGCATTGAGAAAGTGTTAGAATCATAGTGCATTGAGAAGGTGTTAGAATCACAGTGCATTGAGAAAGTGTTATAATCACAGTGCACTGAGAAAGTGTTAGAATCACAGTGCATTGAAAAAGTGTTAGAATCACAGTGCATTGAGAAAGTGTTAGAATCACAGTGCATTGAGAAAGTGTTAGAATCACAGTGCATTGAGAAAGTGTTAGAATCACAGTGCATTGAGAAGGTGTTAGAATCACAGTGCATTGAGAAGGTGTTAGAATCACAGTGCATTGAGAAAGTGTTAGAATCACAGTGCATTGAGAAAGTGTTAGAATCACAGTGCATTGAGAAGGTGTTAGAATCACAGTGCATTGAGAAGGTGTTAGAATCACAGTGCATTGAGAAGGTGTTAGAATCACAGTGCATTGAGAAGGTGTTAGAATCACAGTGCATTGAGAAGGTGTTAGAATCACAGTGCATTGAGAAGGTGTTAGAATCACAGTGCATTGAGAAGGTGTTAGAATCACAGTGAATTGAGAAAGTGTTAGAATCACAGTGCATTGAGAAGGTGTTAGAATCACAGTGCATTGAGAAAGTGTTAGAATCACAGTGCATTGAGAAAGTGTTAGAATCACAGTGCATTGAGAAGGTGTTAGAATCACAGTGCATTTAGAAGGTGTTAGAATCACAGTGCATTGAGAAAGTGTTAGAATCACAGTGCATTGAGAAAGTGTTAGAATAACAGTGCATTGAGAAAGTGTTAGAATCACAGTGCATTGAGAAAGTGTTAGAATCACAGTGCATTGAGAAGGTGTTAGAATCACAGTGCACTGAGAAGGTGTTAGAATCACAGTGCATTGAGAAAGTGTTAGAATCACAGTGCATTGAGAAAGTGTTAGAATCACAGTGCATTGAGAAAGTGTTAGAATCACAGTGCATTGAGAAGGTGTTAGAATCACAGTGCATTGAGAAAGTGTTAGAATCACAGTGCATTGAGAAGGTGTTAGAATCACAGTGCATTGAGAAGGTGTTAGAATCACAGTGCATTGAGAAAGTGTTAGAATCACAGTGCATTGAGAAAGTGTTAGAATCACAGTGCATTGAGAAGGTGTTAGAATCACAGTGCATTTAGAAGGTGTTAGAATCACAGTGCATTGAGAAAGTGTTAGAATCACAGTGCATTGAGAAAGTGTTAGAATAACAGTGCATTGAGAAAGTGTTAGAATCACAGTGCATTGAGAAAGTGTTAGAATCACAGTGCATTGAGAAAGTGTTAGAATCACAGTGCACTGAGAAGGTGTTAGAACCACAGTGCATTGAGAAAGTGTTAGAATCACAGTGCATTGAGAAAGTGTTAGAATCACAGTGCATTGAGAAAGTGTTAGAATCACAGTGCATTGAGAAAGTGTTAGAATCACAGTGCATTGAGAAAGTGTTAGAATCACAGTGCATTGAGAAGGTGTTAGAATCACAGTGCATTGAGAAGGTGTTAGAATCACAGTGCATTGAGAAAGTGTTAGAATCACAGTGCATTTAGAAAGTGTTAGAATCACAGTGCATTGAGAAGGTGTTAGAATCACAGTGCATTTAGAAGGTGTTAGAATCACAGTGCATTGAGAAAGTGTTAGAATCACAGTGCATTGAGAAAGTATTAGAATCACAGTGCATTGAGAAGGTGTTAGAATCACAGTGCATTTAGAAGGTGTTAGAATCACAGTGCATTGAGAAAGTGTTTGAATCAAGGTGCATTGAGAAAGTGTTAGAATCACAGTGCATTGAGAAAGTGTTAGAATCACAGTGCATTGAGAAAGTGTTAGAATCACAATGCATTGAGAAGGTGTTAGAATCAAAGTGCATTGAGAAAGTGTTAGAATCAAAGTGCATTGAGAAGGTGTTAGAATCACAGTGCATTGAGAAGGTGTTGGAATCACAGTGCATTGAGAAAGTGTTAGAATCAAAGTGCATTGAGAAGGTGTTAGAATCACAGTGCATTGAGAAGGTGTTAGAATCAAAGTGCATTGAGAAGGTGTTAGAATCAAAGTGCATTGAGAAGGTGTTAGAATCACAGTGCATTGAGAAAGTGTTAGAATCAAAGTGCATTGAGAAAGTGTTAGAATCAAAGTGCATTGAGAAGGTGTTAGAATCAAAGTGCATTGAGAAGGTGTTAGAATCACAGTGCATTGAGAAAGTGTTAGAATCACAGTGCATTGAGAAGGTGTTAGAATCAAAGTGCATTGAGAAGGTGTTAGAATCACAGTGCATTGAGAAAGTGTTAGAATCAAAGTGCATTGAGAAAGTGTTAGAATCAAAGTGCATTGAGAAGGTGTTAGAATCACAGTGCATTGAGAAGGTGTTAGAATCACAGTGCATTGAGAAAGTGTTAGAATCAAAGTGCATTGAGAAGGTGTTAGAATCACAGTGCATTGAGAAGGTGTTAGAATCAAAGTGCATTGAGAAGGTGTTAGAATCACAGTGCATTGAGAAGGTGTTAGAATCACAGTGCATTGAGAAGGTGTTAGAATCACAGTGCATTGAGAAGGTGTTAGAATCACAGTGCATTGAGAAGGTGTTAGAATCACAGTGCATTGAGAAGGTGTTAGAATCACAGTGCATTGAGAAGGTGTTAGAATCACAGTGCATTGAGAAGGTGTTAGAATCACAGTGCATTGAGAAGGTGTTAGAATCACAGTGCATTGAGAAGGTGTTAGAATCACAGTGCATTGAGAAGGTGTTAGAATCACAGTGCATTGAGAAGGTGTTAGAATCACAGTGCATTGAGAAGGTGTTAGAATCACAGTGCATTGAGAAGGTGTTATAATCACAGTGCATTGAGAAGGTGTTAGAATCACAGTGCATTTAGAAGGTGTTAGAATCACAGTGCATTGAGAAGGTGTTAGAATCACAGTGCATTGAGAAAGTGTTAGAATCACAGTGCATTGAGAAAGTGTTAGAATCACAGTGCATTGAGAAGGTGTTAGAATCACAGTGCATTGAGAAAGTGTTAGAATCACAGTGCATTGAGAAAGTGTTAGAATCACAGTGCATTGAGAAGGTGTTAGAATCACAGTGCATTGAGAAAGTGTTAGAATCACAGTGCACTGAGAAAGTGTTAGAATCACAGTGCATTGAGAAGGTGTTAGAATCACAGTGCATTGAGAAGGTGTTAGAATAACAGTGCATTGAGAAAGTGTTAGAATCACAGTGCATTGAGAAGGTGTTAGAATAACAGTGCATTGAGAAAGTGTTAGAATCACAGTGCACTGAGAAAGTGTTAGAATCACAGTGCATTGAGAAAGTGTTAGAATCACAGTGCATTGAGAAGGTGTTAGAATCACAGTGCATTGAGAAGGTGTTAGAATCACAGTGCATTGAGAAGGTGTTAGAATCAATGTGCATTGAGAAGGTGTTAGAATAACAGTGCATTGAGAAAGTGTTAGAATCACAGTGCACTGAGAAAGTGTTAGAATCACAGTGCATTGAGAAAGTGTTAGAATCACAGTGCATTGAGAAGGTGTTAGAATCACAGTGCATTGAGAAGGTGTTAGAATCACAGTGCATTGAGAAAGTGTTAGAATCACAGTGCATTGAGAAAGTGTTAGAATCACAGTGCATTGAGAAAGTGTTAGAATCACAGTGCATTGAGAAGGTGTTAGAATAACAGTGCATTGAGAAAGTGTTAGAATAACAGTGCATTGAGAAAGTGTTAGAATAACAGTGCATTGAGAAGGTGTTAGAATAACAGTGCATTGAGAAGGTGTTAGAATCACAGTGCATTGAGAAGGTGTTAGAATCAAAGTGCATTGAGAAGTCGTTAGAATCACAGTGCATTGAGAAGGTGTTAGAATCACAGTGCATTAAGAAGGTGTTAGAATCACAGTGCATTGAGAAAGTGTTAGAATCACAGTGCACTGAGAAAGTGTTAGAATCACAGTGCATTGAGAAAGTGTTAGAATCACAGTGCATTGAGAAGGTGTTAGAATCACAGTGCATTGAGAAGGTGTTAGAATCACAGTGCATTGAGAAGGTGTTAGAATCACAGTGCATTGAGAAAGTGTTAGAATCACAGTGCATTGAGAAAGTGTTAGAATCACAGTGCATTGAGAAGATGTTAGAATAACAGTGCATTGAGAAAGTGTTAGAATCACAGTGCATTGAGAAAGTGTTAGAATAACAGTGCATTGAGAAGGTGTTAGAATAACAGTGCATTGAGAAGGTGTTAGAATCACAGTGCATTGAGAAAGTGTTAGAATCACAGTGCATTGAGAAAGTGTTAGAATCACAGTGCATTGAGAAAGTGTTAGAATGACAGTGCATTGAGAAAGTGTTAGAATCACAGTGCATTGAGAAAGTGTTAGAATCAAAGTGCATTGAGAAGGTGTTAGAATCACAGTGCATTGAGAAAGTGTTAGAATCACAGTGCATTGAGAAAGTGTTAGAATCACAGTGCATTGAGAAGGTGTTAGAATCACAGTGCATTGAGAAAGTGTTAGAATCACAGTGCATTGAGAAAGTGTTAGAATCACAGTGCATTGAGAAGGTGTTAGAATCACAGTGCATTGAGAAAGTGTTAGAATCACAGTGCACTGAGAAAGTGTTAGAATCACAGTGCATTGAGAAAGTGTTAGAATCACAGTGCACTGAGAAGGTGTTAGAATAACAGTGCATTGAGAAAGTGTTAGAATCACAGTGCATTGAGAAGGTGTTAGAATAACAGTGCATTGAGAAAGTGTTAGAATCACAGTGCACTGAGAAAGTGTTAGAATCACAGTGCATTGAGAAAGTGTTAGAATCACAGTGCATTGAGAAGGTGTTAGAATCACAGTGCATTGAGAAGGTGTTAGAATCACAGTGCATTGAGAAGGTGTTAGAATCACAGTGCATTGAGAAGGTGTTAGAATCACAGTGCATTGAGAAGGTGTTAGAATCACAGTGCATTGAGAAGGTGTTAGAATAACAGTGCATTGAGAAAGTGTTAGAATCACAGTGCACTGAGAAAGTGTTAGAATCACAGTGCATTGAGAAAGTGTTAGAATCACAGTGCATTGAGAAGGTGTTAGAATCACAGTGCATTGAGAAGGTGTTAGAATCACAGTGCATTGAGAAAGTGTTAGAATCACAGTGCATTGAGAAAGTGTTAGAATCACAGTGCATTGAGAAGGTGTTAGAATAACAGTGCATTGAGAAAGTGTTAGAATAACAGTGCATTGAGAAAGTGTTAGAATAACAGTGCATTGAGAAGGTGTTAGAATAACAGTGCATTGAGAAGGTGTTAGAATCACAGTGCATTGAGAAAGTGTTAGAATCACAGTGCATTGAGAAAGTGTTAGAATCACAGTGCATTGAGAAAGTGTTAGAATGACAGTGCATTGAGAAAGTGTTAGAATCACAGTGCATTGAGAAAGTGTTAGAATCAAAGTGCATTGAGAAGGTGTTAGAATCACAGTGCATTGCGAAAGTGTTAGAATCACAGTGCATTGAGAAGGTGTTAGAATCAAAGTGCATTGAGAAAGTGTTAGAATCACAGTGCATTGAGAAAGTGTTTGAATCACAGTGCATTGAGAAAGTGTTAGAATCACAGTGCATTGAAAAAGTGTTAGAATCACAGTTCATTGAGAAGGTGTTAGAATCACAGTGCATTGAGAAAGTGTTAGAATCACAGTGCATTGAGAAGGTGTTAGAATCAAAGTGCATTGAGAAAGTGTTAGAATCACAGTGCATTGAGAAAGTGTTAGAATCACAGTGCATTGAGAAAGCTAAAAGGTAAGCAAAACCAATTGGTAAAAGTATTTCCAATGGAACAAATTGTATGATATCTAGTTCAATTGTACATAGAATGACAGGACTGAGATCCAAACTAATTGATACAATAACCCTTAATATTAGCTTTGTTTTCTTTTGAAAGTATTTGTACATGTTTCTTGTTACAAAGCTTCTATCAGTTTGTCACTTTGTCTGCTACAAAATAGAACACTTTGTTTCTCCCGCTTTGCCCAAGTATTCATTGTCCAAGACAATACATTAGATCAATAAAAAAAAAAAATAACCAAGTAAGTATTTCAAGTGAATAGTTCCTATGTTCCTAAATACTAAACTAATAGAAATCTTGTGAGGCATGCTATTCGTTGTGTTGATTTTCCCTTTTTTTAAAAGTATTTTTAGCAACCCCAAAAATGGCAATACAAGCTGTTATTTTAATGTGTATGTCGATCCGTCCTGTATAGATCTCGTCAACTAGAAAAGATATTGAAAATCCGACATCATGATATTTAGACCTTTCAAATTTCAGATGCAACGGCTACTTTTATATTTTCTGAAAGCGAAAAATTTAATTTTTAAAATCAACTATGCAAGCAGTTTTTCATAAAAATTCACCATTTTTAATACTATACACCAGTGCTGCCCAAACTATGGGCCGCGAGCCAGATCCGGCACGCGACGTGGTTCCGACCGGCCCGCCAAAACATCGGCATAACATGTAGTAAATAAAAAAAAATAATGAAAATATTTTAAAATGTATTTTTTCTATGTTAGGACTCTTTTTCTTTGTTGGATTTCATTGTATGTATTGTTTTGTAATATTCATATTAATTTTTTGTATATAAGAACATAAGGCTTTATTTTTTCGGCGACAAGAATTGACAGTTGTTTTAGAGTCTTGTACGATTCCGCTGCTATCTTGAGCTAGCCGTTTCCTTGACATCTCATGTGTATAACGCAGCGCATCTTTTCCGCGCCATTTTAGTTCGTGTTATTCTGCTATCAACATGATTGGTGCCGTACAATGTAACATGCGTACGTTAATGAAACAGGAGAGTCGAAGAAACGAGAATTGACTGTTGAAACTTCCAAGACAAATGGACAGATTTTCTTTTTTTGTGGAACATAATAAGCCAACATGTTTGATCTGTACAGAAAATGTGGCTGTTTTAAGGAACATAATATAAAAGCATTCTAAAACAAACCATTACAAAAATATGGTGGCATTGTGGGCTTGACCCGCTAAGAAAAGAGTCGCTAAGTTACGTCTGGAGTTGAGCGATGGACGAACATATTGACCAAGAAGTGAGTCGGCTGTAATGGAGGCCACAGAGTTGCTCACATTTTAAGAATGAAGCATAAAAAGTGCTTGATAGCCTTTCTGGCATGACAACTACAAAACGAGTGGACGATGTGGATGAAAATCTCCATTCAAAACAAAATGACAGCGCAGCAGATTTCGAGATCATTAGACCTAATATTGCCGCAGAGGAGTGGCACCAACTGGAACTGATTGATATACAAAGCCAGACTTCCCTGCTTGAGAAATTTCGAGCAATACAGATAATAGATTTCAAGCGATGCAGATAATAGATTTCGAGCGATGCAATCAAAAGATTTCAAGCAATACAGACAATATATATTTCTACACCGTGTTGTCTACACAAACCTTGCACATTTCCGAAAACAATTTCTGGATATGATCAAAATGTTAACAAGCACTTAATTTAGTAGAAAAACGTTTTCAGTTATAAGACACCTGAAACCCTTGTTACGTAATTGGGTGTAAGTATGCCTACTAGAGCCACGGGATTGTAATAAGACTATTTAAAATGGTTTATTCTCTAATTCATTTTGTGTATCTTTTCGTTAATGTGGCCCGCGATAAATGTGTCGGAAATTAAAATGGCCCGCTGGCCGTATAAGGTTGGACATCACTGCTATACACTATTAATGGTAACAGACACTGGAGGTTATTTAGTAAGGTTGATAGCTATATACCGTATTTTTAAACATATTTATGCAAACGGTTTTAGATTTTATGTCAAAAAAATTGTTTGTTCAAATATATTGCTACGTTTAATTACCATCGTTATACTAACTACTACATTTACCAAAGAAAATGTTTACTTTTTTTTTTGAAGAGAAAAAGTGTATTTAATATGCATAAAAGTGGAACATAATTTAAAAAGACAATTAATAAGTTCTATTTCACATTATCACGTGAACTACAATGATAAGTGTATATCACCATACTTATACTATGTTATTTTGTTCAATCACTTTACCACTCGGTGTTCAGTGTAACATTTCATCTCTCATCATAATAGGTCAATGTAAGGATTCAACAATTTTAAAACACTTGTATAGAGATTTCCTTAACAGCTGTACTGATGTTTCTTATGTAGTTACTATTTAATCTGTACATTTTAAAATGTTGTACAGATAGTATCTACGTACTTAGTGCAAATTTAATGTTTGAAAGTTATTGAAGTAATTGGTAGGTAGTAGATCATTGTACTGTCTATCCGACATAATTGTCAACCGTAGAAGTATATTTAAATTAAAGGCTCCATAAACTAGTACAAGGTGGGGGGGATGTGGGTCAGGGAGTTTGTGTTTCACTATATAATCTATATATCTAGCTTCTAGAGTTTGTGTTTCACTATATAATCTATATATCTAGCTTCTAGAGTTTGTGTTTCACTATATAATCTATATATCTAGCTTCTAGAGTTAGTGATTCACTATATAATCTATATATCTAGCTTCTAGAGTTTGTGTTTCACTATATAATCTATATATCTAGCTTCTAGAGTTTGTGTTTCACTGTATAATCTATATATCTAGCTTCTAGAGTTACTGTTTCACTATATAATCTATATATCTAGCTTCTAGAGTTTGTGTTTCACTATATAATGTATATATCTAGCTTCTAGAGTTTGTGTTTCACTATATAATCTATATATCTAGCTTCTAGAGTTAGTGATTCACTATATAATCTATATATCTAGCTTCTAAAGTTTGTGTTTCACTATATAATCTATATATCTAGATTCTTGAGTTACTGTTTCACTATATAATATATATATCTAGCTTCTAGAGTTTGTGTTTCACTATATAATCTATATATCTAGCTTTTAGAGTTTGTGTTTCACTATATAATCTATATATCTAGCTTCTAGAGTTTGTGTTTCACTATATAATCTATATATCTAGCTTCTAGAGTTTGTGTTTCACTATATAATCTATATATCTAGCTTCTAGAGTTTGTGTTTCACTATATAATCTATATATCTAGCTTCTAGAGTTAGTGTTTCACTATATAATCTATATATCTAGCTTCTAGAGTTTGTGTTTCACTATATAATCTATATATCTAGCTTCTAGAGTTTGTGTTTCACTATATAATCTATATATCTAGCTTCTAGAGTTTGTGTTTCACTATATAATCTATATATCTAGCTTCTAGAGTTTGTGTTTCACTATATAATCTATATATCTAGCTTCTAGAGTTAGTGATTCACTATATAATCTATATATCTAGCTTCTAGAGTTACTGTTTCACTATATAATCTATATATCTAGCTTCTAGAGTTACTGTTTCACTATATAATCTATATATCTAGCTTCTAGAGTTACTGTTTCACTATATAATCTATATATCTAGCTTCTAGAGTTTGTGTTTCACTATATAATCTATATATCTAGCTTCTAGAGTTTGTGTTTCACTATATAATCTATATATCTAGCTTCTAGAGTTTGTGTTTCACTATATAATCTATATATCTTGCTTCTAGAGTTTGTGTTTCACTATATAATCTATATATCTAGCTTCTAGAGTTTGTGTTTCACTATCTATATATCTAGCTTCTAGAGTTAGTGTTTCACTATATAATCTATATATCTAGTTTCTAGAGTTTGTGTTTCAATATATAATGTATATATCTAGCTTCTAGAGTTTGTGTTTCACTATATAATCTATATATCTAGCTTCTAGAGTTAGTGATTCACTATATAATCTATATATCTAGCTTCTAGAGTTTGTGTTTCACTATATAATCTATATATCTAGCTTCTAGAGTTTGTGTTTCACTATATAATCTATATATCTAGATTCTTGAGTTACTGTTTCACTATATAATATATATATCTAGCTTCTAGAGCTTGTGTTTCACTATATAATCTATATATCTAGCTTTTAGTGTTTGTGTTTCACTATATAATCTATATATCTAGCTTCTAGAGTTTGTGTTTCACTATATAATCTATATATCTAGCTTCTAGAGTTTGTGTTTCACTATATAATCTATATATCTAGCTTCTAGAGTTTGTGTTTCACTATATAATCTATATATCTAGCTTCTAGAGTTTGTGTTTCACTATATAATCTATATATCTAGCTTCTAGAGTTTGTGTTTCACTATATAATCTATATATCTAGCTTCTAGAGTTTGTGTTTCACTATATAATCTATATATCTAGCTTCTAGAGTTAGTGATTCACTATATAATCTATATATCTAGCTTCTAGAGTTTGTGTTTCACTATATAATCTATATATCTAGCTTCTAGAGTTTGTGTTTCACTGTATAATCTATATATCTAGCTTCTAGAGTTACTGTTTCACTATATAATGTATATATCTAGCTTCTAGAGTTTGTGTTTCACTATATAATCTATATATCTAGCTTCTAGAGTTTGTGTTTCACTATATAATCTATATATCTAGCTTCTAGAGTTAGTGATTCACTATATAATCTATATATCTAGCTTCTAGAGTTACTGTTTTACTATATATCTATATATCTAGCTTCTAGAGTTACTGTTTCACTATATAATCTATATATCTAGCTTCTAGAGTTACTGTTTCACTATATAATCTATATATCTAGCTTCTAGAGTTTGTGTTTCACTATATAATCTATATATCTAGCTTCTAGAGTTTGTGTTTCACTATAAAATCTATATATCTAGCTTCTAGAGTTTTTGTTTCACTATATAATCTATATATCTTGCTTTTAGAGTTTGTGTTTCACTATATAATCTATATATCTAGCTTCTAGAGTTTGTGTTTCACTATAAAATCTATATATCTAGCTTCTAGAGTTTGTGTTTCACTATATAATCTATATATCTAGCTTCTAGAGTTACTGTTTCACTATATAATCTATATATCTAGCTTCTAGAGTTTGTGTTTCACTATATAATCTATATATCTAGCTTCTAGAGTTACTGTTTCACTATATAATCTATATATCTAGCTTCTAGAGTTACTGTTTAACTATATAATCTATATATCTAGCTTCTAGAGTTACTGTTTCACTATATAATCTATATATCTAGCTTCTAGAGTTTGTGTTTTACTATATAATCTATATATCTAGCTTCTAGAGTTACTGTTTCACTATATAATCTATATATCTAGCTTCTAGAGTTTGTGTTTCACTATATAATCTATATATCTAGCTTCTAGAGTTTGTGTTTCACTATAAAATCTATATATCTAGCTTCTAGAGTTTGTGTTTCACTATATAATCTATATATCTAGCTTCTAGAGTTTGTGTTTCACTATATAATCTATATATCTTGCTTCTAGAGTTTGTGTTTCACTATATAATCTATATATCTAGCTTCTAGAGTTTGTGTTTCACTATAAAATCTATATATCTAGCTTCTAGAGTTAGTGTTTCACTATATAATCTATATATCTAGCTTCTAGAGTTACTGTTTCATTATATAATCTATATATCTAGCTTCTAGAGTTTGTGTTTCACTATATAATCTATATATCTAGCTTCTAGAGTTTGTGTTTCAATATATAATCTATATATATAGCTTCTAGAGTTACTGTTACACTATATAATCTATATATCTAGCTTCTTGAGTTTGTGTTTCACTATATAATCTATTTATCTAGCTTCTAGAGTTTGTGTTTCACTATATAATCTATATATCTAGCTTCTAGAGTTACTGTTTCACTATATAATCTATATATCTAGCTTCTAGAGTTTGTGTTTCACTATATAATCTATATATCTAGCTTCTAGAGTTACTGTTTCACTATATAATCTATATATCTAGCTTTTAGAGTTTGTGTTTCACTATATAATCTATATGTCTAGCTTCTAGAGTTTGTGTTTCACTATATAATCTATATATCTAGCTTCTAGAGTTTGTGTTTCACTATATAATCTATATATCTAGCTTCTAGAGTTTTTTTGTTTCACTATATATCCTATATATATAGCTTCTAGAGTTTGTGTTTCACTATATAATCTATATATCTAGCTTCTAGAGTTTGTGTTTCACTATATAATCTATATATCTAGCTTCTAGAGTTTGTGTTTCACTATATAATCTATATATCTAGCTTCTAGAGTTACTGTTTCACTATATAATCTATATATCTAGCTTCTAGAGTTACTGTTTCACTATATAATCTATATATCTAGCTTCTAGAGTTACTGTTTTACTATATAATCTATATATCTAGCTTCTAGAGTTTGTGTTTCACTATATAATCTATATATTTAGCTTCTAGAGTTACTGTTTCACTATATAATCTATATATCTAGCTTCTAGAGTTTGTGTTTCACTATATAATCTATATATCTAGCTTCTAGAGTTTGTGTTTCACTATATAATCTATATATCTTGCTTTTAGAGTTTGTGTTTCACTATATAATCTATATATCTAGCTTCTAGAGTTTGTGTTTCACTATATAATCTATATATCTAGCTTCTAGAATTAGTGTTTCACTATATAATCTATATATCTAGCTTCTAGAGTTACTGTTTCACTATATAATCTATATATCTAGCTTCTAGAGTTTGTGTTTCACTATATAATCTATATATCTAGCTTCTAGAGTTTGTGTTTCACTATATAATCTATATATCTAGCTTCTAGAGTTACTGTTTCACTATATAATCTATATATCTAGCTTCTAGAGTTACTGTTTCACTATATAATCTATATATCTAGCTTCTAGAGTTTGTCTTTCACTATATAATCTATATATCTAGCTTCTAGAGTTTGTCTTTCACTATATAATCTATATATCTAGCTTCTAGAGTTTGTGTTTCACTATATAATCTATATATCTAGCTTCTAGAGTTTGTGTTTCACTATATAATCCACCAGCATACAGGAGTATGGTGATGATGTAGCTATTGTGGATGATTCTGATATTCAGCTACAGTCCCTGGTTGACAAACTATCTGCTGCTTGCCAGAAGTTCGGCTTAAACATCAGTCAAAGCAAGACTAAGATACTTGTCCAAAACACAAACACTGCACCTCAAGTAAGCATTAATGGCCAACCACTAGAAATTGTTGATCACTTTTGTTACCTTGGCTCCATCATATCCAACAACACTCTACTGGATAAAGACATAAACAACAGGATAGCCAAGGCAATGGCCACCATGTCACGGCTGCAGAAAAGAGTCTGGAACAACATATTGCTGACTAGCAGTACTAAAGCCCTAGTCTACCGGACCTGTGTGTTGAGCACCTTGCTGTACGGAAGTGAAACATGGTCAACCTACTCATGGCAGGAAAAAAGCTGAATGTTTTCCACCTCCGATGCCTAAGGCGAATCTTTAAAATAAGGTGGCAAGATAAGATAACCAATGAGGAAGTGCTACAAATAGCAGGGTGCCAGGACATCCGCTCTGTTATCAGCAGCAGACGCCTTGGCTAGCTTGGCCACGTTCGTAGAATACCAGTAGGTCGACTTCCACAGGACATCCTGTATTGCGATCTAATAGAAGGCAGGAGAGCCGCTGGTCGCAAATTTTACGTTATACGGACGTATGCAAACGCGACATGAAGCTCTTCAAAATCGACACTGGCAACTGGGAAGAGGGGGCACTTTACAGATCCTCATGGAGAGAGAGCATAAAGGAAGGGTCAAAGATTGCAGATGTCATACACAACAGAAGCAGAAAGAACTGTGAAAATGCAACGGCGCCAGGTGATTATATATGCCCAACCTGCGATCGCAGCTGTGTATCAAGGATTGGCCTCTTTAGTCACACAAGAAAAATGCCACAGGTATAATCCACATAACTATCTTATAGAGTTTGTGTCTCACTATATAATCTATATATCTAGCTTACAGAGCTAGTGTTTCACTCATGGGCGTAGCCAGGGGGGGGGGTTCTTGGGGTTCAACCCCCCCGATCGGAATTTAGTGACTGATTTTTTGCTCTGATTTTGTTTATTTTAGGTGAGATTTTAATACTAAACTGTCACTTGCCCCAGCACAGCAAAGGAGGTTTTGAGTTTAAAAACCCCTACCAGGGGGTTTTGAGTTTAAAACCCCTACCAGTGGGGTTCGATTTTAAAAGCCCCTACCAGGGGGGTTTGAGTTTAGAACCCCTCATACCTGGGGTTTTCGCATTTAAATTCCCCTCTTCTATAAAACAAAAACAAAAATGTAAACGACAATCCCCCAAATTGCACGAGCATAGTTATGAAAGATTTTGATTTTTAAACTCCTTCCAAAATTTATGATAACCTCCCTTTTCAATATGAAAAAAGAAAATTATATGAGCGTAGCCAAAGGGGTTTTGAGTTAACCTTCACCAACTCTTTAGTAGGATTTGAAGCTAAAAAATATCTCTTTAATACCGGTATAAAAAACGCAAATTACGCACTCAAAATTTTATGAGCGTAGCTAAATGGGTTTTGACTCAGTTTTGAGTCTAAACCCTCCTTCAGCGAGGTTTGAAGGTAAAAAATACCCCTTTAATATTAAAAACAAAGCAAATTATACACTCAACATTTTATGAGTGTAGTCAAAGGGGTTTTGAGTTTCAATTCCCCTCCAGTAGAGTTTGAAGCTTAAAATTACATCTTCAATATAAGAAAAAAGAAAATTACACACTCAGAAATCTAAGAGCGCTGCCAAAAGGAGTTTTGAGTTTAAAGCCCCTTTCAGAGTGATTTGATGCTAAAAAATACCTCATCAATATAAAAAAAAAAGCAAATGACACACTAAAATTATTTGAGCGTAGACAAGACAATTAAGGGTTTTGAGTATAAATCCCTCTCCTACAGATGACTTTTTTAAAAGTTTAAAACCCCTCCAGAGGGTTTTGAGTTTAAAATCCCCCTACAGAACGTTTTGAGGTGGAAAACCTCTATTTTCAATATTATTCTAAAGCAAACTACAATTACTAAATTGTATTACAGTAGCTAAATGGGGTTTTGAATTTTAAAAAAACAACATAACTCCATGAATTTTTAGTATAAAACACCCAACAGATGATTTTGACGATAAAACTTCCCTTTTCGATATAAAATCTAAAGCAAACTATAGTCACTTAATTCCAAGAGCGTATTCAAGAGAGGTTACATATTTCTACCAGTGGCGGGCTCAATTAATAAAGTGCAGTGAATTGATAAACACTAAATGTGGCTCAACAAAGATGGCTATGACAGATTTTAGGAGTCAGTTCTAGAGATCGGGTCTAAATCAAGGAAATCCTATGCCTTAGTAAGATTGTAACAGAGCGTCGCATGAGGTTTGCGAGACATGTTCTCCGACAAAATAAATTACACATAAGAAGAGTTGCGATGACATCCTAGTACAACTTGACTCCACACATTCATGGAGGTCCTCAGAGCAGGTGGGAAGAGGCTTCAGACATTACCAGTAACAGATTTTCGTGGAAACAGCTTGACGGCAAACGCGCCGAACGGCGCGGGAGGATTTAAGTCAGTAAGAATAGCACATTAGGTTTTTGAAATAAAACTTTTTAATAGCATTAAAATGCAGTGTAGATACCTCAGAATATGCATTTTGTTGGCTTTCAAAATCAGAAATAGTGCTTGGCGGCGGGGCTCCGGCCCGCTTGGGGGAGCTCATAGCGCTCCCCCAGACCCCATTGCTGGCTACGCCGGGAGTCAACAATTTTCCTACTAACTCCAGGAAGAACCTATTATAGGGCACAATAAGCGTCTTCCGAAAGAATGATGGGTCAGAATGTAATAAAGATTATACACACACACACATGCATACATATCAATATTTATTTTTCGCGGGGGGGGGGGGGGGGATTCGGGGGGGGGGGTCCCCCCGAAGAAAAATCCTGGCTACGCTCATGGTTTCACTAATCTAATCTATATTATCTAGCTTATAGAGTTTGTGTTATGGCTCAGAGAGTGTTTCACTAATCTATATTTTCTAGCTTATGTTATTATATCGCTAACACGTTTTACCTATTTATATAGTTAGTCTTTTACTAGCCTATATTATCTAGCTATAGTATTAGTGTATCACTAACCCTCGTTATCTAGCTTTAGTGTTCGTGTTTCACTTAAGTATATTATCTATCTTATAATCTATCTTATATGCTGAGCTTGTGGAAGGAGTCAGACCCAAGGGCCGCCCAAGACTAACATATGTAAGCGAGACATGAGAGCCACAAGCATCAGCGAAAGTATGTGGGAAAACATAGCCAAAGACCGGCGTGCATGGAGACAGACTGTGCGTGCTGGGACAACCCTCGCTGAGAACAAAAGAATTGAAGCGGCCTTAATCAAGAGGGAAAAAAAGAAAGCTGCCCTGCCCGCTAGCCCTGAATCAGAGGCATACACATGTACGAATTGTGGCAAAGTCTGCCATTCTAGAACTGGCTTGATTAGCCACACCAGATTCTGCCCGTCTCAAGATTAAACCAAAACCAGTGACTCATTTGGGCGAATCCATTGCCTTTCGAGACAAAAGGAGCCTTATATATATATTATCTATCTAGAGAGCTAGTGTTTCACTTACCTATATTATCTAGCTAAAGTCTTAGTGTTCCACTTACCTATATTATCTAGCTAGAGAGTTAGTGTTTCACTTACCTATGTTATCTAGCTATAGAGCTAGTGTTTCATTTCCCTATATTATTTAGCTAGAGAGTTAGTGTTTCACTTACCTATATTATCTAGCTAATGTTGAAAAATAGTTTAACATCATTCTTCGCCTCTGCATTGTGACTTTTTAAAAATATTTTTTGAGAGTATGAACATGTGAGTATTGGATTGTTCAACTGAAGTTTACTCCGCCCTCTCTGCTATCAACATATGATTGACATTTTGTTTCTGTACCTTAGCATCTGTATCAAAGTTTTATATATCAGCTACTTACTAGCAATTCCTAAGCCTAGTCATTGGTGCTAAATTGTGTTTTTAGCTTTTGATTATTAAAAATGACAGATCAAATACAAAATATGGTTGAAATATAGAAGGAAATCACAATTTGCAGATCGGGATATACTTATAGAGCAGCTGAAAGTTAAGGGCAGTGATGAAGGTTTGGCAGACGATTGCTCTAGATCAGTGTTTCCCAAACTTTTTCTTTAACGTAACGCTTCATTTATTCTGAGTATATGACTAAAAACTTCCCTTTTTTTTTTAGAGAGATTAATTCGCGTGGTGGCCTACTAGCTAATTATTCCAGTAGGTTGTGGAACACCTATTCAGGCTTCGTGGAACACTAGGGTTCAACAGAACACAGTTTAGGAAACACTGATCTAGATGACGGTTGATATGCCAATGGGAAGGACTGACGCAGCAGAAAAATAAAAACTAGAAAAGAAAGTATTTGGAAAGTTACTTTTTTTAGATCTATGTGTCGGTCACGCTATATGGCTCTTTCTTTCTCCTGGCCATGTACTTGCGAATATCTTTAGCCAAGTGTTAACTAGTAAATTATCTCATTCCTCTTTACCCAACTCTTAGTCTGACCTTTGGGCACAAGATCTGTTTCACTCCATTCCTCTCTTCCTTGTATAGAATCTTTTTCACTCCATTCCTCTCTTCCTTGTATAGAATCTGTTTCACTCCATTCCTCTCTTCCTTGTATAGAATCTGTTTCACTCCATTCTTCTCTTCCTTGTATAGAATCTGTTTCACTCCATTCCTCTCTTCCTTGTATAGGATCTGTTTCACTCCATTCCTCTCTTCCTTGTATAGAATCTGTTTCACTCCATTCCTCTCTTCCTTGTATAGAATCTATTTCAGTGAGAGGCACATCCATTTTTTGTCTACCCGTTGTAACCTAGCTGCTGATATAAAGTAGAAAGCTCATTATCCGGATATATTGAGAAAGAATTTTGTCCGGAAAATCGATCGTCCAGATAACCTAATGCGAAATATTATGAACAGTCCATTTTACCAACACTAGAAGGAAAATTCAGATGGGGGGGGGGGGGGGTATCACGCCGAACTTAACCATTAAGTAAAATATGCAGTATTCTAGTGTATTTTGTCATTTCAGATAATTCACGTCCGGATATACGACTTTATACATAAAGTCACATTTGCTAGAGTTATTTACTTATTTGCAAGAATGTAATGATATTAATAATGATGTTATTAAGAAAATTAGTGAACTATTGGCTGAAAGATCTATGACGTTTGTAAAAAAAAAAAAAGAATTAATGGACGATCAGATGTATAACAATATATCTGTTTTGGTGTAAATACAATGGAAAAGATCTGGACATGATGTGTATTATTTGTATTCATTATTGTGCCTTCACAATGTAAGGGATTTAATATGGTTTTATTTTACAATACTTGGATTACCTCCCTTAGAGTTGTGAACATTTTCGTCACTAGTCATATTTGTAGGAGATTCCAGTCCCAAGTCATTCTTCTATATATGCTCAGCTACTAGCCATCAGCACAGAGACACCAGTCATTTTAATGCTGACCTATTTTGGTTTTAAAAAGATAAAAACAACAACAACAAAATAAGTTCTTTCAAAAGACGTACAAAGATGTTACTTTGAGTAATGCCAATTTTAATTAACAACTTTCAACATATGATTTTTAAAGCAAATCTATTATGTTAAAATGATTATCATTTGAATATATATAGAACAGAAAATAATCGATTTCTAAATCAAAATTTTACAATAAATCGTAATTGTCTGAAAGACCACTTCTACTAACAGCCTAACAACATTCCAACTCTAAAATGTTTTACAGAATCTACGATTTGGTGTATTACTACAGAAATATTGTACAACTAAAATGTTCTAGATATTTAGTGCTAATGTGACACTCTTAAATCTGACATTTACTTTTGGTAATATGAACAATGTCGCTGCTACTTTGTCCAAGCTATTTAGACAATTTCGATACTTTGTCGGGTAAACAGCTAACACGCTACATACTAGGTAATGCTATTTTTAGCACCATCAGTTTTGAAGCGTGCAAACCGCACGACCAGGCAGCCATAGGTACATCGAGTAGTCTTCTTATGGTATTGTTACGTACACTGTATCTATATTTAGCCATAGTCCATATTTAGCTTGTCGGCAGAATTTTAGCTACCTCGGGATTTTCTATCACGCAACTAAATAATGTTTTGAAATAAATATGATTGGTTTAAAGTATTAATTATTGTACTTTGAGCTGCATTTAATGGTTGGCCTTTCAGCGGAGAGATATTGGTCACATGATTACGCTCTAGAGCCCGGGAAAGATTCTAGATTGCGGCAGTCTTGTGTGGAACGTGTTAGAGATAGCATGTACGAGAGTCTAGTGTTAGAACTCAATTATAGTATTGTGTAGATCATTGATTCTATTCAAGTACATTTAACCATTGTAATTATTTGTGAATAGCTTTTCCAAGTTTTGAATTAAAGTATTTGTTTTAGACGAAGAGAAGTTTCTTCATTGAATATATAATAATATACTTAGATCGTCTTGTCAACCAGTAACTTCTAGAGGATCCTCTTATCAACTGGCAACTTCTAGATGATCCTCTTATCAACTGACTATTTATGAATAATCGACAATTACGATCATCGATTGTGCTTCAACGTGACATCTTGGCATCAAGTTTGATCGTAACATCTAGCACTATTGATGATCGTAAGAGGTATCAACAAAACTCCAAATATATAAAGAATTATTTTAATCTTTAAATCTACAATTCAACTTCCTGTTCTTGTACGTGGTCATCCTATAGTGTAATCATCACGTGAGGAGAGCTGAGACACTGTTC
Source organism: Biomphalaria sudanica (assembly GCA_036873155.1). Lineage (NCBI taxonomy): Eukaryota > Metazoa > Mollusca > Gastropoda > Planorbidae > Biomphalaria > Biomphalaria sudanica. Next base: position 2,687,085 of record JAZGLO010001986.1, read on the forward strand.
TCTTGGAGACAGGAAATGAACACAGATCTCGAGGTAACTAGACTGACAGTTATCATTTCCTACCTTAATAAATATGTAAACATTTATTACAAGTCCAGGATAAATCTTGCTGTGCTAAGTCTGTACAGAGTTGAGCTTCCCCTGTATGATCTGATCCAATGTCTTCGAAGATTCTAGTTACGCTTAAGACTCTGATTCTAGATTATATGCGGTTAGATCAGTTAGACTGTAGTGATTGGCTTGAAGCAAAAAACAAAAGAGGGAGTGAGAGGAGACAACACTAAATTTGAAACAAATTTTGACCACTTGACAAAGGAAACATTACAACTTGACAAAAGTTGACAAGAAACAATTTCGAAGCAGAAATCAAGAGACTAAATGACAAAATGGCGTCCTGAAGACTGTCCAGTTAGACACCAAACTTAAAAAATGTTTCAGAAACTGTAAGAAGCGTCGCTATTAGGGAGGTGTGAAACACGTTGACATGGGGCTGCAAAGTCTTACTTATTTTCATAGGCGTAGCCAAGAAGCAGGTTAGGGGTTCAGCCCCCCCCCCCCCAAAATGAAATTTAAAAAAAATGCATATTCTGTGGTGCATTATCCTGCTATTACAAATTTTAGTCCAAAAACCAAAGCGGTTTTCCAGGGCATGGCGCTAGGAGCCACATGCGAGAGATTTAGGGGTTGGAAGTTCACCAGTGACGCCGTCCACTTAAAGGCCGGACCATCAAATGAACTACCCCTTTCTAGTGCCCCCAATTATCCACCTAATGATCTATGTTTAATAAACTAAATTTTAAATTAAAAGATGTCTTTCTTCGTATACAGAAGGATCCTTCATAATGTTTTCGAGACTATCCTCTGCAAACAGCTCCATTCAGAAAGTTTTTACAAAGAAGTATTTGATATACGTCTTCTCCAATACAATTCTCCCAGAGACTTTCTGAAGTCAGAATGATCACATTATTGAATGAAATTTTAAATTCTGTGTTGGTTTCATTAAATGAAATTACTTTTTTATAAAAGACCCTGACTTTAATTTTAATTTTTCTGATTCTCATTGTCAGGATTGGTACACCTTTTTTTATTAAATACTATGATACTAGATTTATGACTAGATCCACAACTATATGATAAAGAGATGATACTCTAAAGACATGATCTTACTATGATAGATAACTTAACGTGTGCTGAGCCAATATCATTTGAATAATTGTTTCAATACTGAATCAAACTTTTGTTGAATGGATAAAATGAGTGAAAATACATTGCTGTATCTCTTTCAATCATCTCTTCCTTCTCTCTCTCTCTCTTTCTCTCTCTCTCTCTCTGGCACCCCAATCACACTCAAATCTGCACCGGCCTTCAACTTCTCTCTTGCGTCTCATCTGACCGCCGGTCAGTCACAATAGGCCCAGTGCATCCCTATTCCTTTTATAGTCAGCCTGTTCGAGCTAAGAATCTCGACTGTGTCTGGCGAAGCCCCATAAACTGTACAGACGATGGCGCCCTCTGTGGAGTCATTAAAAACAAAAAAAAGCTTTGTGGCATAAAAAAAAACATAACAAGAATCATTTTGGTTGAAAGAGTTCACTATAGAACTGAATCATTAGTTAACTTATGTGCCACTTATATTTTACATTAATGCTTCCAACACTAAAAGGGAGGATTAATACATTTTAATGAAATGTACTTAAAATAAAATAAAAACTTTAAATGGCTTGACCAAGTCATATTAACAGAACAAATGTAGTCATCTTTTTGACACTAAATGCTAAACATTAATAACAGAGAATTGAACTTAAAACACTTTGTTCTAAAAACTTAAAAGGATTTCACCTACTGGACTGAGACGTTACTGTTCCAACTACTGGACTGAGACGTCAATGTTTCAACTACTGGACTGAGACGTCAATGTTTCAACTACTGGACTGAGACGTCAATGTTTAAACTACTGGAATGAGATATCAATGTTTAAACGATAGGACTGAGACGTCAATGTTTCAACTACTGGACTGAGACGTCAATGTTTCAACTACTGGACTGAGACGTCAATGTTTCAATTACTGGACTGAGATGTCAATGTTTCAGCTACTGGACTAAGATGTCAATGTTTCAACTACTGGACTAAGACGTCAATTGTTCAACTACTGGACTGAGACGTCAATGTTTCAACTACTGGACTGAGACGTCAATGTTTCAACTACTGGACTGAGACGTCAATGTTTCAACTACTGGACTGAGACGTCAATGTTTAAACTACTGGAATGAGATGTCAATGTTTAAACGATTGGACTGAGACGTCAATGTTTCAACTACTGGACTGAGACGTCAATGTTTTAACTACTGGACTGAGACGTCAATGTTTCAATTACTGGACTGAGATGTCAATGTTTCAACTACTGGACTAAGATGTCAATGTTTCAACTACTGGACTGAGACGTCAATTGTTCAACTACTGGACTGAGACGTCAATGTTTCAACTACTGGACTGAGACGTCAATGTTTCAACTACTGGACTGAGACGTCAATGTTTAAACTACTGGAATGAGATGTCAATGTTTAAACAATTTGACTGAGACGTCAATGTTTCAACTACTGGACTGAGACGTCAATGTTTCAACTACTGGACTGAGACGTCAATGCTTCAACTACTAGCCTGAGACGTCAATGTTTCAACTACTGGACTGAGACGTCCATGTTTCAACTACTGGACTGAGACGTCAATGTTTCAACTACTGGGCTGAGACGTCAATGTTTCATCTACTGGACTGAGACGTCAATGTTTAAACTACTGGACTGAGACGTCAATGTTTCAACTACTGGACTGAGACGTCAATGTTTCAACTACTGGACTGAGACGTCAATATTCAATTACTGGACTGAGATGTCAATGTTTCAACTACTGGACTAAGATGTCAATGTTTCAACTACTGAACAGAGACATAAATGTTTCAACTACTGGACTGAGACGTCACTGTTTCAACTACTGGACTGAGACGTCAATGTTTTCAACTATTAGACTGAGACGTCAATGTTTCAACTACTGGACTGAGACGTCAATGTTTCAACTACTGGAATGAGACGTCAATGTTCCATTACTGGACTGAGACCTCAATGTTTCAACTTCTGGACTGAGATGTCAATGTATCAACTATTGGACTTAGACGTCAATGTTTCAACTTCCAGACAGAGGCGTCAATGTTTCAACTACTGGACTGAGACGTCAATGTTTCAACTACTGAACTGAGACGTCAATGTTTCAACTACTGGAACGAGACGTCACTGTTTCAACTACTGGACTGAGACGTCATTGTTTCAACTACTGGACTAAGACGTCAATGTTTCAACTACTGGACTGAGACCGCAATGTTTCAACTACTGGACTGAGTTGTCTATGTTTTCAACTATTAGACTGAGACGTCAAATTTTTTTAACTACTGGACTGGGACGTCAATGTTTCAACTACTGGACTGAAATGTCAATGTTTCAACTACTGGAATGAGACGTCAATGTTTCAACTACTGGACTGAGACGTCAATGTTTCAACTACTGGACTGAGACGTCAATGTTTCAATTACTCGACTGAAATGTCAATGTTTCATCTACTGGACAAAGATGTCAATGTTTCAACTACTAGACTGAGACGTCATTGTTTCAACTACTCGACTAAGATGTCAATGTTTCAACTACTTGACTAAGATGTCAATTTTTCAACTACTGGACTGAGACGTCAATGTTTCAACTACTGGACTGAGACGTCAATGTTTCAACTACTGGACTGAGACGTCAATGTTTCAACTACTAGACTTATATGTTAAAGTTTCAACTACTGGACTGAGACGTCAATGTTTCAACTACTGGAGTGAGACATCAATGTTTCAACTACTGGACTGAGACGTCCATGTTTCAACTACTGGACTGAGACGTCAATGTTTCAACTACTGGACTGAGACGTCAATTGTTCAACTACTGGACTGAGATGTCAATGTATCAACTATTGGACTAAGACATCAATGTTTCAACTACTGGACTGAGACGTCACTGTTTCAACTACTGGTCTGAGACGTCAATGTTTTCAACTATTAGACTGAGACGTCAATGTTTCAACTACTGGACTGAGACGTCAATGTTTCAACTACTGGAATGAGACGTCAATGTTCCATTACTGGACTTAGACGTCAATGTTTCAACTTCTGGACTGAGATGTCAATGTATCAACTATTGGACTTAGACGTCAATGTTTCAACTTCCAGACAGAGGCGTCAATGTTTCAACTACTAGATTGAGACGTCAATGTTTCAACTACTGAACTAAGACGTCAATGTTTAAACTACTGAACTGAGACGTCAATGTTTCAACTACTGGAACGAGACGTCACTGTTTCAACTACTGGACTGAGACGTCATTGTTTCAACTACTGGACTAAGACGTCAATGTTTCAACTACTGGACTGAGACGTCAATGTTTCAACTACTGGACTGAGATGTCTATGTTTTCAACTATTAGACTGAGACGTCAATTTTTTTAACTACTGGACTGGGACGTCAATGTTTCAACTACTGGACTGAGATGTCAATGTTTCAACTACTTGAATGAGACGTCAATGTTTCAACAACTGGACTGAGACGTCAATGTTTCAACTGTTGCCTGAGACGTCAATGTTTTCAACTATTGGACTGAGACGTCAATGTTTCAACTACTGGCCCGAGATGTCATTGTTTCAACTACTGGACTGAGATATCAATGTTTCAACTACTGGACTGAGACGTCAATGTTTCAACTACCAGACAGAGGCGTCAATGTTTCAACTACTGGACTGAGGCGTCAATATTTCAACTTATATCTAGTCAATAAAGTTTCTAGACCAGCGTTACTACGAACAAAAAAGCAGACATTTATATGTAAGAGACTCTCTCAATATTGTTTTATACCTAAAGTCTGATCAGGGAAAAAAAACTAGATGGTCTGGTCAACACAAATACCTAGTTTCTTTGGTCAACATGGACACACACACAAAACTAGATTGTCTGGTCGAAACATACGCACAAAAAAGATTATCTAATTAACACACACACACAAAGAAAAAAACACAAGATTTTCTGGTTCTAATTACGGACGATTGGGTCCTTCATCTCTAGACCTTCGACGTTTGTGCTGTTCAAATAGTTTTATTTAGAGAAAGTGTGAGGGCAAAACAAGTCCAGAGTTGTTTTTTTTGGAAATGTCAGACATGCGCAGACAATCTTGTCTAAATATTGAAAAAATAAAAAAATGGAGTCAAATCCTAAAAGTTGATAGTCAAATAATAGTCACACAAAAAAACAAAAAAAAACGAAGGGAGAAAAACATTCTGAAGGAATCTCTCAGGATTTCAAACATAATAGAAATACTTTTTTGAAGTCACGATTTGAACATTTGACCATCACAGAGATGACAGAAGACACCAATCACATCAACGTAAATACATCTTTGTTCCCTTAGCAATAATATCACTTGTTATTTGATGTCATGTAGAGGTCAAACTCTGGTATGGACGTCAATTTCGTTTGCTATCGTTTTAATACTTTGTTTTAATAATAATAATAATAATAATAATAATAATAATCTTTATTGTCTGTAAGGAAATTTGTGCTACAATTTGTGCATTTCACCAAACAAAACATTATAACTATAAAAAATCAGCATGTACATTCACACCTGACTCACTCATAAATGTGAAAAGGGGTGTATGGGTTTCTGTAGGAGAACTGGGCAGTCGGGCTCTCTGAGCAGCTCAGTGACCTTGGTCTCCACTCAGAGCCCACCTCTCACCTGTGGCTCCAAGCAGTTGTCTGCATGTGGCAACGATCACACCGCGGCAAACCGTCTTGACTGAGGGGCCGAACCTGGTGAAGTTATCCAGAGCTAGTATCTGGTGAAACTAGGGTCTCTGTCCACCACCAGCATATGAGGTCTTGTTGCGGCTTCATGGCGCTCAAGTCGAATTGGACAACCAGGGCCATCAGGCGTCACCTAGCAAACGTGGAACGTTTTGGAGCACTATGAAACATGTAGAGCACAATGGTCATCCACTGCATTCCAAACCAGCTCCAGTTGTTTGAACTCTGTTCTGCCACTAGATTCAGCTGGCAAGGTGCGAGAGAGTGAGGCAGATGCAGTGCAAATCTCCCTCACTTAAATAAATTTTCCTCGCGCAAGCCACCTGTGAAAAGTTTATATCAGATTGTTTCTATTTAATGATTTCATTGACAGGGCAACAAAGGAGTTTTTGTTTTTGTATCTGTTTGTCTTTGCTATCTGTGTCTTGTATCTCTTTTGTGATGGTACGATTTTTTTTTATTTACCCAAGTAATTCTGTGGCATTTTACGTCTCGAGAGACGATCTTTTCCCTTTGCAACTTCTTGTGTGACTAAAGAGGCCAATCCTTGATACACAGCTGCGATCGCAGGTTGGGCATATATAATCACCAGGCGCCGTTGCATTTTCACCCTTCTTTCTGCTTCTGTTGTGTATGGCATCTGCAATCTTTGACCCTTCCTTTATGCTCTCTCTCCATGAGGATCTGTAAAGTGCCCCCTCTTCCCAGTTGCCAGTGTCGATTTTGAAGAGCTTCATGTCGCGTTTGCATACATCCGTATAACGTAAAAGTGGGCGACCAGCTGCTCTCCTGCCTTCTATTAGATCGCCATACAGGATGTCCTGTGGAAGTCGACCTTCTGGCATTCTACGAACGTGGCCAAGCTAGCCAAGGCGTCTGCTGCTGATAACAGAGCGGATGTCCTGGCACCCTGCTCTTTGTAGCACTTCCTCATTGGTTATCTTATCTTGCCACCTTATTTTAAAGATCCGCCTTAGGCATCGGAGGTGGAAAACATTCAGCTTTTTTTCCTGCCATGAGTAGGTTGACCATGTTTCACTTCCGTACAGCAAGGTGCTCAACACACAGGTCCGGTAGACTAGGGCTTTAGTACTGTTAGTCAGCAATATGTTGTTCCCAGACTCTTTTCTGCCGCCGTGACATGGTGGTCATTGCCTTGGCTATTCTGTTGTTTATGTCTTTATCCAGTAGAGTGTTGTTGGATATGATGGAGCCAAGGTAACAAAAGTGATCAACAATTTCTAGTGGTTGGCCATTAATGCTTACTTGAGGTGCAGTGTTTGTGTTTTGGACAAGTATCTTAGTCTTGCTTTGACTGATGTTTAAGCCGAACTTCTGGCAAGCAGCAGATAATTTGTCAACCAGGCACTGTAGCTGAATCTCAGAATCAGCCGCAATAGCTGCATCTTCAGCATACAGGAGTTCCCTGACGAGTAGCTTCCTAACCTTGGTTTTTGCCCGCAGCCTTGATACATTAAATAGTTTTCCAGAGGATCTTGTATGGAGAAACACACCTTCGTTTATGTCGTTGTACGCATAATGCAGTAGACAGGAGAAGAATATGCCAAACAGAGTAGGTTCGAGCACACATCCCTGCGTGACACCACTGCAAACCTCAAAAGGTGCTGATTGGGCTCCATTGAATTTGACAGTGCATTTAGTTTCCTCGTGAAAACACTCAATGAACTGCAGTAGTTTGGTAGGGCAACCTATTTTCCTCAGGAGTTTGAAAAGGCCACTTCTGCTGACCATGTCAAAAGCTTTAGTCAGATCAACAAAAACGATGTAAAGGGGTCTGTCTTCTTTCTCTGAATTTCTCCTGCAAGTAATACATATAAGTATTAGTATTAGTATGTATTGGCCTCCGTCAGTCGTAACGACCATGGTTTCTCTAATAGAACACTTTTTCATGTGACTGTTTAGGGGCGCGGAGGTAGAGTCGTAAAGCCTTGACTTCCGAAACAAGAGGCCCTGATTTCGAAAGTCGGTGAAAACTTGGGTTTATTAATTCAGTGCTTTTTAGGACGCCCCTGAGTCCACCATACCCTAATGAGTACCTGACTTTAGCTGTGGAAAATAAAAGTAATTAGTCGTTGTGCTGGCCACATGACACCCTCGTTATCAGTCCCCATAGAAACAGCTGACCTTTTCATCTACCCTCTAGGTCTCAAGGTCTGAAAGAAGAACTATATCTTTTTTTTAGTACTGACGTCATAAAGCCAAGGAGTGGCGCTGCTATCGACAAACTACTAAAGCTATATAGTGTTTAAAAATATTAACATTGAGTTGAATACATTACTTAGGTGCCTAGACTGGCAAGTAGGCGATTTAATGTAAGGGAGACTACACTTCTACAGTTCGTGCAATGAACTCTAATTGAATTACTTCCCCTGACACAATAATCGATGCATAATTCTATCATTCACGTCACGAGGCACAGAGGGCATTATTAAAAAAAAGGCGAATGCCCAGACCAGCTGATGGGGGTATCCATCCCTTCTAATATCTCCACCCCCCTCCCTTTCGCCTGCCACAATCCCAGGCACGAAGTCTTTATCCATCAGCACCCCACAGCCTACTTTCTGAGACATCAAGTCAAATGCAGACTTGTAATTGATCAGACGCCCCTGCCCATTACCTCTACTGTCTAATCCTACAGCTTGACCCCATGTCAAGAGCTGTTGGTCAACTCTGACCAGATGACGCTCAATAAGAATACGAAACTCGTGACCGACAGTTCCAGTCCTCGGTATGCTTTGGTATAACATTGACTTCAAGGTCAAGTCACTGACCTCTACAACTTTAAATTGCCAACACGTTGCCAGCTAATCAAGGACATAAGACATTTAAGTAAATATTGTAAACATGTGTCTCTAACGCGTCTCTAACATATGTCTCTAACGCGTCTCTAACATATGTCTCTAACGCGTCTCTAACATATATCTCTAACGCGTCTCTAACAAATGTCTCTAACGCGTCTCTAACATATGTCTCTAACGCGTCTTCTTCTAAGCTACTCGAGTATATATCTTTAGGGGGGGGGGCGGTATTAATTTTGTGTCCGTCGTCCGTCTGTCACGTTGAAAAACATTAGATAAATTATAGAAAATCAGATTTCATAATGCTTTGTACCTTGCTAAGTTCAGATGTCATTTCTATGGTTTTGTTTTGTGAAAGCGAATTATTCAATTATTTTTATTACTTTTCAATACCAACTCAAACAATACCTACAAGTATTAAAGGTTGAATAAAGAAAAGGAAATAATCATCTTGTATTTTTTAAAGCATTTCTACATATAGTTTTGTCGATTGTTAAAATAATGTCAAAATAATGTATAATTAATATTATGACACACTGGCTACACCTTTACGTATGTTACGAGTTTAAATATATATATATATATTAGATAGATAGATAGATATATGTATAGATATATATGTACTATTCTTTTTTACCAGAACCACTTCCCCCCCCCCCCAAAGTTGTTTTTGTATGTGCAATAAAATGGCTCACATTTTACTCATTTCTAACATGCTTAGGTGGCTAAATTTCAAAGGGGTTAAGGTTAAGTTGAATTTAAACGACCTTCTTTTAATTACGCCCCCTTTTCACACACACACACACACACACACACACACACACACATACAAACATACATACAAACACACACACACACACACACATACAAACATACATACATACTTTTGCTTCGTGACTTCTTGTGTCACTTTTCTCCCCTTAAAACTAGTTTGTAAGAGGTGGGGGGGGGGTGTTAGAATGAGGTCATTTCCAATGGTAGTTTGAATGGAAGTAACAACCAAAATAAACTGATTTTAACCTAGTAACTATTTTAAAGTAACAATTAGGGCCAAAATCTGTCAGTCATTATTTCTATCAAAAGTAGAAATACCAGAAGACCTTTTTCCCTAGTGCTATTAGAGCATGGAATGGGTTGCCTGAACTAGCTAGGAAAACCTGTGACTTGGCAGAATTTAAGTCATTGATTAATATGCATGATTCTTTTTTGAAGTAACGTCTGTATTATATAAGATAAGATAAGATAAGATAAGATAAGATAACTAATTAACGAGCTGCTGCACTTTCATTCATTGCATCATTGGCCTCCTTCAGTCGTAGGACGACTATGGTTCATCTCAGAGCACACTTCCCCATGTGGCTGTGGAGCCCTATTTTGGAGAGACACTCCCATCCACAGATAGCGCGGGTTAAGGTGGCTTTTGCTTCGGTGGTAGAGGAGCTGGCCGTTTTTCGGATTGTGCGTTTTTCTTCCTGAGCTGAGACCCATGTTCTTTCACTGTCCATAGCTTTCTTGGTCACTGTCTCTCTCCACCTGTTGCGGTCTAGAGCTATGTCTTCCCAATTGTCAGTATTGATGTTCACTGATTTGAGGTCACGTTTTATTACATCTATGTAACGGAGGTGGGGGCGACCAGTTTTTCTTGTGCCAGTCGCGAGTTGACCATAGAGGATGACTTTCGGGATGCGCTTGTCCTCCATCCGGCAAACATGTCCAAGCAACGGCGTTGTCTGAGGGCTGTAAAGATGCTGGGAATACCTGATCGCGCAAGGATCTCAGTATTGCACACTTTTTCTTTCCATGTGACATTCAAGATCCTACGGAGACATCTCAAATGGAATGAGTTCAATTTTCTCTCTTGCTTTGCGTAGGTGGTCCATGATTCACTGCCATACAGCAGTGTACTCATAACGCATGCCTTGTAGACTTCCATTTTGGTCACCGTGGTTAGCTTACGGTTTTCCCAAACTCTTAGTCTGAGTCTAGCGAATGTCGATGCAGCCTTCCATATGCATTTTTTCAGCTCCTCTTCTAAGGAGAGGTCATCTGTAATTGTGGATCCCAGATAGCAGAATTCGTTTACGGCGTCCAGCTTGTTATCGTATATGAGGATGGAGGGTGATGCTGTAGTAGGTGTTTTCTTCGTGCTAATAGTCAAGCCATATTCTTTACAGGCCTGACTGAAGTTCCTCTTGTGTGTGTGCCACTACCGCTGCGTCATCCGCGAATAGCATATCTCTTACGAGGGTGGCTCTGATTTTATTTTCTGCCCTCAGTCTGTCAATATTTAGGAGTTTGCAATCAAATCTGGAGTGGATTTGTCAAACGGCCCCAACCCTCTTTGGAATACTATTTTCACTGCTAATCCACAATGCTGCACTTAAAGAAACAATTAAAAAGTGAGCAGCAAGATCTCAAGAAAGCAGAAAGTCAACTGAAGATCTAGAATGAAGTAAATCATTGGAGAATGACTTTTTGTATACATTTTGCAATTAATAATTACCCAGAATTAGCGAGGGGCCTATGAAAGCACGAGGCCTACTGCGATTGCATAGGTTGCAGTTGCCCTAATATCAGCCCTGGATGTGTATTACTAGCGGATCCAGAACTTTGGAGTGGGGGGGGACGATTTTTTTCCAAACCCTAACCCTAACGCCGAGTAAATCCTAACCCTATGCATAAACGTGCGTACAGCATATATATATAAATATGTATATATGAGAATAAAATAAAGCAGTGTTTCTCAACCTTCGGCGAAAAAATAAAAAAGTAAAAAAAGTCACGTTGAGGCCTTCCTCTTGCAAGCTTGGGGGTCTGGGGGAGCGCTGTAAGATTCCCCAGTGGGAAGCCCCGACGCAAAAAGCTTTTTCTTGCATTTTTCACTGCAGAAACGCATCCTTCTGACATCTACAGCTCATTATTCATCAATCGGGTTCTTGCATTATTCACTGAAGAAACGCATTCTCCGACATTTAAAGCTCATTATTAATCAGTTGGGTTCGGGGCGCAGCCCCGACGCAAAAAGCATTTTCTTGCATTTTTCACTGCATAAACACATTCTCCCTACATCTACAGCTCATTATTTATTAGTGGGGTTCGCGGCGAAGCCCCGACGCAAAAAGCTTTTTCTTGCATTCTTCACTGCAGAAACGCATTTTTTCTGACATTTATAGCTCATTATTCATCAGTAGGGTTCGGGTCGAAGCCCAATCACGAAAAGCGTTTTATTGCATTCTTCACTGAAGAAACACATTCTCCTGACCTAAAGCTCATTATTCATCCTATTATAAAGGACCTTTTGAATAATGTTGAAAAATATTCTAATATAAATTTTGACGCTCTTAATACATTGCAAAAAGCCGATTTGTTCCTTGAAAAAATAAGATACCCCACATCTTTACATTAAGGCTTTGATGATCGCCGCCGAAAAAAAAATCATTTGACAAATAATATTCAATAAAGTTCAAGTATAAATTGTGAGTTATAGTCCCAAATTTATTTTACTAGAAAAATATCAGATTGAGTAAAGGTTGGAAAAAGACGACTAGGAAAAAAATTATTTAGGTTTAGAACTCATCTCAATCGTGACTCTTTTACTGAAAAATTTCGTTTGAATTAAAACTTTTCCAAAGCAAAGTCTTTCTTAAAATAATTAAGATAAATTTATGTGAAATTATATAAACTCTGTCTGAAAAGGGGAGGGGACGATAGAGTGAAAATGTTTAATCCTCACTCCTTTTTATAATTTCTGCTAATCATTGCATTTGGCATTAAAGAATAGGATTGGGGCGACTCGATATAAGAATTTAATTTTATAGCATGTATAAATTATACTAGTGACATTTTTTTTTAATTTTGTAATTTCTTAACTATAATACAAAAAGAAAAAGTATTGGTTTATCCCATGGGGGGAAGGTGATTGCATGTATCGCTCCTCCCACCTGGTACAACACTTTTTCATTTCATATTTACTAATGATAAAATTTGAGATTAGAGTGTGGTGCGACATAATATACAATGGATTCACGTAGTTTATATTATATACATATTCAACTAATTTTGTTCACATACAATGATTTCTCCATAAAAATAGGACCGCCCCCCCCACCCCACCGAATCGGCAAAAATACCTGAAGGAGAGCGACATAATATAAAATGTATATATTAATTCAAATAATTTTGTTCACAAACTATGATTTCTTCGAAAAGTAGGACCGTCCCCCCCCCCACTCAAAGGTTTTAGGTGGGAAGCGCAGTAGAGGTATTCGATCCCTACACCATCGGCCAACAGGGGAACGACATAATATAAAGATCGATTAAAATACCAATAACAAGTTTTAATCATATAGATATTCAATTGATTCTGTTAGCAAGCTGTGATTTCTACATATAAATTGGACCGCCCCCCCACTCGAAAGTTTATGGGGGGGGGGGCAGAATTGATGCCCACCATATCGACCAACATACTTGGGGGGGGGGGGGGTCGGAATAATCTAAAAATAGGTTTAAATATAAATAATTAGTATATATTATTAACATAAGTAATAAATTCGTATACACATTGTGTGTATTCTATACTAAAATTCGACCGCCCTCGCCCCTACCGCCCCCCCCCCTGGATCTGCCAGTGATGTGTATGTTAGATTATTTTGAAGATGCATTGATGTATAGTGTGATGATTGGTAATGAATGTTCTTTTTTTTAAGTTTAGTGTTGACTGGTTTAAATATGTGTTTCAATAGTGTGTATTTAGCAATTATCAGAATAAATCGCCAGAGCAATTTCATGATGACTGTTGTTCGGTTTTATTTTTTAAAGGTCTAGTCTAAATGTAGATTAAAGTTTACAATGCTTAAGGCTAAAGTGAAAGCTAGTTTACAATGGTTTATTTATAAGTATTCAAAGTCTAAAATTTTAGATCCAGTATAAAACTATTTATCTACCTATCTGACTATCTTAGTAACTATTAGTATGTCTAAACTAGAAGAAGAAGTATATTTATAGATCTATGTTTATGCAATTCAATATATCTACCTGTATAACTAACTATATATATAGTAGCCTATATTACTATTAGTTATTAGTAGTAGTCTAGTATTAGTAAGTATTAATATTAGAGTACGTATTAGTATTTAGTAGTGGGACAAAGTAGTCCTAAACCGAAAGTTGTTTATTCAAATTAATTAGTGGAAGTAGTTCTAAAATAGGTTATATCTATATGTCACGTACACAGTATCTATATTTAGCTCGTCAGCGACCTCGGGAAATTCCATCACGCGGAGGGCTATGTGTCAGAATAAATGTGATTGGTTTTGAAATATTAATTTTTGTACATTGAGCTGCATTTATTGGTTGGCATTGCAACGAGGTGCGTTAGACACGTGACAACGCTATACCCGGGGAAAAGTTCTAGATTTTTAGTCAGTCTTGTATGGAACGTGTTAGTGAGAACATGTACTAGAGTTTTGTATTAGAACTCAATTATATTATTGTGTAGATCTATCATTTTATTCAAGTACGTTTAACCATTGTAATTATTTGTGAATAGCTTTTTCAAGTTCTGAATTAAAGTAATTGTTTTAGACGAAGAGAAGTTTCTTCATTGAATATAGTAACATACTTAGATTGACTTAGCGATTGACAACTTCTAGATGATAATCTTATCAACTGGCAACATTCTGAATGATCGTATTATCAACTAGATCTAGCTACTTTTATACGATCATCTTATTAAAAGACGATTTCAAGATCCTCGGCAGTCACGATCATTGATTGTGCTCTAACGTGACATCTTGACATCAAGTTTGATTGTAACATCTAGCACTATTGATGATTGTAACACTATAATTTAAAGTTATTCGTTTATTTGTTAAATAACTTTTTAAGGAATTTGGTTTGATTTGAATACCAGAAAACGAAACATTTACCTCATCTTTGATAGCTGTAAACACAAAGCGACCATCTTGTCAAGATAGAATATAAGATCATTAGAATTTCCTCTACACTGTAACTCTGGGCAGTCTAGATCTCGCGAGTCTTAGGCTTAGTCTAGGATGGCTGCCTGGTCGTGCGGTTTGCGCGCTGGACTGTCGTTCAGATTTATTGATGGTCCAGGGTTCAACCCTACCCGCTCCCATTTCCCGTCGTCCTGCGAGAGGTCTGAGCTAGAAAGTAAATTATCTTCAAATTGGAAGGAACATCCGAACCATGTAAAAATTGTACAAACATTTACAAACATTTACAAACATTTACAAACATTTACAAACATTTACAAACATTTACAAACATTTACAAACATTTACAAACATTTACAAACATTTACAAACATTTACAAACATTTACAAACATTTACAAACATTTACAAACATTTACAAACATTTACAAACATTTACAAACATTTACAAACATTTACAAACATTTACAAACATTTACAAACATTTACAAACATTTACAAACATTTACAAACATTTACAAACATTTACAAACATTTACAAACATTTACAAACATTTACAAACATTTACAAACATTTACAAACATTTACAAACATTTACAAACATTTACAAACATTTACAAACATTTACAAACATTTACAAACATTTACAAACATTTACAAACATTTACAAACATTTACAAACATTTACAAACATTTACAAACATTTACAAACATTTACAAACATTTACAAACATTTACAAACATTTACAAACATTTACAAACATTTACAAACATAGTATATTAGGCCTTGGCGTTAAAAAGTAGATTTATAAGTAGAAGTATATTCAATATAGTATAGATAGTACTATTGAGTCTGATCTAGACTAGCTATAAAAAAATTTCTAGATCTAGATAAAAACTCTAAATAGAATAATCTAGATAGTAGATGTAGGCCCATTAGATCTAATAATTAATCCTTTTTGGAAAAGTAGAGCTAGATCTAGACTAGTGACAAGAAAGAATCTAGATTTCTAATCTAGATTTGATCTGAAATGTAGATATAGAGTCTACTTAATGACTATGTCATTGATTCCGTAGATTAAGGATAGTGCAGTGTTTACTATTTACTTGAATGTTTCACGAATCACGTGTGCACATGTGGTGATATGACCACGCCAACGGTATAATAATAATAATAATAATAATAATAATAATCTTTATTATCCGTATGGAAATTTGTCTTACAATGTGTGCATTACACCAAACAAAAAAAACATTATAACTATAAGAAACCAAAATGTACATTCACACCAGACTCACTCATAATTTACATGTGACAAAGTTTATACCAGATTGTTCTTATTTAATGATTTGATTGCCAGGGGAACAAAAGAGTGTTTGTGTCTGTTTGTCTTTGCTATCGGTGTCTTGTATCTCTTTTGTGATGGTAAAATATACTGATATACGCAGAACCGTCAATGGCGTGAACGGTTGCCACAGAACCTGTTGCGATTTAACGTTTTTTTTTTGTTTGTCTGCTGTGCTGTGCGAGATGAAAAAAAAAAGTAGATTCTAAAATTCTAGAACAATAGATCTATTCCACTTAATTTATTAATATAAATCTACTAATCTCATCTATAATATGTAGCTCTAGATCTATAATATTACCAACTTATTCATACAGCCAGGCTATATCTATTGTATAAAATGGTAATATATAAATCTAAATATACTAATATAATGATGTAATTTAAACATATACGGTGTTAGCGAATAGCGTTGCACAAGAAACGAACCTGGGTTTTTCTAAATTCTTATACTTGGTGTGTAATAGTAGTATAACACCTACCTAAATAAATCGTAAATAGAGAGCAAATACCTATATTTATTGTAGTATATATAAGTTTGTGTTGTTTTTTTTATTATAAAACTTTCGTAACTTATTTTATAGAGAAATGACTTTTGTTATTTCTTTTACTAAAATTTTGAACTATTCGCGTCTGACACATATAGAATGTTTACGTTCAGCACCCTAGCCCATTGGGTAGAAATCATATGTGAATATCATAAATTGCAAATTTAAATATTGAAAAGACGACCTGCTAAATTAAGTGAGATCCACTATCGTGAATCATTGTTTACATCTCATGGGTTAAGTGTTTTGACAGACTTTTGTCTTGTAAAGCTCCTTGTATCACAAAAGTGTCTTGTAAAGCCCACAGCTCCTTGTATCACAGAAGTGTCTTATAAAGCTCACAGCTCCTTGTATCACAGAAGTGTCTTATAAAGCTCACAGCTCCTTGTATCACAGAGGTGACTTGTAAAGCACACATCTCCTTGTATCACAGAAGTGTCTTGTAAAGCCGACCTTGAATCAAAGAAGTGTCTTGTTAAGCCCACAGCTCCTTGTATCAGAGAAATATCTTGTAAAGCCCTCAGCTCCTTGAATCAAAGAAGTGTCTTGTAAAGCCCACAGCTCCTTGTATCACAGAAGTGAGTTGTAAAGCCCACAGCCTGCACATCTTCTTGTGGAGCGAAATGGTTCTAATCCTCAACACAGAACAAAGCACACAGTTCAGTCTGAAAGTATTTATCAATATAAGGATATAGTCTTATCGTCTCAGATATACTAGTTACCTGTCTTGAGTTGACTGCAATACAAGTATATCATAGCATCCTGCTACCATTTTATCAAATACCTCATAACTAACAAAAAATAACTCCAAATACTTTATATAAGAACAGTTAAAGACAAGAGAAAAAAAAGTTATCCAGATTCAGCGATGTCATTTTTTTCATCTCAGATAGTAGATTTTTAAATAACTATTCCATATAGTATATACATACTATCAGTACATCTAAACAAATATAAAATAATTGGCCGTAAAGTATAAAGTTAAGATAAATAATGATTTTTTTTCCATTCAAAAAGTCAACATCTCTCTTGGAGACCTCGATGATACCCCAATGTTTGATCTACGCAACTTAGTGAGAAGTTTCGAACCCTCACTCTATTCACATTGATGGTAACTGTAAACCATTTCACTAGCCGACTGATGTTTTGTGAAATAACAATCTTCGAGCCCACTCTCTCGACCCCCACTTCTGGAGCAGACGAGAGCGTTGAGAAATGTGACGTAGACGAGTGACTTGTTGAAAAAAAAAAAGATATCTGGGGTCGCCGAGCACGCTGTCTCACTCCAAAACGGCAAAAGTTAAAAATTTGGCGCGTAGGGGGAAGAACTTCACCCTATCAGATTGTACATGTCTATCTTGTGTTGTCAAACTTGACATTATAATGAAACAGAATTCAAGAGGGAGATAACTGTACGAAAGAACGCGGCCAGTGAGTTAACAACCCTTTGTGTGTGTGTTGAGTAAACAGGCCTATTGGTATGTAGGAAATAGAATTTCTTCTGGACCTGCCCCTGGAAACAACAGTAGAGTCTATAAGTATCATCCTAAGTAAGTAGAACAAACCGAATTTCATATAATACCTACACAAATATATGAAAAAACACACGTGGATTGAGTGAATGGAGACTGCTACAAAGCACCTCTATATTGAACCTTGGGTGGTAGGCAGACTACTACAAAGCACCTCTATATTGGACCTTGGGTGGAAGGGAGACTGCTACAAAGCACCTCTATATTGGATTTTGGGTGGTAGTGAGACTGCTAAAAAGAACCTCTATATTGGACCTTGGGTGGAAGGGAGACTGCTTCAAAGTACCTGTATATTGGACCTTGGGTGGTAGTAAGACTGCTAAAAAGAACCTCTATATTGGACCTTGGGTGGAAGGGAAACTGCTACAAAGCACCTCTATATTGGACCTTGGATGGTAGGCAGACTGCTACAAAGCACCTCTATGTTGGACGTGTGAGACTGAGACTGCTACAAGGCACCTCTATATTGGACATTGGCTGGAAGGGAGACTGCTACAAAGCACCTCTATATTGGACCTTGGGTGTTAGTGAGACTGGTACAAGGCACCTCTATATTGGACCTTGGGTGGAAGACTGCTACAAAGCACCTCTATATTGGACCTTGTGTGATAGTGAGACTGCTACAAAGCACCTCTATATTGGACCTTGTGTGATAGTGAGACTGCTACAAATCACTACTATATTGGACCTTGGGTGGAAGGGAGACTGCTACAAAACACCTCTATATTGGACCTTGGGTGGTAGGCAGACTGCTACAAGGCACCTCTATATTGGACATTGGCTGGAAGGGTGACTGCTTCAAAGCACCTCTATATTGGACCTTGGGTGGTAGTGAGACTGCTACAAGGCACCTCTACATTGGAACTTGGGTGGTAGGCAGACTGCTACAAAGCATCTCTGTATTGGACCTTGTGTGATAGTGAGACTGCTACAAAGCACCTCTATATTGGGCCTTGGGTGGAAGGGAGACTGCTACAAAGCACCTCTATATTGGACCTTGGGTGGTAGGCAGACTGCTACAAAGCACCTCTATATTGGACGTGTGGTAGCGAGACTGCTACAAGGCACCTCTATATTGGACATTGGCTGGAAGGGAGACTTCTACAAGGCACCTCTACATTGGAACTTGGGAGATAGGCAGACTGCTACAAAGTACCTGTATATTGGACCTTGTGTGATAGTGAGACTGCTACAAAGCACCTCTATATTGGACCTTGGGTGGAAGGGAGACTGCTACAAAGCACCTCTACATTGGACCTTGGGTGGTAGTGCAGGTTGCTGACTTAATGTTACTGTATAACTAAAGGCCCTAATTCCGTGTTAGACAACAGGAGGATGGAAATCTCGTAAAACGGGTGTTGGTATTTGTCATAATAAGGGGTATGCCTAATTTTTGTGATAGGTTCGCCCTCCGCATTTCGGTTTTGTTTTTGTTTTTTAGCGCAACTTTCATGCTTGTAGCATGCTTAGTATGCTATGGTCCAGTTACTAATGTCAACCAGTGGAATGCCTTAGGAGAGGGTATCTGGGAGGCGTTTTCCGAGCTACTTTTTCAAAAGCAATTTTTTTTTAATTTGCTGGGTCTGAATTCGAAATCGAGGTCTTGAGTTCCATGGTTATAACTTTCTGTAACTGCCACTGTTCTGTTCGAGTAGCCTACTTCTAAAAATAGAAATTTGTTTGGTTTGTTTGGTTTGTTTGGTTTTGTTAGTTTCAAATTTTAAGGAAACGACCAAATGTTCTATACAAGGCTTACCTCCCATTAGATAGTATGTCTATATTTAAATTGAAATTAATTAATTACGAATAATTAATCAAACAATTGGTCTATTGTTCGATCGATTCATTTTTTTGTTATGGACAATGAATAATTGTGTAAAGTCTGAACTTGACCCGAGAATGGGAAGTAGGAGACTAAAGATGTGTACCTGACAGACAGACAGACATCTCCAATTAACTGTGTAATTTTGTGCAAGACTTTTCTAATACTAAAGTGTTTTAATCATGTTGGAAATACATTTTTTGGTTTGCTTATAGGTTAGATGAAATTTTGGTCATTTTGTTTTTAAATAATAAATGTACTTAAATGCACTTACATGTTTACCCTTTTTAAAACAAGATTTAAATGCCAGCTCGTTTTAATCCATAGTATTAGTAATAGGATACGAGTAATATAATGAAGTACAATATGCAACATGCTTTTTATAAAAACAAACCTTACATTGGATAAAGGGAGCGCACCGTTCAGTATCTGCTATGTATCTCAATATAGCAAATTTTATCTCCCCCTTTGCTAAATAAAACAATACTAATTACCACCAATTGATTATCTAATTGTTTGTTTTTTTATTGATTCATGTTTAGTCATCGACAACAAATAATTGTGCAAAACGTCTACTTGAGCCGAGATTGGGTAAAAAAAAAGTTCCCCGTTCGACCTTGTGGTCTATAGGCAGATGATGTAATGGTCATCTGTTTCTGTGGCCTACGGTTAACAAGGGTGTCATGTGGCCAGCACAACGACCAACTGCCTTTACTTTTCCCTAACTAATACCCATTAGAGCTAGGTGGACTCAGAGGCGCCCGAAGATCCTAAAATTAAAAATCCCAGTCTTCATCAGGATTCGAACCCCGGTTCGGAAGTCAATCCGCCGAGATCGGGAAGTAAAAGAAAAAGTTGTAAAAGAATCCACCCAGACAGACAGGCAGACAGATAGACGGAATATGCTTTTTAAAAATGAAATCGACAAAGGCATTTACTTACATAAGTATGTTATCGATAATTGATTATAATGACACCATATTTGTTAGTTCTATGACACTCTCGTTAACAAGATTTAAGTGTGAGTTAATGTGTGATGTGTGGACAATGGACGCCTTTCTTGTTATGAATTTAAATGTTTAAAATTTGTATATATTTCTTTAAGACATTTTCTAATGAAGTGGCTTATGGAAGTGTTATTTCTCTGTTTAACATTAACTTACATTAAATGTTTAATGCAGTTCTTTTATAAGAGCATAACTTGAGTAGACCTAACACATGTTATGATAACGTCCGAGACAAGGTCCCGAGAGGTCAGTGCTAGCTTGTAGTTAGTGAGATAAGTAAATTATCCACATCGGTGACACTTTGTGATACGTGTGTGAGGGTGAGCAGCTATAGTCGTGTGTGTGTGTGTGTGCAGGGATGAAGGGTGTTGGTGAGTCAAAGATAAAACAAAGTGAGTGAGCAGGTCACAGACGTGTGAGTAACACAAGAAATCAGTTTATTTATTGTGTCAGAACTTTGGGTATCAGGTTTTGGGGGGGGGGGAGTAGTGTGTGTGTGTGTGTGGCAATGTTGAATTGTTTGAGCGCGGGTGGGTGTGAGAGAGACTCCTCACTGTGTTGTTATTCTCTACCACATGGCTAAGTGCTGATTGTAGTCCTCACTGACCTATATTGTTGTTGTTCACGTGTCGATGTACGCGGCGTAAGACGAAACGAAGCTCCAGATGATGTACACCCTTCCCCCACCACCGCCATTATACGGCACCCCTTCATTATGCCAGACATGCATGGAGTGTGCATTCTTTTGTACACCTTTTCGTCTTGGACCCAAGCCCTGATATGCGCTAAACCATTTTAAAGCAATTATGCCTGCCCTTAACCGCCCGTGTGTTAAGCCCACAGCCAGGTTAAGATAACTTAAGTACTGTCTGCTAGTACAAGAAAGTAAAACGAGGAGTCAGTGAAAGACGTAGGCCTATAGTCAATGGAAAGTCAAGAGTTGATATTGAAAGATGTTTACATCTGGATTTTTGGAGTTTTACTGGACATTAGGTTGCAATAAAAAGTCTACCGGGAAGAGTCGATAAATAGATAGATAGATAGATAATTCTAATGCCCTTTATAAAACTACAACATTGTCTAACGATTCGCCCAATATTTGTCTTTCTGAAATGAATTGTATATTTTACGAACGAGCTACTCCAGAATAGTTTAGTCATATCCATGTTTGCGTTTCATCTCTGATTTATTAGTCACACTGTATGCTGATTGATTCAAGCCCTTGACCACCAGTCCACACAAGAGATGCGTTATAGCTCACCAGTCCACATAAGAACTACGCCATATCTCACCAGTCCACATTATGTCTAATCTATTACCTTGATATACAGGTATTTTTGATAATAATATTCTGTATGAACAGTTACAACTTTTATCTAAAAATAAACTCACCAGTTTAATTTGTTCATTAAGTGAAACAAGGTTGTTATTGCCAGAAGTTGTAAGCGCACCATTCACTAGACACATCTCTAGGACGCAAGTGCTTCTGAAAAAGTGTCTAGTTAACGATTTCTTGCATTCGGTCATTTTACTAAAGTCTCTGGACACTTTGAGCGAAACTCTCTGAATCGAAGCGAAGTCTGTTTAATACTTCTCAGACACACAAGTCAATTCATTCTGTCTCTCTCCGTTTTATTTTGTTTCTGTTTCTCTCTTGGTCTTTCTTTCTCCCAGTTTTGTCTCCTTTCTCTCTCTCTCTCTCCCTTTTACTTTCTCTTCGTCTCTCTTAGAGAACTAGATCTAAGTTCTTTCTATTAATTAGTAACTCTTTAAGTAGCGTGAAAACTATTTGCTCTAGAAGTGACGAAACAATGGGTCTAGAAATGTCGTTGTCGATAAGAACTTAACAGAAATTGGTCTTTCAATAGACTCGGCATCGGTCGGACAATATCTTGATGATATTTGATTCTCCTGACCTTGACATTCGGACGTCTGGCAAGCTAAGTGTTTAGGAAGGTAGAGCCGATAAAGGAAAAACAAAGTGTCCAGAAATATATTATGTCTGAGTTGTTTCCAAGAAGAGGCTGGGGCATAAAGTGTTTCATTGACTTCTACATCCCGTCAATCGATCATAAGATTCTGACCTTGACATTCGAAGACAAATAGAACATCTTAATCATGTTAGTATCTTGTTCATTGGTTTAGGATTGCAGTGGTTCTCAACTTACGGTCATATTAACAAACTCAACGTTTATGTAGATTTTGTTGATTTCAATGAGATGTCCCAGTTCAACAAAGAACAAAACAGAAGCTTTGGTAGACGACAAAAAATGTTTCTCTGTTGTTTTTCTTAAAGAAACCGGAAACTTAATTTGACTTAGTTCATACACTCCAGACATAAACATTTCATCTGCCGCCACCACCAATACAAGAGAATTTTATAGACATATAAGAGCATTAAAAAAAACATACTTATGTTTGCTATCTGTTTATATCTTTCTAGAAACAAATTGTATTTTGAATCTTCAATATTTAATAGTTCATAGTTTTCAATCATATTAATATCCTGAATATCTATCGATCTATCTATCTATCTCTCTATATATATATATTTATCTATCTACCTATCAGTCTGTCTGTCTATCTAAAAGTCTGTCTGTCCGGCCCTCCTCAAACAACCCAACACTAGATACTAACCACTGGTCTACAACACTTGGATGTTTGGGGCAAACGTGCAGGTAAAAAAAGAAAAAAAAAAGTGTTCTGTGGAAAGGTCATCAGTGTCAAGTGAATAGTTCTGGTCAGATTTGACTGTAGCTTCTAACATTTTGCTTCGCCTCAACTTGGGTGTATCCAGATCTCTTCCCCCCTATCAGACCTTCTCCTTCACAAAGACTGAGTTACACACGGTGTGTTGGTGTCACACATCTCTTCCCCCCTATCAGACCCTCCCCTTCACAAAGACTGAGTTACACACGGTGTGTTGGTGTCACACATCTCTTCCCCTCTATCAGACCCTCCCCTTCACAAAGACTGAGTTACACACGGTGTGTTGGTGTCACACATCTCTTCCCCCCCCTATCAGACCCTCCCCTTCACAAAGACTGAGTTACACACGGTGTGTATGTGTCACACATTTCTTCCCCCCCCCCTATCAGACCCTCTCCTTCACAAAGACTAAGTTACACACGGTGTGTATGTGTCACACATTTCTTCCCCCCCCCCCTATCAGACCCTCTCCTTCACAAAGACTAAGTTACACACGGTGTGTTTTTGTCACACATCTCTTCCCGCTATCAGACCCTCCCCTTCACAAAGACTGAGTTACACACGTGTGTTGGTGTCACACATCTCTTCCCCATTATCAGACCCTCCCATTCACAAAGACTGAGTTACACACGGTGTGTTGGTGTCACACATTTCTTCCCCCCCCCCTATCAGACCCTCTCCTTCACAAAGACTGAGTTACACACGGTGTGTTGGTGTCACACATCTCTTCCCTCCTATCAGACCCTCTCCTTCACAAAGACTGAGTTACACACGGTGTGTTGGTGTCACACATTTTTATCCCCACCTATCAGACCCTCCCCTTTACAAAGACTGAGTTACACACGGTGTGTTGGTGTCACACATCTCTTCCCCCCTATCAGACCCTCTCCTTCACAAAGACTGAGTTACACAAGGTGTGTTGGTGTCTCACATCTCTTCCCCCCTATCAGACCCTCCCCTTCACAAAGACTGAGTTACACACGGTGTGTTGGTGTCACACATTTCTTCCCCCCCTATCAGACTTTCTCCTTCACAAAGACTGAGTTACACACGGTGTGTTGGTGTCACACATCTCTTCCCCCTATCAGACCCTCCCCTTAACAAAAACTGAGTTACACACGGTGTGTTGGTGTCACACATCTCTTCCCCCCTATCAGACCCTCTCCTTTACAAAGACTGAGTTACACACGGTGTGTTGATGTCACACATTTCTTACCCACCTATCAGACCCTCTCCTTCAAAAAGACTGAGTTACACACGGTGTGTTGGTGTCACGCATCTCTTCCCCCCTATCAGACCCTCCCCTTCACAAAGACTGAGTTACACACGGTGTGTTGGTGTCACACATCTCTTCCCCCCTATCAGACCCTCCCCTTCACAAAGACTGAGTTACACACGGTGTGTTGGTGTCACACCTCTCTTCCACCCTATCAGACCCTCCCATTCACAAAGACTGAGTTACACACGGTGTGTTGGTGTCACACATCTCTTCCCTCCTATCAGACCCTCCCCTTTACAAAGACTG
Organism: Biomphalaria sudanica; assembly: GCA_036873155.1. Lineage (NCBI taxonomy): Eukaryota > Metazoa > Mollusca > Gastropoda > Planorbidae > Biomphalaria > Biomphalaria sudanica. Next base: position 2,712,229 of record JAZGLO010001986.1, read on the forward strand.
AGTTACACACGGTGTGTTGGTGTCACACATCTCTTCCCCCCTATCAGACCCTCTCCTTCACAAAGACTGAGTTACACACGGTGTGTTGGTGTCACACATCTCTTCCCCCCTATCAGACCCTCCCCTTCACAAAGTCTGAGTTACACACGGTGTGTTGGTGTCACACATCTCTTCCCCCCTATCAGACCCTCTCCTTTACAAAGACTGAGTTACACACGGTGTGTTGATGTCACACATTTCTTCCCCACCTATCAGACCCTCCCTTTCAAAAAGACTGAGTTACACACGGTGTGTTGGTGTCACACATCTCTTCCCCCCTATCAGACCCTCTCCTTCACAAAGACTGAGTTACACACGGTGTGTTGGTGTCACACATCTCTTCCCCCCTATCAGACCCTCCCCTTCACAAAGACTGAGTTACACACGGTGTGTTGGTGTCACACAGCTCTTCTCCATTATCAGACCCTCCCCTTCACAAAGACTGAGTTACACACGGTGTGTTGGTGTCACAAATCTCTTCCCCCCTATCAGACCCTCCCCTTCACAAAGACTAAGTTACACACGGTGTGTTGGTGTCACACATCTCTTCCCCCCTATCAGACCTTCTCCTTCACAAAGACTGAGTTACACACGGTGTGTTGGTGTCACACATCTCTTCCCCCCTATCAGACCCTCTCCTTCACAAAGACTGAGTTACACACGTGTGTTGGTGTCACACATCTCTTCCCCCTATCAGACCCTCCCCTTCACAAAAACTGAGTTACACACGGTGTGTTGGTGTCACACATCTCTTCCCCCCTATCAAACCCTCTCCTTTACAAAGACTGAGTTACACACGGTGTGTTGATGTTACACATTTCTTCCCCACCTATCAGACCCTCCCCTTCAAAAAGACTTAGTTACACACGGTGTGTTGGTGTCACACAGCTCTTCTCCATTATCAGACCCTCCCCTTCACAAAGACTGAGTTACACACGGTGTGTTGGTGTCACAAATCTCTTCCCCCCTATCAGACCCTCCCCTTCACAAAGACTGAGTTACACACGGTGTGTTGGTGTCACACATCTCTTCCCCCCTATCAGACCTTCTCCTTCACAAAGACTGAGTTAAAAACGTGTGTTGGTGTCACACATCTCTTCCCCCCTATCAGACCCTCTCCTTCACAAAGACTGAGTTACACACGTGTATTGGTGTCACACATCTCTTCCCCCCTATCAGACCCTCTCCTTTACAAAGACTGAGTTACACACGGTGTGTTGGTGTCACACCGTGTCTTCCCCCCCTATCAGACCCTCTCCTTCACAAAGACTGAGTTACACACGGTGTGATGGTGTCACACATCTCTTCCCCCCTATCAGACCCTCCCCTTCACAAAAACTAAGTTACACACGGTGTGTTGGTGTCACACATCTCTTCCCCCTATCAGACCCTCCCCTTCACAAAAACTAAGTTACACACGGTGTGTTGGTGTCACACATCTCTTCCCCCCTATCAGACCCTCCCCTTAACAAAGACTGAGTTACACGTGTGTTGGTGTCACACATCTATTCCCCCTATCAGACCCTCCCCTTCACAATGACTGAGTTACACACGTGTGTTGGTGTCACACATCTATTCCCCCCTATCAGACCCTCTCCTTCACAAAGACTGAGTTACACACGTGTGTTGGTGTCACACATCTCTTTCCCATTATCAGGAAATCCCCTTTACAAAGACTGAGTTACACACGTGTGTTGGTGTCACACATCTCTTCCCCCCTATCAGACCCTACCCTTCACAAAGACTGAGTTACACACGGTGTGTTGGTGTCACACATCTCTTCCCCCTATCAGACCCTCCCCTTCACAAAGACTGAGTTACACACGGTGTGTTGGTGTCACACATTTCTTCCCCCCCCCTATCAGACCCTCCCCTTCACAAAGACTGAGTTACACACGGTGTGTATGTGTCACACATCTCTTCCCCATTATCAGGAAATCCCCTTTACAAAGACTGAGTTACACACGGTGTGTTGGTGTGACACATTTCTTCCCCTACCTAACAGACCCTCTTCTTCACAAAGACTGAGTTACACACAGTGTGTTGGTGTCACACATTTCTTCCCCCCCCCCCTATCAGACTTTCTCCTTTACAAAGACTGAGTTACACACGGTCTGTTGGTGTCACACATCTCTTTCCCCCTATCAGACCCTCCCCTTAACAAAGACTGAGTTACACGTGTGTTGGTGTCACACATCTATTCCCCCTATCAGACCCTCCCCTTCACAATGACTGAGTTACACACGTGTGTTGGTGTCACACATCTATTCCCCCCTATCAGACCCTCCCCTTCACAAAGACTGAGTTACACACGTGTGTTGGTGTCACACATCTCTTCCCCCCTATCAGACCCTTCCCTTTACAAAGACTGAGTCACACACGTGTGTTGGTGTCACACATTTTTTCTTTTGTTTTACGCTTTCACCAAGAAAAGATTTGAACCTCCGACTTCAATCTTACAGACAAACTTGTTTACATATGACTCAACGCGTGTTTATTTCTCCTCCCCTAATGGACTCGGTGCGCAAATGCAAACACGCACGCACGCAACTTAACACACATACTGACACACACACACAAACTTTCAACTCTCAGCTCTCTCAGCAACAGCTCTGAGACATTTGCTTGAAGCCAATCTTCAAATTTGTACAGCGATGGTTACAAAAAGCCAATCACCCTTTTGGGGAGTTTATCACCAGATTGCCGCCTGGGGCCGAAACGTTTGACTTAAAACCGGCTCTGTAAAGTCTGTTGTCAACTCTTAGCCAAAAAAAAATAATTTTGAACAAATCTTTTGAAACGTTTCAACAATGCTCTTCTTTTATTTCTAGAACAGTGGTGTCAGAAGTCAACAGTCTCGACTGAAGATAGTGAACATTGAACATTATCTAATGGTAGAGCCTTTTTCTTAGTGCTTTATTGTATTTTCCTAGTAGATAAATAATAATATATGTTCTCTGTAGATCAATAATTCTTTGTTCTAGATAAGCTAATTAAATAATATTTGTTTTTAGTAGGCTAATATTTATTTTTTAAGGTCAATATTTGTAGGGTTTTTTTTTTGTAAATAATAAAATAAATTCCCAGCGGGACATACATTTTTCCTTAAAGGACTATTGAATATATTTTCCACATTATTTTTGTTGTTTATATCAAAGTTAAGTATTTTTGTTGTTTATATCAAAGTGAAGTATTTTTATTGTTTATATGGAAGCGAAGTCTAAGGCCTACATAAAACTATTGGCGGTGGGTACGCGACGTCTTGGCAGAGCCATTTTGGCCGCGCGACATGTTTTAGTGTCCTGTAGGAGTTTTGGACTAGGATGTAATAATCTTCCATTCTGATGGAACAAACGAAACATGTAAAACATACAAACTATGAAAGGTCAGATTCCTTCCTGAGAACATGATATTGAAATGTTTCTCTTGCTAGCTGAGGCGTGCACAGTATGACATTTATCAGCTTTCAATTTGTTTATAAATAGGAGAAACAAGCAGGACGAGCAGTCAACTGTGACCAGTGACAGTACACGCCAGTTCGGCAACGACCTGTGTGTAAATATTACTCTCGCAAGTCACGGCGATTGTGATCATTATGAGTGGTCAAGAACGTTCCATCCGATTCTAGAAGGCCAGTAGAGACACGATATAAGAGCAAGTGTGTTTGAGTCAAGATTTCACGACACTTCACGTTACCTCGCAATGTGACCAGTACGAGGCGAAGTTAGAAACAGCACGGTGTGTGAAGTCAGGCGGAGCAAGGCTAGGTTTTTGGAGAGTTATTGTTATATTGTTGCCAACTGTACAGTGTTGTAATGTATTTGAAATTAAATTGCTGCTGTTACTCTGGAGCTCTGAGTTGTGAGGTTCTTTAAGTTCGTTGTGTCGTGTGGTGCAGTTTGAAGAGAGCCTGGATAGTAGGAGAGATCGTAACAATATTATCGCGTGAAGTGCAAAAGTGCAGCAACACCAGGGAACAATAAACGAAAGGAATTTGTTGTTTTTTTTTACGGAAAGTTTTTTTTTTTTTTTTTTTGGGGGGGGGGGGCTTTCAATAAGAGATTGACCCTGTACAAACCAATGAGATCACTTAGATACTCATTATAAGACACCAGTTCGACCAGGCTCTCATCTCACTTCACCTTCACTTTCACCTGCCTTTGGTCTGCTGGACCGGCCACTTTTGAGTTTGTGTTTACCCACAAACTGTCTTTGTACCCTTGTTTGTATCGATCCTTGTACTGACTACGACATTAACTGAGCCAGGTTTGATCAACTTGAGCCGAGAATGGGAAGTGGGAGAAATCACGTGTACCAGACAGACAGACAGACAGACAGAGTGAATCTAAGCTTTGTAATAACAAAAGTAAGAGGCACAGTTTGTGTAAAGCGCACTCCTGCTATACAGGAGAATGTATTTTAAACAAAATAAGTTAGTCACGGATCAATGAGAGCGTGCCAACATGTATGCAAGTAAAAAAGTGTGTTCTTTTTTTTGCATCAAGTAAATATTGACCATTCTTTTGTCTTTTAATCCTCTCTTAATAATAATAGTAATAATAATCATCACTATTCTCCCTAAGGAACTATGTCTAACAATGTGTGCATCACTATTCTCCCTAAGGAACTATGTCTAACAATGTGTGCATCACTATTCTCCATAAGGAACCCTATGTCTAACAATGTGTGCATCACTATTCTCCCTAAGGAACTATGTCTAACAATGTGTGCATCACTATTCTCCATAAGGAACCCTATGTCTAACAATGTGTGCATCACTATTCTCCCTAAGGAACTATGTCTAACAATGTGTGCATCACTATTCTCCCTAAGGAACTATGTCTAACAATGTGTGCATCACTATTCTCCCTAAGGAACTATGTCTAACAATGTGTGCATCATTATTCTCCCTAAGGAACTCTATGTCTAACAATGTGTGCATCACTATTCTCCCTAAGGAACCCTATGTCTAACAATGTGTGCATCACTATTCTCCCTAAGGAACTATGTCTAACAATGTGTGCATCACTATTCTCCCTAAGGAACTATGTCTAATTATGTGTGCATGACTATTCTCCCTAAGGAACCCTATGTCTAACAATGTGTGCATCACTATTCTCCCTAAGGAACTATGTCTAACAATGTGTGCATCACTATTCTCCCTAAGGAACTATGTCTAACAATGTGTGCATCACTATTCTCCCTAAGGAACTATGTCTAACAATGTGTGCATCACTATTCTCCCTAAGGAACTATGTCTAACAATGTGTGCATCACTATTCTCCCTAAGGAACTATGTCTAACAATGTGTGCATCATTATTCTCCCTAAGGAACTCTATGTCTAACAATGTGTGCATCACTATTCTCCCTAAGGAACCCTATGTCTAACAATGTGTGCATCACTATTCTCCCTAAGGAACTATGTCTAACAATGTGTGCATCATTATTCTCCCTAAGGAACTATGTCTAACAATGTGTGCATCACTATTCTCCCTAAGGAACCCTATGTCTAACAATGTGTGCATCACTATTCTCCCTAAGAAACTATGTCTAACAATGTGTGCATCACTATTCTCCCTAAGGAACTATGTCTAACAATGTGTGCATCACTATTCTCCCTAAGGAACTATGTCTAACAATGTGTGCATCACTATTCTCCCTAAGGAACTATGTCTAACAATGTGTGCATCACTATTCTCCCTAAGGAACTATGTCTAACAATATGTGCATCACTATTCTCCCTAAGGAACTATGTCTAACAATGTGTGCATCACTATTCTCCATAAGGAACCCTATGTCTAACAATGTGTGCATCACTATTCTTCATAAGGAACTATGTCTAACAATGTGTGCATCACTATTCTCCCTAAGGAACTATGTCTAACAATGTGTGCATCACTATTCTCCATAAGGAACCCTATGTCTAACAATGTGTGCATCATTATTCTCCCTAAGGAACTATGTCTAACAATGTGTGCATCACTATTCTCCCTAAGGAACTATGTCTAACAATGTGTGCATCATTATTCTCCCTAAGGAACTCTATGTCTAACAATGTGTGCATCACTATTCTCCCTAAGGAACCCTATGTCTAACAATGTGTGCATCACTATTCTCCCTAAGGAACTATGTCTAACAATGTGTGCATCATTATTCTCCCTAAGGAACTATGTCTAACAATGTGTGCATCACTATTCTCCCTAAGGAACCCTATGTCTAACAATGTGTGCATCACTATTCTCCCTAAGGAACTATGTCTAACAATGTGTGCATCACTATTCTCCATAAGGAACCCTATGTCTAACAATGTGTGCATCACTATTCTCCATAAGGAACTATGTCTAACAATGTGTGCATCACTATTCTCCATAAGGAACCCTATGTCTAACAATGTGTGCATCATTATTCTCCCTAAGGAACTATGTCTAACAATGTGTGCATCACTATTCTCCATAAGGAACCCTATGTCTAACAATGTGTGCATCATTATTCTCCCTAAGGAACTCTATGTCTAACAATGTGTGCGTCACTATTCTCCCTAAGGAACCCTATGTCTAACAATGTGTGCATCACTATTCTCCCTAAGGAACTATGTCTAACAATGTGTGCATCACTATTCTCCCTAAGGAACTATGTCTAACAATGTGTGCATCACTATTCTCCCTAAGGAACCCTATGTCTAACAATGTGTGCATCACTATTCTCCTTAAGGAACTATGTCTAACAATGTGTGCATCACTATTCTCCCTAAGGAACTATGTCTAACAATGTGTGCATCACTATTCTCCCTAAGGAACTATGTCTAACAATGTGTGCATCACTATTCTCCCTAAGGAACTATGTCTAACAATGTGTGCATCACTATTCTCCCTAAGGAACTATGTCTAACAATGTGTGCATCACTATTCTCCCTAATGAACTATGTCTAACAATATGTGCATCACTATTCTCCCTAAGGAACTATGTCTAACAATGTGTGCATCACTATTTTCCATAAGGAACCCTATGTCTAACAATGTGTGCATCACTATTCTTCCTAAGGAACTATGTCTAACAATGTGTGCATCACTATTCTCCATAAGGAACCCTATGTCTAACAATGTGTGCATCACTATTCTCCATAAGGAACCCTATGTCTAACAATGTGTGCATCACTATTCTCCATAAGGAACCCTATGTCTAACAATGTGTGCATCACTATTCTCCATAAGGAACTATGTCTAACAATGTGTGCATCACTATTCTCCATAAGGAACTATGTCTAACAATGTGTGCATCACTATTCTCCCTAAGGAACTATGTCTAACAATGTGTGCATCACTTTTCTCCATAAGGAACCCTATGTCTAACAATGTGTGCATCACTATTCTCCATAAGGAACCCTATGTCTAACAATGTGTGCATCACTAAAGAAAACAACAACCACCACCAACAGAGAAGCAATACTGTAGACCCTGTCCAATTGAACATGAGGCCCTAGAGAGAGCCGTAATGCCAAGATCTAGCACAGCCGTTCTCAACCTTTTAAGCTCGGCGACCCCTTTTTACAATCCCCCACTCTGTCGCGACCCCCCATTCACAAATACAGAATTGTAGGGTAGACAATAATAATCCATATTTTTTATGGTCTTAGGCGACCCTGGCAAATGGTCAATCGACCTCCCAAAGGGGTCGCGACCCACAGGTTGAGAACCCCTGATCTAGCGCAAGTAAAAGCGATGAGATCACGTGACACAAAAGACGCTCAAAGCCAGTCGGACTTGCAATATTGAAGTTTACGTTGATCCAGAGACATGCAGTTGATGGGCGATAAAACAAGGGGACATTATACAGTTAGCTTTGTAGTGCTCAAATAGATTGTTATTCTCTGAGATGTGCTCTGCATTGTGACTGTGGTATCTATACATTTATATGAGCTTCCTTTGCGTACAACTGGAAAGATATTTAAGAAAATATGTACCAAGTTTCTAACGTATTTTAATGTAATAACGCAGTTGTTACAAGTAAATATGGCATCACGTAATGATGCCGTACATATCCATATTTCCTAACCCCCCTCCCCAACTAACACCCTCCATAATGATACTATAAGATGTTAAAGAACGCGCCTATCATGTAGAATTCAAGTTTCCACTAATGAGAACAAGTGACTCAAAAACAAAGCAAGAGAAAGGGGATCTCAAATTATTCTTTTACCTTCACATCAACATCAAATGAGGGGAAAAAAACAATGCTGATCAGCTTAATAGACCTTTGAAAATCATTTTCGTAAAACCAGATCTTACTATCGACCTTTCACATTTCTATTTTTAACAGACAGAATAGTTCTGTTGATTTGGATTGGTTGTATTTATTTCTCCTTGAAATAACCTAAACTTTGCTACTTACGCAATACAGCGTCTATCTTTACATGCATAAACTTTGAGGATAACAAAAAGTGTCCCTCAGTTCGAATGGACCACTATTTCCCACACACTTGACAGAATCTTCTTTTAAAGTCAATGTCTGGGAAATATGCGAGTAAATATTGTTTCTTCAGAAATACTTGTCGCGCTCCTTGACGCCCCCCCCCCCTGAATATCTCCCTGCGCCCTCCCTCCCAACCTTCTCAACTGTCAACCGTCTCTTACCCCACCCCCAATAACAGCGTCTTCTTGAACATTCTACAGGGATAAAATGGGAGTGTGAACAGTGGTACAGGGGCGGTAAAAAGATTCTTACAGTTCCTGGGACCCTACCGTCTGTGTTTGTCACTACACATCGCAGCCTCTTATGCAAATTTGTCAGGAGCTGAAATTAATATCGTTGGTGTAGTCCTACTTGAAGTGAGGGGGTGGACGTTAGGGGTACCGTCCTATTAACTTAAAAGGGGTCATACTCAAATGGGAATAGGGAGCCGAAGAGATGTGCCCCTGGGGGAGATAATTGTCTTTAATAAAGGGAGAGAAATTAATCTAACGGCAACGAGAGATACGCCAGTTGGGGGGCTACTGGATGTTTTAAGATGATCTATTCTGATACCCTGTACGACAGATTTTTACCAAATGAACCAGTAGGAAACAGTTCGTGCTGTTAAGTTATCACTAGAAAAAATACCTTGTCAACAATTCAGTGGATTTTTGTGTCTAAGAAATAACATTAAAAATATAAATTAAATATATGTTTCTACGAAATCGTCTTCTTTCTCTTTGATAAAAAAAAAACCTATGAAATTGAACAAATTTATCATTTACTTGAGACACAAATTTGTCTTCTTCTTATCTTATCTTATATAATACAGACGTTACTTCAAAAAAGAAGACGATTACGTCGTACGCGTCATGCATTTAGTCATGCATATTAACCAATGACTTAAATTCTTCCAAGTCACTGGTTTTCCTAGCTAGCTCAGGCAACCCCTTCCATGCTGAAATAGCACTAGGGAAGAAGGAGTATTTGTATAAATTTGTCCTAGCATATGGGACTAGGAATGTGCTATTATTTTTGTGTCTTTCAGAGTATTTTATTAAATTTTGTTTTTGTATTTGAAGATTATGGTTCAGTGTCTTATGAATAATGCTACTTTACTTTTGAGTCTTCTGTCCTGAAGGCTTTCTAAATTTCAAGATTTTACTAAAGGTGTTGCTCTAGTCAAATGTGAATATTCGTTTGTTATGAATCTCACTGCTCTATTTTGTGTTTGTTCCAGTTTCTTAATGTTTTCTTGAGTTGAGGGGTCCCAAATGGAGGATGCATATTCTATTATTGGCCTAACCAAAGTTAAATAATAAGATAATTTTTATTGATCCAATCTAATGGAAATTCAGTTTGACTACAATTGACAAGCTCAGCGAAACTACTGTACAAAAACAATATTGATTAAAAATTCAAACAAAATTCACACACGAAACACATACACATTCATAACCAGCACTTTATGAATTTGACTTCTATGTACTTCTCGATGACGACAGCTGATCTTGTAACACTCTGAACGAAAGTGTCATAAAGGAGTTTTATGTTTTTATTTGATTTGTAGAAATTTGTTTTAATAGACCCTAATGATTTGTTTGATTTTTTGATAGCTTCATCAATATGTAGATTCCATGACAGTTTTTCATTTATTCTAACACCTAGGTATTTTGCGTTTTTAGTCTGTGTTACTGGTTTGCCATGAATAAGATAAGTGGAATTAATTTGTTTTAGTTTTTTTGTTACTCTTAACAACTGACATTTTTCTAGTTGGAAAGACGTGCTCCAATTTGATTCCCATTTCTGTAATTCATTTAATTCTCTTTGTAAAATTCACCAGCGCAATATCGACCATTGAATCCTTTAAAATGGTAATGTTATTTAAAAGAAATATGTAATAACCTATTTGAATATTTTAATTTTGTGCATGTGACAATAATATAAAACATGATCCATTCTAAAATAAAATCTCGACAGTCAAAAAGTGTTTAGGAAATTAAACCCTAAACAAACTTTATTGAAACACAAAATAGACATTTTATTAGCAAAGTTGCCAACAAGTAGGTGTTAATTTTTAGCGCTTGGTGTTTTCATGTAATACACGAGCCTTTTCAATTTTGTTTTGATTCATTTAAATTTGAATTACATAAATATTTATTCAAAGTATCATGAAGTTATTATTACATTTTTTTTTTACAAAGCTCATATCAATTCACGGTATCTGTCTGATTAGAAATGTTTTTTTTTCTAATAATTGTTATTGTTTAGCGCAATTTCATGCTTTTAGCGATCTCCTGACCCTATGATCCTATCACTTGTATGGACCAGTTGGAAATGGGGTTGTAGAGGAAAAACAAACTGGATATTTGAGTGATCGCTTTTTAAATATATTTTTAAAAAAAACAAGGAAACGACCTGCCTTCAAATGTGTAAGCTCAAGTCTTTTCAGAATTCTCAGGCCAAGGAGGGAACCACTCTGCTAGCTAATAGTCTATGAACTTGGAAGATTGTAGAGTTATCTATTGGTTCTTTGTCGTGTTTGTGTTCACTCTGACGACTAATGAAAAATCAAGGGGACTAATTTAGCTTATAACAACACTTTAGTCAAGTACTATTACTTTCCCTTGTTTGAGCTACCAAACAAAATAATTGTCAGATAAAAGTAATAATTGTTCAAAATTTCTGCTTCATCGGAGATTGGGTGTCGGAGAAATAATGTGTACAACCTTTAGGCCACACAGACGCACAGACACACAAACAGAGTGAGTTGATATAAGCTTTGTAAAAAGAAAATTGATATTTCGTTTTTTGATTAAAAAAAAAATGGAGTTATGAACTGTGTGTGTGTTTCTGTGTTTAGTGAAATGTGATAGGATTTTGTTTTTTGTTATGGAGATTTCATCTTCATTCAAACATTGAGGATCCGAGAAATAGTGCTGTAGACTCTAGAGGAAGTGGATTTCAGGGGTGGGTGTGGAAGGTAACAATACTAGAATTCATGGTAAAAAGTATATGTGGGCTAGTGTGATGATGTAGGCGGAGCCATCAGCTAGTTAATGAGTATTTCACTAACTCAAGAGATGTAGAAAGAAAGAGTTGTGTGGATAAATGAAGATATTTTGTTATGCCTCCAGTTGGAAAAAAAAATTTAATTAAAAGTTTCCATGTGTTGATCTAACTGATCATTTGTATTTGTTAATTGGGTGAAATCAATTGGCCAATCCATAAAGATTTCTTTTTTTCTCTGTTTCTTGTTAATTAATTGCGCTGTTTATTTTAATTTTATTGTTATATTTCAGTTTATTGGAGACATGCCGATGGCAAAGTTTTCGCTCAATTAAGTCTTTTATTTGTCTGTCAATAAATTGTTTGATTAGCCCGAGACAGACTGTTTGGTTTCTTTGTTCTACATTAGATGGGAGTTTGTTTGTTTGTTTGTTTGTTTGTTCGAACAAATTTAAATTTATGTCACTCTGTATAAGGTTGAACGTGTTTTAATGTTATGTCACACTGTATCAAGTTTTTCATTTTCGATAAAACGATATGACCTTTTCAATACTTTTGCCAGTATGTATGTCTTTAGGTCTGTTACACTTTCACTGGTGAGGAAGATGACTATAAATTATACATCTTTAACTCGAAATGTGTTTTTTCTCTCTCCCCCCTCCCCGGGGCAACTCAGCACATGCCACCACCACCATATTCCCCACTTTGAAAGATTTCCATTCCCCCAGCCCCTTTGTCTGTACCACTTGCAGACTGTGCGTCTATAATCTATCGGCACCAGCCAACAATGGTGTTGTCTCCCTTGCTCCTCACACGGTGTTGTCTCCCTTGCTCCTCACACGGTGTTGTCTCCCTTGCTCCCCACACGTCACCTGGTCTACAACAATTTGTCGTGAGCTCTGGTCTCACCAACAGAGACTCGTGGATCGAAAGGGAACACACACAAAATAAACGTAACAGTTTTATGCATAATTTTAAAAACTATAATTTTGATAATTTGTAACACCGGAAGTGCAGGTAAATAAAGCTGCGAGTTACACCATAATGAGCTAGTATTGAAATCATCTTTGATTTGTAGCTGTGACGTCTTGTTATCACGTACCAAAGTGCAGTACCCACTGGAGTTACCTCTCTTTGTTTTGTCCACATATTATGGACCATTCTGAGACATCTACCTTCACTGACTGGACATAAGAAAGACAGTAAGGTAAGTCTCACTGTTACCTATCATTATGTTGAATACTTAGAGAAGGTGTCGCGGGGAAGACATAGTGAATGATCAGTTTAAATGTTCCAGTCTTGGTGTAGTGAGATATTCTTTTAAGTGAACCTCATTCTGTGAAGTTTCACTTTGAGTTCTGACTTACTTCCGGTATATGTTGTCATTATTTGATATAGTACACACACACGCACTAAAATCACAATTTACATTTAAATTTATATTGTGGGAAAACTTACGGCCATATCTACATTTGCTTAAGATCACAGGTGTTACTTGTATCTAACCACTTCTGACACGTTTGTTACACTTTAAGCATTCCCTACAATCACAGCATCTAAGTTATGACATCGTCCATTGTCTGATGCGATTTGACAGTGTCTCCCAGGGTGACCGCTATGTTAGTGACGTGTGTTTGTGTGTAGATGTGGTTGACAAAATTTGTTTAATAAAGTTAGTATGAATGTTAAATTTGCTAAGATTAGACAAGATTACAAGATTATAACTAAACGATAATGAGCTGCGGCCAATAGACTTTGAGCTATTCATAAATACATTTTAATGACCTATGGCTATGAGAGCTATATTACCAATCAGCTCAAAATACAAACAATAATTATTATATGGCTATAATATAGTTAGTTCTGGCCAACTAAATAATAAGTCTTCATTTTATCTCACAGATTGAAATTAGTTTAAAATGTTTGTATGTCAGTGTTAATAGCCTAGAAATAGTCAGCTAAAAGAAATCTGCACTTCAAACTAACAATTTAAAAAAAAAAAAAAATTTTTCTTTTTTTTAAATTTTTTGTTTGTTTCTTTGTTTATGAAACATTTGAGATTGAGTTCTACCTGATTCAATAAAATTGTGAATAAAAACGATTTAGGTCAAAACCAATGAACCAATGATGATCAGTTCCCTATCGAGCGATCAGTAGACTCAGAAACATCAGTTCAGACCTCACTTGTGAAGGACACATCAAACAAATTGAAGAAGACTTAGACAATTAAAACTTATTTGTTTTTTTTACCACACATTTTGAGAATAGTTACATTTTGTTTACACTCCTCCTCATCCTCCTCCTCCTCCTCAGTAGCAAACCACGAAGGAAAAAACATTTTTTTCTGGCTTCTGTTTGTCTTTTGTCGTGTTCAGTTCTCAAGAATTAATTACACTATTAAAATTCGGTTACTCATCAATTATAACATGTTAAGAAAAGCGCTTTTTTTTCCTCTCCACATTTTATGCACAAATATTTAAACCCTTTTTATAACAAGAATAAAGTTCTGTATCACAGTCCAACCAATCCCATACACTGCACAATGCACCGCATCTACAGATGAAAAGAGCTATATTTTAACAATACCTTATATTTCTAAAAAGCAGATTCTAAACAATGAAAAGTTCAACAGAAACAATGTTTATTATTGTCTCAGTAATTAAAGAGAGATGATTTGAAATGGCAATGAGACGGCAGACAAGACAAGGCTTAGAATATTGTTTTGATAATTTTTGTTTTCATTTAAAAGATAGGAAGAGATTTTGTTTTCAACTTTCCAGATAAAGAATTATTTAGAAGTTAAAAATGGGTTTTTTAAGGATCTTCTCTGCGCATGACTTTATTGTCTCTATTTTTAGCGCCCCCGAAAGGGGGAAAGATGCTATTAGTTTTGTGTGGAACGTCTGTCAGTATGTCCTATTTAGATCTCGTAAACTAGAAAAGATAGTGAAAATCCGACATCTTAATATTATAGACCAATCAAGGTTCTGATACAACGGCTACTTTTTTCTTTTCAGAAAGCAAAAATTTAATTTTTTTAAATCACTTATGCAAGAAGTTCTTTCATAAAAATACAACTATTCACTATTAATCGTAACAAACACAGGTGGATTACTGTCTGGGATGGAGGTCGCGCTCCAATTTTTAAAAAAAAAATGTATTGCTAAGTGAAATAAGTTCTGATATATCGACTACTACATTAACACAAAAAAATGTTTACTTTTTTTTTTTAAGAGAAAAAATCTATTAGTATGAGAGATTTGGCAGCAATTGTATGGTGTTCTCCCTTCAAAGCACTAATCGGACTTAAGTCAAGATTTTAGATAATAGAAGCAAGACTGTGAGAGTAAATTATACAAGTGCGTACAGTTATAAATGATTCCAAATTATATATGTCATCTTACCCATAGGAAATAAAAATAAAGTATTTCTTCATATGTAACTGTTGCTATTTCCGGGTACGATGTTCATAGCAGGCCACCAGATTGGGAATGAATTTTGATTTGCTGGAAGGTTGGATGTCTTGTTAATAAATGCATTTAGAAACAAGGATACAAAGACAGTGGAGACACAAACTCAAAATCGGCCCCCGAAGGCAGATAAAAACGCAGGTTTCAATATTTTCAGAAAGAACATCAGAATGAAATTCTATCAAAGACAAATAACAGAGAAGAATGGAGAAAGAAGGTTGACGGATCTTGTGTGGTGCCCCAGCTGTCCACGGACCAAAGAATAGGTGAAAGTGAATGTGAAGCTAATATGAATCTGGCCTAACTAATGTCTTACAATGAATATATGAATATTTCAAATCTGTTGTCTGCTGGTGGTCGATTGAAGTTCTCTTTTCGACGTTGTCCACCATAGCCTCATTCTTGGTTTCAAATGTGTTTTTTTGGCGTTAAGTAGAGAACAATGTTGTATCCTTTGAAAGTCGTCTGCTGTCAGGTGTTCCAGGCTAGCTGGTGCCTCAGTGGTTCTTTCAAGTGTTTCCGTGAAGCACCTTTGTTATTAAGTCCTGGGCTTTAAGCTCCAAAATTTACAGCGCTGTCACTTTTGGGGAAATCGCCCCAGAGGCTTGGTTGCTTTCTGTACATTACTCATGTCTCAGATCCCTACAAAAAGTTTGAAAGAACCTTTGCTTGGTAGACACTGTTGTTTTGTTTGTTTGTTTTTGTTGGCAGACGTAGCGATTTATTCCGTTAATAAAGCTTGTCTTCGAGTCCGAAGATCAATGAGGGATGCAGTATTTCCAGTGGCTACGCAGCCCCAGCTGTGACCTACATAATTTGCCACATCCAGGGCAGGCATAATCATTGTCCGCCGGTGGTCGATTAAGGTTTTCTTTTCACCGTCTGCGTCTGTCCTCGGTGGCGGATTTACTTTTTGGTCTCAAATGTGTATCCCGCGACCTTTGTGAGTGACCTCCAGTTGTCTCGTTCCGAGGCCGCATGCAACCAGGCGCTCTCTTCTATGTCGGGTAAGAAAAGTTTGCGCCTATGCTGGTCTTTAAATCGTTTCTGTGTGGCCACTTTGTTACGTGTTACACTCCTGCATCACGTCTTACTGAGGCAATTACCTTGCTTCCAAGATGCCGTAGAGCGGTTTTTTTTAATTGAAGGAGCGATCACTTGCCTGTGATCTATGAAGATGGTCAGATTTTAGTGGGGATATTATTCAGGAATACTACTTCAGTTTTACTTATGTCAATGGTTGGACCGAATGAGATGGCAGTCAAAGTGAATTGGTTGAGGGTGAGTCAGCAAGCAAGGCGCAATCCTTCGCGTGGAGAAGCTGTGTGATATGCTAAGGTTTCATACAAAAATGTATTTGATTGAGTCCATGAAATATTTCACATGTATAGAATCAAGATTACATTATGATGAACATTTAAAGGTTTAATAAACTTGAGTTTGATCAAAACTGTTTTTACAACTGTAAGACAGCCTACCAATAGAGAGAGAGAGAGATATACTTTGTGGACATTTTTCCTGTGGGGAAATAAAAACCTCGTCTCGCTTTTATTTGACTGTATACTATTTCAATTTCAATTTAATGTTGTTTTTATTTTGGTTTTGTTTTTTAGTGATCACATTTTTCTGTTTTTATTTTAGTCCTCTGGGGTCATTTATATACACACAAACACATACACACACTTATTTTCATATGTACATAGGTTAAATACTTATCAATGTTTTGTCAGGAGAAAAGATTTATTAATTATCTAATCATATCATCTTTTCTTGACTTCACTCTCACAAATTATTTTTTTTTTAACTTTCATTCTCAAATATATGACGTCATCCCAAACACACACACACACACTCATACATCTCTGTCTCTGATTTCAATTAATATTAAGCGATATTTATTTGTGAAATCATAGAGCCATTCTATTTCTTTTGTATGTCTTCAAAACTTGCGTGATTCCCTTTTCATATTTATAAAGATACAAATTATGACATCAAGCCTTTTGAGCTTATCTCTAAAGAAAGAACAAATCAGCTGATTGGATTAATGCTGGACTCTAAGGCGCTTCTTTTCTTAAATCAATATCTTTTTTGTTCTTGTGCTGGAACAATTACATGCATGTATTTTTGTGTCAATGTTTATATGTGTTCTGTGCCTCAGCAAAATACAATTTAAATTTAGACTTCCCTTAAAAGTCTTGTTCACTGTTAAAAAAAAAAAAAAGAAACAATATATATATTTGGGTTGTATGACTTTCTTAGGTTTACATGGACACGTCAAGGTCTAAGATTTGAAGAATTTAGGATGGAACTGTCATTCTCTCAAAATGTATTGGAATGTTTCTGTTCAGAGTTAGACAGTAGACGTTTAGCACATCTTCAAATGTCCATTCCGTTTTAGTTGCGTTTTAGTTGTGTTTTAGTTGTTTTATAGTTGTGTATAATATATTGTATTTTATTTAACAAAGCTTATATCTACTCACTTTGTCTGTCTGTTTGTCTGACTGTCTGTCTGGTACAAACGTGAGAAATATGAGCCAACAAGACAGTGTCCTGTCCTGCACTATGCTATAATAGCTTGCTCAGGCCTGAACAGCCTCCTTGGGAAAGTGCGGTCAGGGCGCCTTATGCCTATGTAACTATGTGACTTAGTACCCACTGCATTATTACATGGGTGTCATAGCGTTGCTTTATGTTGTGTGAGGCCATGATGACAGTGTCTATATTGGGGGGCCATGGTTCAGGGCTTTGCAAAGCCTGTAATACAGGTTTTGAGTCAGTGAGTCTGTGTTGCCCTCATATGTAAGTGGCCGAGTTAAGAGTCATTGACTTTTAAGGCTTTACAGACTGCCATGGCCTCCGCACTAAAAAATTACAAATACTACCACATGGTCCAAAGAGTCAGAGCCAAGAAACTCGATGTAGGCTCCATAGCCTGCTCTTCCAATTTTAAACGCAAGAAGTCTATTAAAGAAATCAAGATGGAACAAGCAAAATATAATAATACCTTTGTATAAAACATAAGGGGAAGAAAAGCACAATCACAGCGATATCTCTCAATCGTAGAAGATGTAACTCCCTTTTACTATAAAGAATTAAATAAATAAATAACCTCTAATGGGTTAGCTAAGTATTTGTTGTTGTTGTTTTTTCGTGTATTGTCAGTGACTATAAATAATTGTACAAACTATCAGCTTGATTTACAAATGTGTAGAGGTCGAAAAATCGTGTACCAAATCTGTACCACACAGACAGTGTTAGTTAATATAAGATTGGTAATAAAAGAAATATATTTTCTAAAATAAAATTTAAAAAAAAGATAGACGGGTAGAAAAAATAAATAAAGGGGGATTATTTAAGCAGTGACCTTATCTAAGTTGCCTGTATAGTCTAACCAAGGGGAGACGATAAACTGTGATCATCTCCGTCGCTGATGATTAAACCGATGAGCTCCCCTTCTAGCTCATCTTCTTCCAATGTCTTCCATCGAGTCAAGAGGAGGTAATTGATTCCATAGAAGATACAGGGGAACATAACTCAGCGTGAGGCAATAATCTGAAGCTGGCTGTCTCTGTTGTGAGGTTTATGTGTGGGTCCGTGGCTATTGTTTATTGGAGTTACGTGTTGGCCATCAGTTGTCTTCTCTTGATTTGTTGTTGTCAAGATACTAGACTATGACTAGACTATGTCAGTTTTGCACCACTATCGTAACTTTAATTTGATATATCTTTTCAATATGATAATGCTCAACAAGCTGAATTCAGAGTTTGTATAGAACTTTCCTTGATAGTTTACAGCGCTTTCAGCGAAGGATTACATTTGTTTTTGTAGTAGGAAAGTGTTTTATTGGATACAAAGATGCAATGGCAAAGTAGATTGATCAAACGAAATGAGTTTAAATTGATCAGCAAAAGAAAGAAAAAGACTTTAAATTAAAAAAAAACTTTATCAAAGGAAAATAGTCACTCAAGATGGCAGGGTTTAGCTCTCTTTCTGCTAAATAAAACAGAATTAAATAAGTACTATGAATTCATTAAGTGATAAGTTAATTTTTAAACATTGATTTGTGTTTGCCATCGACTATGAATTAGTTTGTGCAAAATATCAACTGGATCTGAGAATGGCAAGTGAGAGATACAAATATCAACTGGATCTGAGAATGGCAAGTGAGAGATACAAATATCAACTGGATCTGAGAATGGCAAGTGAGAGATACAAATATCAACTGGATCTGAGAATGGCAAGTGAGAGATACAAATATCAACTGGATCTGAGAATGGCAAGTCAGAGATACAAATATCAACTGGATCTGAGAATGGCAAGTGAGAGATACAAATATCAACTGGATCTGAGAATGGCAAGTGAGAGATACAAATATCAACTGGATCTGAGAATGGCAAGTGAGAGATACAAATATCACTGTCAATACTAAAGGAAAAAAGTGTATCCACATCTATCATCATTACGTAACATTATTTCCATTATTGCAGTATCAAACAAAACAATTGATTACCAATGATTAATTAACTAATCGGTTACTTTTTGTTTGTTTTTGATAGATGCATGTTTTGTCAGGTAGAATGAATAATTGTACAAACTTTAAACTTGATTTGAGAATGGGAATTGGGAGAAGAAACATGTTCAAACTTTTGACCAGACAGACAGTGAGTTTTAAAAATTAGTAGGCAGTATATTGTATACAAGGTAGAACTCGAGTAGCCCCTCATTGTTAGCATTTGGTCCCAGAAGGCGGAGAGGGGGGACCCTCACCCTCACCTCGATCTCTTCATCTCTCCAACTCTCTTTATATTTTTTCCCACAATCTTTAGTCTCTTTCTCTCACTGTCTCTCCTTCTACAGTTTTCTCTTTCTGTATATAGGTAGAGCTCTCTTTTTTCTACTCTCTCTCTCTCTCTCTCTCTCTCTTTTATTTTTACTCTCTTGTAATTTCACGCTCTAGACTACTAGAGAGTCCTCTGTCTTTCTCTCACTTTTCTTTTTATCTTTTATTTTAATTTTTTTTATTATCTATGTAATCCCCTTTCTCTCTCTTTCACCAGCTGACTGTTTCTATAAGTCTCTTTCTCTCTATTGGTTTGTTTCTCTTTTTCTCTCTTTCTCTCCCTTTCTCTTTTCTCTCTTTCTCTCCCTTTCTCTTTTCTCTCTTTCTCTCCCTTTCTCTTTTCTCTCTTTCTCTCTCTCTCTCTCTTTCTCTCTCTTTCTCTTTCTCTCTCTTTCTCTCTCTTTTTTTCCCTCTCTCTCTTTCTCTCTCTTTTTTTCCCTCTCTCTCTTTCTCTCTCTTTCTCTTTTCACTCTTTCTCTCCCTTTCTCTTTTCTCTCTTTCTCTTTCTCTCTCTTTCTCTCTCTTTTTTTCCCTCTCTCTCTTTCTCTCTCTTTCTCTTTTCTCTCTTTCTCTCCCTTTCTCTTTTCTCTCTTTCTCTTTCTCTCTCTTTCTCTCTCTTTTTTTCCCTCTCTCTCTTTCTCTCTCTTTCTCTTTTCTCTCTTTCTCTCCCTTTCTCTTTTCTCTCTTTCTCTCCCTTTCTCTTTTCTCTCTTTCTCTTTCTCTCTCTTTCTCTCTCTTTTTTTCCCTCTCTCTCTTTTTATCTTTTTTCTCTCCCTTTCTCTTTCTTTCTATTTTTTTCTCTTTTTCTCTCTCTTCATTTCGATTTGGTTTTGCTGTCCTTCTTACTGACTCAATTTCACGAGTCAAACATTCACACTCACTCACTCACACTCTCGCACACACTCTCTCTCTCTCTCACACACACACACAAGAAAGAACTAATCGTCTGTCTTACGCTAGCTTTAAGTTCAACATTTAGACAGAGAAGTCTTAATGTCGTTACGATACAAACTTTGTGAAACTTTGAGTGAAGAACAAATCAGAGTATAACTTATTGAAGAGCTAACTACCGACACACAAACACTAATTTAGTGGAAGTTAAAGCAAACCCTGGTTTGTGCAGAGTGACACGAGTCACTCTTTTTTTTTTACAAGTCTTCACATTTGATCTGATAACGTGAAAACTGTCTCCATTTCCAGCACCCCCCCCCCCAATAAAACTCAAGTGAATATCTTTATCTCTCGACAAAAAATTATTTGCTCTAATGGGGTGCAACAAAACATAGGCGTGGGCGGCACCTCTACCCCATCACGTTCAGTTGCATAAAACAAACAAGATTGCGCCCTGTGTACGCAGATTCTTCTGTTACAGACCATTTGTTCAGACTGAAAATACTTACGTCAAGCAGACTAGAAGTGGAAGTGGGTCTCAAAATAAAATCACACCAGAGTCTGGGAGTGAGTCTCAAAATAAAATCACTCAAGAGTCGTTTCAGAATACATTCTTAGATGTCAAGACACCAGAGTCGTTTCAGAATACATTCTAAGACGTCAAGACACCAGAGTCGTTTCAGAATACATCCTAAAAGGTCAAAACACCAGAGTCGTTTCAGAATACATTCTATGAGGTCAAGACACCAGAGTCGTTTCAGAATATATCCTAAGAGGTCCAGACAGAAGAGTCGTTTCAGAATACATTCTGAGAGGTCAAGACACCAGAGTCGTTTCAGAATACATTCTAAGAGGTCAAGTCACCAAAGTCGTTTCAGAATACATTCTAAGACGTCAAGACAACAGAGTCGTTTCAGAATACATTCTAAGAGGTCAAGACACCAGAGTCGTTTCAGAATACATCCTAAGAGGTCAAGACAACAGAGTCGTTTCAGAATACATCCTAAGAGGTCAAGACAACAGAGTCGTTTCAGAATACATCCTAAGAGGTCAACACACCAGAGTCGTTTCAGAATACATTCTAAGAGGTCAAGATACCAAAGTAGTTTCAGAATACATCCTAAGAGGTCAAGACACCAGAGTCGTTTCTGAAACATTCTAAGAGGTCAAGACACCAGGAGGCGCGGTGGCTGAGCGGTATAGCGCTTGGCTTCCGAACAGGGGACAGGGGTTCGAATCCTGGTGAAGACTGGAATTTTTAATTTCGGGATCTTCGGGCGTCTCTGAGCCCACCCAGCTCTAATGGGTACCTGATATTAGTTAGGGAAAAGAAAAGACGGTTGGTCGTTGTGCTGGCCACATGGCATCCTTGTTAACCGTAAACCACAGAAACAGATGACCTTTACATCATCTGCCCTATAGACCACAAGGCCTGAAAGGGGAACTCTGCTTACTTTTACAGGTCAAGACACCAGAGTCGTTTCAGAATACATCCTAAGATGTCAAGACACCAGAGTCGTTTCAGAATACATCCTAAGAGGTCAAGACACCAGAGTCGTTTCAGAATACATCCTAAGAGGTCAAGACACCAGAGACGTTTCAGAAAACATTCTAAGAGGTCAAGACACCAGAGTCGTTTCAGAATACATCCTAAGAGGTCAAGACACCAGAGTCGTTTCAGAATACATCCTAAGAGGTCAAGACACCAGAGACGTTTCAGAATACATTCTAAGAGGTCAAGACACCAGAGTCGTTTCAGAATACATCCTAAGAGGTCAAGACACTAGAGACGTATCGGAAAACATTCTAAGAGGTCAAGACACCAGAGACGTTTCAGAATACATTCTAAGAGGTCAAGACACCAGAGTAAACGCATACATTTCCACGGAGTTGAAGAGACAAGAGTCGTTTCAGAATACTTCCTATGAAGTCAAGCATAGCGAAAAATGACTTTCAATTGATTGGAACAAATAGATCATACAAAAGTACCACCGGCGATCTACGTTATTATTTATTTTTTTTGTTTTTGGTCTAAACTAACGTTACACTATTTAGATGTGATCTCAAATGTTTATTCCTCATTTGACTGCAATGTTTCAGCTGTACTCCCTAACAACAGGATTTAATCAGCTGAACATAACGTAAGACCAGCTGCACCGGATTTCAGCACATTTTGTATTCATCCTGGCGCATATTACTTAATAAATGGTTTCAACTTATGCATACCAACTTATTGTATTGACTCAATGACTCAACTCGTTGTCAGACATGAGAAGTTGATAAAGAAAAAAAAATGAATTAATTTTTTTTTTATTTGTACCCTCCCTCAACAGTCTTACAAACATACAAACGCGTTCTAACAAAAATTTGATTGTAAAAAAAAATGTTTAGGACTTGAGTCTGTAGTTCTCTATTATACCTAATGTTTAAATTAATTATTCTCATCACGTAGCCCCATTGAACTACAGGTGCATACTGTAACTAAGACCCTGAAGCTATAGAGCCACACCTACTGCGCAAGTACCGTAAAATGTCGACCCTCAGATTCTTTCTGACTTCAATGGTACTCTGTTTAGATGAATAGATCTGTTTTTAACTAGAATTTGACGAATTGGTTTTGCACTAACAAAACAAGCTCCAGTTGGAAAAACTTGACCAGTGTCCAGCCGAATGTGTGGCTCACATAGGTTTGACCTTCCCCTGAAGAGGCACAAAACGCCAGTGCAAATTCCTCAGACCCTGACAAAAGTGACCGTCATGATGGACAAGCTCTACATATACATGAGACAATAGACTGATTAGAAGAGAATAGACTAGACAGTGACTAGAAGACAATAGACTGACACTAACTAGAAGACAATAGACTAGACACTGACTAGAAGACAATAGACTAGACACTGACTAGAAGACAATAGACTAGACACTGATTAGAAGACAATAGACTAGACACTGATTAGAAGACAATAGACTAAACACTGATTAGAAGACAATAGACTAGACACTGATTAGAAGACAATAGACTAGACACTGATTAGAAGACAATAGACTAGACACTGACTCCAATTTCTACAATAAAATATGTTTTGTAAGCACCGAGGTGAGAAGACGTAGGAGTGGAGTGTTCAGCAGATAATGAAGTTTATTGTTGATGTGTAGGAGATTGTGACGTCACCACAACATCAAAGACCTGTAGCAATGACTCAACCTGATCAAAGCATTGCATATACATATCATGAGGGTTACTAGCCAACAGGGAGACCCATGCTGTCTCCCTGCACGCCCCCTTTTCCCACATTTCTAATGATCTGCCAGGATTCAGTGCGAGACTTAGCTCCCTTGTATATTTTCCAAGTGATTGCTAACAAGAAGCGACCTTAGCGCCTTTTAATTGAATAGATTTGGGAGATTTTCTGAAATCTTTCTGTCACATAATTGACTTTTATGTCTTCTCTATTTTGACATCTTTCTCGTGTAGCTTTCTCTCCCTCTCTCTCTCTCTTTCTCTCTCCTACATGTATGTCTCTTTCTCTCTCCTAGTCAAGTCCTCTAGTGTTGGCTGAAGTTCTAGGCGAACAAGACCAAAGCGTACGTCGCCCAAAGTCAGAAGGCTTCATGTTATAAGGAGAGTTTCCTGCAATAGTTTATCCGAGTAATCTGCTCTTTGTTTACATTTGGAACGTAAGTAGCCGGTTTTGTTCTTTCAATGATCCAGTACACAATGAGAGACAAAAAAGAGAAAGCTATATGGTTAACTTGGAGATCTTATGGTAGGGCCAAAAAAAATAAAAAATAGAAAGAAATTGTAAAATATATTTTTTAAAAATGCCAAGGTCAATATACATAATACATATTGTACAACGAATACACTAAAGCTCCAATAAAAAAGAAATATTGTAATGAAACTGTGTCTGAGGATAGAGTTGTACCACTTAGTGGGCTATCCAGAGTTGTCTTTGGGCTCTACTGGGGGTTCAGTGGCATCTTGAAATTAACTTCCATGACCATTATTGACGCCAAATTTTCATATTATTATTATAAACAGCTGGATAGGTGAGCCTAAGGCATACACTAATTTAAAAAGCTACTTTCTCCAACCGATATATATATATAGATCTACATTCCTTGTGGCTACTAAACACCTTTCACAATGGAAACAAAAAAACAAAATGTTCATGCCGATATAAGCATCTGACAGCCTTTTAAAATAGTCCGATAAAGAGCAGAAAATTCGCAGATTTTAGTCCTATGAAAAAGTACCGTTTAGGCCCTATGCTCTACTGGGAGTCAAAGGATTAAGCTAAGCTGCATGCCTTTGTGAATTTTTAGACCTTATTGCTCTTTTTTTTTTTGCGTAGGCTAGAGATGAGAGGAAGATCTATTTTTAATGAAGTAAACATTAACAAAACTTTAACAAAAACATCATCAAAACATCACAAAACCCAAATACCATCAAGATGTAATTAAAAGTAATCCTGTGAAGAACTAGACTATAAGGCTGATACTTTAACCCTTTCCAACCAAGTTCGTGCTTCTGTAGACACGCCCACTTCCTAGACCCTCGCCCTAAATCAGTTTCAATGATAGAAATTAGCGCGGGAAAGTCTGGAGTCAGAGAAGTAGCTGAGCAGACAAGATGCTTATTATATGGATCACTGGGCAAGAACGATGGTTCTCAGAGCTTCTGAAACATGGGTACAAACTCAACACAAGAGTGAAACGTATTTTCTTGGTTTAGATTAAAAAAACAACAACAACAAACTATTGCTTTTAAAAACGTGGAACTATTTTTTTTTAGTGCTAGTAAGAAGTATTTTGTACGCATTTTTCTCAAGGTAAAAGATCGAACGATTGAATGATCTGATTGACTGGTTGGTAGCTACATCAAATATAAAGATCTATAAATAGGTGGCATATCGGGAAATACTGCAATCCTCTCTAATCTTCGGACTCGAAGACAAACCTTATTATCTATATATATATAATTCTCTTCTTCCCTCAACAGTTTAAACGAGTAGTAAGGAGTAAAAGAAAGATCACTCTGCGCATAGTCCACGAGAAAACAAGAGGGGGGGGGGGGCGGGAGAACACGTAGCCACAACATAGCAGGGGGGCAGGACCGTTGTAATATCACTCTTTTTTTTATTTCTACCTCACGTTAAAAAAAAAGGGGGGGGGGTAGTAACTATCGAGGCGACAGAGCACGCTCAAGAGTTTGGACACAATGGAAAGATCACGCTTTTATTTTTGCAACTCGGACGGAGGTAATGTAAGAGTGAAACAAAAGGACAATTTTCGTCTGTCTATTTCAGGAGATTGGTATGGAGTTTTCAAAAGATTTTAATAATTTGCGGATAACTCCAAGACTTTTTTTGTATATTTTGCGATTTCAAGAGATTTCTAGGACCTCCTGTTATATCGACAGGAGGCTGCGGGAAATCTAAGTTATAAAATAGTTTAATTTAATAATTTATACACCTAAAATTATCGCGAGTCTTATAAAAGTGCTGGGCCCACTGCGGTCGCATAGGTTGCAGTGGCCTAAGGTTGGCCCTTCGAAATAGCGGGGTATGCTACGCCACCGG
Source organism: Biomphalaria sudanica (assembly GCA_036873155.1). NCBI lineage: Eukaryota > Metazoa > Mollusca > Gastropoda > Planorbidae > Biomphalaria > Biomphalaria sudanica. The sequence continues at coordinate 2,738,509 of JAZGLO010001986.1, forward strand.
TCGACTAGTATATATATATCTATTATAGTCCGTCCATCGTGGTTCGATGATGACCACTTTGTCATCCATGGGACTGAGGACTTTGCATTAAGGTTTTATGCCTCCTCATGTGGCTGGTGAGACCTATGTGAGCCCGAAATGTTCGGCTGCACACTGGGCAGTTTATTCCAGCTGGAGCTAGTATCGTTTGACTTGCTTTTCTTCTCTGGCGTTTTTCTTCTGCCAGCGTTGTTCTCTTTTCCTCAACAACCAGTGCGCTCTGTTATGAGCCTCTGTCTAACAGGTGGCTGGTTCTACTATGCTTAACGCCTTCAGAGAAGCTTTGAGGGTGTCCCTGAAGCGCTTTCTTTGAACACCTTGCGAGCGCATTCCTTCGCCTAGTTGGCCAGTTGGCCATACAAGAGTCGTCTAGGGATATATATATATATATATATATATATATATATATATATATATATATATATATATATATATATATATGTATAAAGAGAGGGAGAGAGAGAGAGAGAGAGACAGACAGACAGACAGACAGACAGATAGATCGATAGATAGATAGATAGAGAGAGAGAGAGAGAGAGAGCAAGAGCTTGAGACGCCTTGTACGTGATTTATTTACCGCTTCCATAATAACAGACTTGAAACTCTACTGCTTTACAAATCTCCATTAAAACATACATCAACTGATCTTTAACCTTATAGTCGTGACCTTGATGGATGCATCATTTTTGTCTGAGACATTTCTTTGGCATACGACATAATGATTGTAAAGTAACATTGGGAGTCAGGTTGTGCGCGAAGCAGAAAGGGGCGGGGGAGGAGGTTTAGAGGGATAATGGGGGGGGGGATCACCTGGATGTCAACACAATGTTGATGAGAACGATGGTGGTGATGGTTGTTGACATGTAGCACCAAACTGATGGTAGACAACTCAAACACTGTAAACGTATTATACTGTAACTTTAAAAAACTTGAAATCACGTCAATAATTTCATTTGTGAAAAAAAAAACACTAAATATAACATTGTTTACAAAATAATCTAATTCAACTAGAGATCAAATGAAATCAATGTAGTAAACCTTAGGAATAATATAAAATGGTATTTTCAACAAAATTAAACTCTTTACAATAGCACTTCTTTTCAGTCTCACGTTCTGGAGTCGTCTGTCCTAACTAAGACCGCTGACGACAATGCCACCTATCTTGCATTATCCAGAACCAATCGCTAGCTTCTTCACAACGTTGCCATAGAAACACACAAACACGCACACACGCAAACACACACACACTTCATAACAGTGGTGATGATGATGATGATGACATCTCTAAACGCTCTTGTCGGTAGAACGCCTACTGTACAGTAGAATGCCTTTGCCGAGACTATGCATTAACAATTGAAATTTATTGACATTTTAACTCCTTTTCCATTCAAAATACTTTAAAATGTGACAATATCAATAATACTAATAAAGCTTGTCATGGAGTCAGAAGAAGAGGGCACTTGTTCATGTGACAGCTTAGTCATAGCTGTCACTCACACTTTTTGCCACACCTAGTGCAGACTTAACTGTTGTCTGATGGTGGACGGTAGGATCTCTTTTTGACACACCTAGTGCAGACTTAACTGTTGTCTGTTGGTGGACGGTAGCATCTCTTTTTGACACCGTTCCACTGTCCTCGGTAGTAGATTTCCTTTTGGTCTCAAATGTGTTTCCAGCGGCCTTTGTTAGAGAGGCCAGCTCCAAAATAGCTCAATAGAAAAGCAGTCTCTTCCCGTAAAGTGGATAATGCATCCATACTTCCCGCAAAGTTGATAATATATCCATACTTCCCGTAAAGTTGATAATATATCCATACTTCCCGCAAAGTTGATAATATATCCATACTTCCCGTAAAATTGATAATATATCCATACTTCCCGTAAAGTTGATAATATATCCATACTTCTCGCAAAGTTGATAATATATCCATACTTCCCGCAAAGTTGATAATATATCCATACTTCTGTCTTTGGCAGTGTTTCTCTATCTTTTACTAGCGGCGTCCCAAACCAAAAAAAAAAATAGATACGACATCTCCCCCCCTCCCCCACCTTTTAGTCAGCAAGGGAGTGTGAGAGAACTTTATAATCTTCCAAGATGCTTTCGTTTTGAGGCAGTAAAGCTTCTATGTTTGTTATTGACATGATCATTATAAGATCATTCTTGTGTTCTGATATTTTATAACGGATATGTTTTTGTTCCCTCAGAGAAAACGTTTTGACCACTATGAATTGACCACTATGAATTCAGAAAGATGGTCAACTCTAAAATCTTACTTTCGAAGACGTCTGAAAATGTTTTCTTCCACAAAAAAACAAGACGTCTGATCCAGTGAAGACAAAATGACGTTAATGTTTAATGTTGTTTTTCTCCAAATATTGATAGTAGTGCTTTTGAACTGCAGACTCTTCAATCTAGTTCGATGCTTAATAAAAGAATCAAGAGTCCATTCTACATTCACTTATAACATGTCCTCCCTGTTCCCTTTGCCTGCAATTCGAACGCAAATAAGGCGCGCCTCACAGTTTGAGAAACTCTGATTTAGGGTTTAGCCACCTGCGGCTAACACCCCATGTTATAATCAGTCCTACTAAGTGACTATTGTAGGATATAAATATCTGATTTCTCTTTGAGAACTGGACAAACTATAAAACATTCTTGTGTGTGTGTGTGAAAGAATGTATTTGTACAATAAACAAACATTGCGTACATCTCACTCAGCGGACATTTGCGTAGTTACCTCCCGTTGTAGTCCTGCAGAGCGTAACAATTTCCTCCGTGTATCTGGTAAACCATCCAGAACCAGACTTATTTGGTGGCTTTGTTGAACGGTAGGACTAGTCTCGATTGCCTCTGCGTCTGCACCATTTGTCTGTTAGGTGTGTCTAAGAATGGCGGTTCTCAACTTGTGCGAGCTGCTGGAACAAACGGTGTTTGTTTTTTTTTTGTTTTTGTTGACTGTTTATAAACTGTAACAGTTTAGTTTGTACTAGACTTAACATCTCGACATTTCTGGACTTCCATTTTATTTGTCAACATGGAAAATCAGGCGCCTGGTGGTATTTTCATCTGCTGTCTTTTGCTATGATTGAATCATGGTTTTGTCGACTGGTTGACTGCTAAGACATAGTAAAATAAGTATACTTTGAATCAATTTCATGTATGCACAATCTATCCTATACTCTTAAAAATGTAATAAATTAAATATCAATCTTTATTGTTAAAGATCTAGTGCAACTTCCCAAAATCATAGGCCTGCATTAAAAACTGTTACAATCCATTGTATTGAAGAAGAGGTCACTAAGTGACTTGACCTCTCCACATAGAAGGTAAAAAAAAAATATAACAAAACACAATTTGTGACCTAAAACAAACTTAAAGAGTCACTGAATCCATTTCTTTGTCAAAAGCCCAGGGCTGTTAGAATCGAAAACAGTGGAATAAATTGTTTTTTACCCTTTCGATCTTTCTTCCGACCCCCCCCCCCCGCCAACACTTTAGCAATCCATTGTACTTTCACCAACCACGCACCTTCCAAGGTCTTTTGAAATGTTCAACGAATTTATTATGGCCTAAGTTTCAATGTCTAGAATGATCAGGACAAAACTATATAAAATAAGAGCCACGGACGTACATCAAGTCAGCAGACGATAATATTACCCCCACTGTTGACAACGCCAATAGCTCAGTGTTGGCCATCACAAGAAACAAGAGGACATAATCCTAGAGTTTAAATATATGTATTTAGGTGTAAGAGTTATCTATTACTGGGAGAAAAATCACATTATTTGTGAGAAGCGAGTGTCATGGAGACTGGTACACGCCAGCGTCAATACAACATGGAGGCTCCGCCCTTCAGTGAAACAGCTGAGTTTTTCTTCTGAATCAAGTAAAACTATCCAAAGTTTGTCAAAACTAAAACTTATCTCTGGAAATATCCGAAACAATAATGTCAACACTAAAAATTTCTACTCTAGTGCCAATGTTTTGAAAAATTAAAAGCGTCTTCTTTTGGGACAGTCACTATGATAAAACATTTAGTTACAAACAGTTGAGCAACTTTCGGTCTGTTTTTTTTTAATTTTCAAACTTTCATTGGCTCCTCTCAATTTTCTATCTGCAGTTTCCATATGTCTAAAATTGTACTATTCATCTCCTGAGAAGGAAATCTTACAGAACTGGAAGTCTGTCAAAAATGTAGTCTGCAGAATTAGAAGTGTGGCGAAAACGAAGTCTGCAAAACTAGAAGTCTGCCGAAAACGAAGTCATACAGATGTAGAAATCTGGAGAAGGAAATTCTACTTCTTCTGTGTATAAATAAGCTAAACAAAGTCCGCCACAAAAACTGTTCCATAAGGAACGGTGTGTGGATAGTGATATATTTGGTTTTTTTTTAACCATCCCCTCCAACGCAATGTCTTGGAAGAGAAGTTTAGTCAACTATATGTCTGAGGTGAGACGTCTATGGAACTACAAGTTTTGGGGGATAAGTCTACAGAAATACAAGTCCTGGGAGACAGTCTACATAACTAAAAGTCCCGGGGGGGGGGTCAGTCTTCAGAACTACAAGTCTGGGGGGGGGGGGTCAGTCTACAGAACTACAAGTCTGGGGGGGGGTCAGTCTACAGAACTACAAGTCTGGGGGAGGGGTCAGTCTACAGAACTACAATTCGGAGGGGGCAGCCTTTAGAACAACACTAAGTAGAAATCGGACAGAACTTGTTCTTTTGTGCATGTATGAAAGTTTCAAGATAGTGATATTATCTGAGCTGGATAAACGGTCTAATATTTGGGCTGGATAAACAGTCGTATATCTGGACTGGATAAACGGTCTAATATTTGGGCTGGATAAACAGTCGTATATCTGGACTGGATAAACAGTCTAATAATGGGCTGGATAAACAGTCGTATATCTGGACTGGATAAACAGTCGTATTTCTGGACTGGATAAACAGTCGTATATCTGGGCTGGATAAACAGTCGTATATCTAGACTGGATAAACAGTCTAATATCTGGACTGGATAAACAGTCTAATATCTGAACTGGATAAACAGTCGTATATCTGGACTGGATAAACAGTCTAATATCTGGACTGGATAAACAGTCGTATATCTGAACTGGATAAACAGTCTAATATCTGGACTGGATAAACAGTCGTATATCTAAACTGGATAAATAGTCTAATATCTGGACTGGATAAACAGTCGTATATCTGGACTGAATAAACAGTCTAATATCTGGACTGGATAAACAGTCGTATATCTGGACTGGATAAACAGTCAAAAATCTGGGCTGGATAAACAGTCGTATATCTGGACTGGATCAACAGTCAAAAATCTGGGCTGGATAAACAGTCGTATATCTTGACTGGATAAACAGTTTAATATCTGGACTGGATAAACAGTCTAATATCTGGACTGGAAAAACAGTCTACTATCTGGACTGGATAAACAGTCTAATATATTTACTGGATAAACAGTCGTATATCTGGACTGGCAAAATAGTCATATATCTGGACTGGATAAACAGTCTCATATCTGGACTGGATAAACAGTCTCATATCTTGACTGGAAAAACAGTGGTATATCTGGACTGGATAAACAGTATAATATATGGACTGGATAAACAGTCTAAGATCTGGATTGGATAAACAGACGTATATCTAGACTGGATAAACAGTCTAATATCTGGACTGGATAAACAGTCGTATATCTAGACTGGATAAACAGTCTAATATCTGGACTGGATAAACAGTCTAATATATGGACTGGATAAACAGTCGTATTTCTGGACTGGATAAACAGTCTAATATCTGGACTGGATAAACAGTCGTATATCTGGACTGGATAAAATGTCGTATATCTGGACTGGATAAACAGTGGTATATCTAGACTGGATAATCTGTCTAATAGCTGGACTGGATAAACAGTCTAATATCTGGACTGGATAAACAGTCTAATATCTGGACTGGATAAACAGTCTAATATCTGGGCTGGATAAACAGTCTATAATCTGGACTGGATAAACAGTCTAATACCTAGACTAGATAAACAGTCTAATATCTGGACTGGAAAAACAGTCGTATATCTGGACTGGATAAACAGTCTAATATCTGGGCTGGATAAACAGTCGTATATCTGGACAGTATAAACAGTCGTATATCTGGACTGGATAAAAAGTCGTATATCTGGGCTGGATAAACGGTCTAATATCTGAGCTGGATAAACGGTCTAATATCTGGGCTGGATAAACAGTCGTATATCTGGACTGGACAAACAGTCGTATATCTGGACTGGATAAACAGTCTAATATCTGGGCTGGATAAACAGTCGTATATCTGGACTGGACAAACAGTCGTATATCTGGGCTGGATAAACAGTCGTATATCTGGACTGGATAAACAGTATAATATCTGGGCTGGATAAACAGTCGTATATCAGAGCTGGATAAACGGTCTTATATCTGGGCTGGATAAACAGTCTAATATCTGGACTGGATAAACAGTCTAATATATGGGCTGGATAAACAGTCGTATATCTGGACTGGATAAAAAGTCTAATAACTGGACTGGATAAACAGTCTAATATCTGGGCTGGATAAACAGTCTATAATCTGGACTGGATAAACAGTCTAATACCTAGACTGGATAAACAGTCTAATATCTGGACTGGAAAAACAGTCGTATATCTGGACTGGATAAACAGTCTAATATCTGGGCTGGATAAACATTCGTATTTCTGAGCTGGATAAACAGTATAATATCTCTGCTGGATAAACAGTCGTATATCTGGACTGGATAAACAGTCGTATATCTGGACTGGATAAACAGTCTACTATCTGGGCTGGATAAACAGTCGTATATCTGGACTGGATAAACAGTCTACTATCTGGGCTGGATAAACAGTCGTATATCTGGACTGGATAAACAGTCTAATATCTCTGCTGGATAAACAGTCTAATATCTCTGCTGGATAAACAGTCATACATCTGGGTTGGATAAACAGTCTAATATCTGGACTGGATAAACAGTCTAATATCTGGACTGGATAAACAGTCTAATATCTGGACTGGATAAACAGTCGTATATCTAGACTGGATAAACAGTCTAATATCTGGACTGGATAAACAGTCGTATATCTGGACTGGATAAACAGTCTAATATCTGGGCTGGATAAACAGTCGTATATCTGAGCTGGATAAACAGTCTAATATCTCTGCTGGATAAACAGTCGTATATCTGGACTGGATAAACAGTCGTATATCTGGACTTGATAAACAGTCTACTATCTTGGCTGGATAAACAGTCGTATAGCTGGAGTGGATAAACAGTCTAATATCAATGCTGGATAAACAGTCTAATATCTCTGCTGGATAAACAGTCATATATCTGGGCTGGATAAACAGTCTATTATCTGGGCTGGATAAACAGACGTATATATGGACTGGATAAACAGTCTAATATCTGGACTGGATAAATAGTCATATATCTGGGCTGGATAAACAGTCTAATATCTGGGCTGGATAAACAGTGGTATATCTGGACTGGATAAACAGTCTAATATCTGGACTGGATAAACAGTCTAATATCTGGACTGGATAAACAGTCTAATATCTAGACTGGATAAACAGTCTAATATCTGCACTGGATAAACAGTCGTATATCTAGACTGGATAAACAGTCTAATATCTAGACTGGATAAACAGTCTAATATCTGCACTGGATAAACAGTCGTATATCTAGACTGGATAAACAGTCTAATATCTGGACTGGATAAACAGTCTAATATCTGGACTGGATAAACAGTCGTATATCTGGACTGGATAAACAGTCTAATATCTGGACTGGATAAACAGTCGTATATCTGGACTGGATAAACAGTCAAAAATCTGGGCTGGATAAACAGTCGTATATCTGGACTGGATAAACAGTCAAAAATCTGGGCTGGATAAACAGTCGTATATCTTGACTGGATAAACAGTTTAATATCTGGACTGGATAAACAGTCTAATATCTGGACTGGATAAACAGTCTACTATCTGGACTGGATAAACAGTCTACTATCTGGACTGGATAAACAGTCTACTATCTGGACTGGATAAACAGTCTACTATCTGGACTGGATAAACAGTCTAATATCTGGACTTTATAAACAGTCTAATATCTGGACTTGATAAACAGTCTAATATCTAGACTGGATAAACAGTCTAATATCTGCACTGGATAAACAGTCGTATATCTAGACTGGATAAACAGTCTAATATCTGGACTGGATAAACAGTCTAATATCTGGACTGGATAAACAGTCGTATATCTGGACTGGATAAACAGTCTAATATCTGGACTGGATAAACAGTCGTATATCTGGACTGGATAAACAGTCTAATATCTGGACTGGATAAACAGTCGTATATCTAGACTGGATAAACAGTCTAATATCTGGACTGGATAAACAGTCGTATATCTGGACTGGATAAACAGTCTAATATCTGGACTGGATAAACAGTCGTATATCTGGACTGGATAAACAGTCAAAAATCTGGGCTGAATAAACAGTCGTATATCTGGACTGGATAAACAGTCAAAAATCTGTGCTGGATAAACAGTCGTATATCTTGACTGGATAAACAGTTTAATATCTGGACTGGATAAACAGTCTAATATCTGGACTGGATAAACAGTCTACTATCTGGACTGGATAAACAGTCTACTATCTGGACTGGATAAACAGTCTACTATCTGGACTGGATAAACAGTCTACTATCTTGACTGGATAAACAGTCTAATATCTGGACTTTATAAACAGTCTAATATCTGGACTGAATAAACAGTCTACTATCTGGACTGGACTAGATTTGGAAACTTGGACTTGACAATCAATGTCCCCCCTCCTTGTTCCTTTCTACCCATGATCCTCTCTGTGGATGAAACAAAGACCAACACTGTCTAGAGTCTAGACCCACTGTTTTGGTGTGAGGCTGTAAAGGCGGAGAATTACAAAGGCAGAGGGAGGAGCCAAAGTTACCAATAAAAGTAAAAAAAAAATCATTCACCGTGTAATTGAAACTGCGGCTGCCTCAAAGTTCAATGTTTCTAAAGTCTAATGATAGTTATTAACATCGCTGTTTTGTTATCAAGTAGTTTTGGGTCAATGCTGAGTTCCTCGACTGTCGCAGGACTGTATCATTATGTCAGACTATTATACTTTGTATATTTTTGATACCAGACATGTATTAGTTGTGTACTACACCAGTGTCGTAAAGAGTCAATACATTGGAGAGTGCAAGATGACTGGATGCCAAACTTGTTCAGATTATAATAGTCTTGTAACTAAACAGTTGCTTTTTGGAAACTGTGTCTCTGAACATCCTACTGAATAGAGATTTAGCATACACATGTGTTTTTTTTTTACTCGCTTTACTTTATATAGCAAGACAGAGCAAGAGATTGAGATTTCGATAGAAAGATATTTCGATAGATAGATAGAGGGATATATATATATATATATATATATATATATATATATATATATATATATATATATATATATATATATATATAATATATATATATATATATATATATAGAGAGAGAGAGAGAGAGAGAGAGAGAGAGATAGATAGATAGATAGATAGATAGATAGATAGATAGACAGATAGATAGATAGAGTGATAGGTAGATAAATAGATAGATAGATAGATAGATAGATAGATAGATAGATAGAGTGATAGATAGATAAATAGATAGATAGATAGATAGATAGATAGATAGATAGATAGATAGATAGATAGATAGATAGATAGATAGATCCATGAATAAGTTTTATGATTTCATCAAATACACATTGACATTCATACAGGAATTGTCCTATGACATTTATTAAGACATTCATTAAGAGTTTAAGACTTTCCTTTAGACATTGATTAAGATATTAGTTAAGACATTCTTTAAGATATTAATTAAACTTTTCTTAAGACATTCCTTAAGACATTCTTTAAAACATTAATAGACACGTTTCCTAAGTTGTACACTAAAACCGACACAGTTATACAGCTCATCAGACTCATGCAGACAGATTTATAATCGACATTATTTCCTCCCATTTACTTATCAATAACAAAAGAAAAACAAGGTCTGGGATTTTCAAGGGTGGATCAACTGGTTTTATGATAGAGCACGTGACCTAAATGTGCGGTTCAATGGGTGGCTTGTATATTTGACAAAATGTGGCTCCCCTCTCTCTGCCTGTCCCTGACTGTCACCAAGCTTTCACCTGACAGCTCCCCCGTTTGCCTCGCCCTTCCATTTTCCTCCCCCTACACAGACTTGAGGTAAAGCGTGGGAACAAGTCTGTAGGAACAGGTAACATTAGCAAGCGTTCATTGTCCCAGACAGTAAAGTTCAGTTCATACTTTTGTTCAGATATTTTTAGACTTCTTATTTTCTTTGATGCAACATGGACATTTGAATCAACAGTTGTATAAGATCAAATTATTTCTTTTCTCTCTCTCTCTCTCTCTCTTTCTCTCTCTCTCTCTCTCTCGCTCACACACTCACTCTTGTTTGCACTTAGTCTTTTATTCTTTCCAATGTATGTATGTGTGTGTATGTAGAGGTATATATATACCAGGGGGGGGGGAAGTATATATGCAGTGATAAAAAAAAGAGAAACAGGTATATATTTACTGCGTTTATGTTACTGAAAGAATGAAACGATTAAAAGTATATCCTTGCCCAATTAAGCATGACGAATGGTATAATTCAAAGGAAATATGTATGCGACATTCTTTGTTTGTAGAATACATTCTATTATATATAAACGAGTTTTCTCTTTTTTTATCACTGTACTTTTGCATACCCCATTATGTAAGTATGTAATATCCGTCCGTCCGTAACTTGTCTGTTTGTTCTATCTATTTATCTATCTGTCTAGCTAGCTATCTAGCTCTGTCTATCTATCTCAATTAGAAGATCTCGAAGTGCTAACCTAAGAGACAATAACCCCTCTGTTGTTGCAGTTGATACTGCAGTTGTTTACAATACGACAAAACCATTATGGCCTCTAGTTTCCATGGTAACTAAAACGTCATCTTTCGGCTCTTCTTTTCATGTGAACGTTGCATGAAGTAAAGTACATAGCAGACTTCTGCCTCGCCTCACTACCAGGTCATCTACGTGCCCGAAGTTGGCAAGTGGGTAGCAAAGGTTGGACAAGAATGTCCAATGATGACAGGAGGAGAACACAAACTTCATCTGCACCGGATGTATACAAGGGGGGGGGGGAGTAACCGAATTTTTAAATAATTGACGAGAAGAAAAACAATAATGGCGCCATGACTTCCTTTTAGTCTGCTCATCAGCTTGTATCCAATTAATTTCTGTTTTTACTTTTGATATTCAGGTAGTAGACATCTGTATTAAAACATGGAAATAGTTGATCTCATATGTACATGCCCACCATGGATTTATCTTCACTACAAATTCTTTCTTTGTAAGCATTCAGTAGAATAAGTGTTGTTGTTTTTTCAAGGGAAGCAATCAATTAAATATTTCATATTAAAACAACAAACATCCAAATCCAAACAATAACACAAACACACACACACACACACACGTACACACATATTGACGCTCACACATGTACACACTTTCTTTGTTGCATGTTCTTCTTCAAAGATCCCAAACAAATCTTGTCCACGTGACTTCTCTCACGTCCCAGGTCTCGGATCAAGTTGAAAGTTGGCACCAAGTATTTCTTGTCAATAACAACACGGGAATCAAGAAAACAAAATGAATTAATTAGTTCATCAAGTAGTCGTAATAAATTCATTCATTTGGGTTTGATATGGAGAATGTACTAAGCTAATGAGAGAAAAGCATTGTAGTAATGGCAGTGAGTTAACGGCACTCTTCCTCGGGAACGCACACGACATTACTATTAACATGCAAAATATCAGGCCAGGAGAGTAGCGTATGGCACTGTGTAGTACAGTTCTGATTTATTCAAAATAATGGATACAGCTTCTCTATATAACTGTTGTTATTTTCGTAAGTACTTTGTACTATTTAACTTATTTAAATATTATGTTTCAGAGACATTTTCAGGGAAACCCTTAGACTCATCTGAATCTAAATCAGCTTTTCTCAACCTATGCGGCGCACTTTACTGGCGGGTTAAAGATTTTTTTTTATGGACACAAAAATCTGTTGTATTTGCAATGTAGCTAGGGGCCTATAAAATCATGTTTATTTATGTATCAAGTAAAAGCAGTATTCTAAAGACTTTAAGAAATGAGACATTTGACTATGTATCCGCCAAGCCAATTCTACCCGTTCTATTTCCCAGCTGTCGAGGAGGAAAGATAACTACATAATTGTTTTTTGCCTCCGACTATATCTAGATCTATGTTACCATTAACGTGTGAATATTCATTAACTTTTTAAACAGATTAATTAGGTATTGTAGACATTAATTAGGGAAAACAGTAAATGTGAAAAAAAATTATTTCATTTATTCATGTTACCAAGATAATGCGCCAATTACCTAATTAAGTCACGGTAATACCTACTGGGCACTCGTTAGGTTCAAAATAAACGATATATATGCGAATGACCTACATATCCCTAGCTTCTAATTCTACACATAATACTAATCTTTATCCATATATATACTGAATACTACCTCTAACCATACCCCTAACCCTAACACTAATCCTAATCCCTAACTGTAATCATAAACCCTAAGCCTAAACCTAACCTCAACTTGATTGATATGGAAGCCGTTAGTGTGCACATTACCTAGGTATTCTGCCAATGACGCACATTGACCCGGCAAATCAGTCAATGTGTAGAATAACTAGTTAGTCTACAGATTAATGGATTTTGCACTTTTGCGGTAATGTGTATATCATTTTCCCTGATCTGGTTCTTATTTACCTAAACTTGTGAACACTGTAAAAGCATTTAATTCAAACATTGATAATGTTAGGCTAAAAATTTTGAATAATTTAGGTCAACAACAAATCAGTTTTATAGTTAAGTGAGGATTCATTGATTTTTCTTATTTTTTAAAGCAATCTTTATCTATTCGTTAAGGCTGTGTACTAAAATGACCTATTTACTAAGAGATTTACCAACAAATTGCGGTCATTACAAACTAGTTACTATTACAAATCAACGAACTTTTCCTTTATAAAAGCAAATGAGATTCGACTTTTGGCTTCCTTTGGCTCAATCTGGCAACATCAGAATTAGTGCTTGGATCCCCTGGTAATCCTGGCCACGTAGGTTAGCTGTCCTCTGTTGAGATTCTAGTTCAGATTGTATCACTGTCTCTCTCTCCCTACCCGTTTCTCTTTTCTCTCCAAACATTTCCTATGCGTGTAATGATTGATTTTGTCTTCCTTTTTCACGTGTGTTCTCTGTAAGTGTGCGTTTTACTCTATTTTGTGTCTTCTTTTATCTTACTTTCTCCCTTACTCAATATTTTTCTCTCCCTACAGGTATCTCTCTTTACTTCTCTCTCCCTACAGGTATCTCTCTTTACTTCTCTCTCCCTACAGGTATCTCTCTTTACTTTTCTCTCTGTACAGGTATCTCTCTTTACTTTTCTCTCCCTACAGGTATCTCTCTTTACTTCTCACTCCCTACAGGTATCTCTCTTTACTTTTCTCTCTGTACAGGTATCTCTCTTTACTTCTCTCTCCCTACAGGTATCTCTCTTTACTTTTCTCTCTGTACAGGTATCTCTCTTTACTTTTCTCTCCCTACAGGTATCTCTCTTTACTTCTCACTCCCTACAGGTATCTCTCTTTACTTCTCACTCCCTACAGGTATCTCTCTTTACTTTTCTCTCTGTACAGGTATCTCTCTTTACTTCTCTCTCCCTACAGGTATCTCTCTTTACTTTTCTCTCTGTACAGGTATCTCTCTTTACTTTTCTCTCCCTACAGGTATCTCTCTTTACTTCTCACTCCCTACAGGTATCTCTCTTTACTTTTCTCTCTGTACAGGTATCTCTCTTTACTTCTCTCTCCCTACAGGTATCTCTCTTTACTTTTCTCTCTGTACAGGTATCTCTCTTTACTTTTCTCTCCCTACAGGTATCTCTCTTTACTTCTCACTCCCTACAGGTATCTCTCTTTACTTCTCACTCCCTACAGGTATCTCTCTTTACTTTTCTCTCTGTACAGGTATCTCTCTTTACTTTTCTCTCCCTACAGGTATCTCTCTTTACTTCTCACTCCCTACAGGTATCTCTCTTTACTTCTCACTCCCTACAGGTATCTCTCTTTACTTTTCTCTCTGTACAGGTATCTCTCTTTACTTCTCTCTCCCTACAGGTATCTCTCTTTACTTTTCTCTCTGTACAGGTATCTCTCTTTACTTTTCTCTCCCTACAGGTATCTCTCTTTACTTCTCACTCCCTACAGGTATCTCTCTTTACTTTTCTCTCTGTACAGGTATCTCTCTTTACTTCTCACTCCCTACAGGTATCTCTCTTTACTTTTCTCTCTGTACAGGTATCTCTCTTTACTTTTCTCTCCCTACAGGTATCTCTCTTTACTTCTCACTCCCTACAGGTATCTCTCTTTACTTCTCACTCCCTACAGGTATCTCTCTTTACTTCTCACTCCCTACAGGTATCTCTCTTTACTTTTCTCTCCCTACAGGTATCTCTCTTTACTTCTCACTCCCTACAGGTATCTCTCTTTACTTTTCTCTTCGTACAGATATCTCTCTTTACTTTTCACTCTGTACAAGTATGTCTCTTTACTTCTCTCTCTGTACAGGTATCTCTCTTTACTTCTCTCTCCGTACAGGTATCTACTTACCTTATCTTTTTTTCCTTTTTTTTCTTTTTCTTTTCCTCTATTTTTTTTTATACACTTAGACTATTTGAATCTGTTTATCGTGTAGAGGCTAGAAACTAGTTTGTATTTATTGACGCGATGTTCTATTATTAGACTCTAGATTTTGTGTTTATACTATCAACAAAATGATCCACAAAAAATAGGAAAAACACATTAAAAAAAACTAATTAAAAAGGTTTAAAATAATATTTTAAGCTCTTTAGTTTATGTATGTGTTTGTGTGGACGCCACTTTTTTGAACGAGTGTTACAATTATTAATTCGTACAGTTCTCAAAGATTCTCGTCTAAAGGGAGAGTGAAAAGAATTTGACCACTTACAAACTTGGTCAAAGTCTGGACCATGAAATGATGACCAACTGTTGCACATGTCTTGGAATTATTTGCAGTGACTGACAACAAAACGTCTGTTACAGAAGGTCAAGGTAAACAACAAAACGTCTGTTACAGAAGGTCAAGGTAAACAACAAAACGTCTGTTACAGAAGGTCAAGGTAAACAACAAAACGTCTGTTACAGAAGGTCAAGGTAAACAACAAAACGTCTGTTACAGAATGTCAAGGTAAACAACGAAAAATGTTTGCTACGAAATGATGTCATTCTCTTGGATTCAATCTTATTATCGTGTCTGTAAAGGTCGGGGCATTTGTGTGTGTGTGTGTGTGTGCGTATTTGTGTCTACTCACTTTCTTTAATGCTTTTGTTTTATGTTTGTGTTAGATGTCTGTCACTAGGATGTTTATGTCTGCCATTACAGTATTAGTTGATACGGTGAAGTCAGACTTTGTTCTGTCTGAAAACTAAAAAACAAAATGTGTAGGGAAATACTTTTAAAATGATAAATGTGTTGATTACAAATTGTTTAAAATGTTGAGTGTATTGATTAAAGATGTTGAATTTATGATTGTCCATCTAGTATTTGGAATTCTATCTTTTAATAGGATGGAATGTCCATTTAGTATTTGGTATCCTATCTTTTAATAAGGTTAGATTGTCCATTAAGTATTTTTTTCCCTAGTGAGAAAACAGGCTGATGAGAATCACAGGCCCCTGAAGACCAATAGGATTAGCTCCACAATCAGCTCAACTCAGGGAAGAAACAGAAGGTCACGTGATCCTGGAGGAAGTAGAAGTATAAATATTTAATAATTTCGTTAAAAGTTCTGGAACAATCAGAAGCATGTCAGGGGGAACATAAAGAGAAACCATTGTGTGGGATACTAGCTAAAAAAAAAAAAGTTCTAAAATATTTACTTTTGTAGCTACAATATATATATATATTAAAGTATAGTCTACTATGTGAATTATATATACAAATAAACTCGCAACCACATTTATTAATACACAGTCACACAATCTTCTATAGCGCACACATACAATCTTGTATTAATTAATACATTACTTCTGTTGCTTTGTTCCCTGGATATTTTTCACTTTTTAGAAATGCACAGGTTGGGCATCTGTAATCATCGGGGGCTGTTGTAGTTTCACCCTTCTTTCTATTTCTGGTGTGTGCCATCTGAAATCAGGACCCTTACTGTATGCTTGCTTTCCATAAACTAAACTAAATGACATCATTGGGTTCATCTAATACCAAGATCAGTCTAGCTCCTGAATCTTTTGGAATTTTGTTGAATTTTTTAATTAATTTTTTCAAAGTGACTTAAGGGACACAAAAGGTCACTTAGACACCACTTCCAGGTCATGGGTGTACAATTCCAAAGTATTCTCTCCCTTTATCTTTTTGTACGCTGTGAGTCACCAGTGGACAAATGAAAAGCCTTACGTCACAACATTTCATAAGTCTGACAAAACTTATGTCCTGGAAAGTTCGAATGTGTACTTGTATGCCAAGACAAAAGTGTACTTTTATCTGTAGACAAATGTGTACTTGTATGCCAAGATAAATGTGTACTTTTACCTGTAGACAAATGTGTACTTTTATCTGTAGACAAATGTGTACTTGTATGCCAAGATAAATGTGTACTTTTACCTGTAGACAAATGTGTACTTTTATCTGTAGACAAATGTGTACTTGTATGCCAAGACTAATGTGTACTTGTATGCCAAAAAAAAATGTGTACTTGTATACCAAGACAAATGTGTACACTTCAAATCACATGCATGAATGGAGTTGTTTACTCATGAAGGATTCTTAACTTTAAAACCATTGCCAAGTAACGTCTCAGGGCCAGTATGTCCAACTGACCCCCCCACCCCAGTCTCCCTCCTTGGATGTTCTTGGACACAAACGAAGCCACTTACACACGTCAACAACCAGTAATTACTACTCCTTTTTTTTTTCTTCTATTCACCTCAACAACAACGTCAAAAAGGAAAGAAGGCGCCCGACTCTCAGCCTTAGCTCGGACGGTTTAGGGTTAAAGAAGTTGATTCCTGGGCTTGGGGGTCTCGCCTGCACAGCTTGTGGTATCCTAGTATTAACCCTTAGACAGCGGATATTGGACGCGTCCTTCCTAGGAGGTAAGATTACAGCCTTAGGATTTAATGAACGAAGGAGAGAAGAAAAAAGGGAGACAATTAGTCCAAGGAATACAATACAATACGAAATGGTGACAAGATATTTGTACAACTTCCAGTAGACAAGTTTTAGTTGTCTCTAGAAACCTTTTCACAAAACTCTCCCCCCCCCTCTCCAAATCTGACCAAATCCTAATTATCTAGCAGCTAACAAATGTCAAGAGAACGATGTCTGTGTGCTCCCCCATGGGGCTAGGTTGGGTGAAATCGATAGGGCGATGTGCTAACGTTATGAGTTACAAAAGGATGAGGATTGTGGCGGTGGGGGGGGGCATGTCACTGTCATGGTGTCATTTAAAACACAACTAGACTGACCAATAATTCATGACCCACGAGACTTCAGGGCCTTTTGCATTTTTAAATTGTTCATTTGGTCAGTCTGTAGCAGTCGGGGAAATGGAAATGTCATAATATAGGTCTACTGCCTTCTGTTTGGATTTCTATAACCTGATAGTATTTGAAATATGGTCTTTGCTTTCAAGACTCAATGACAGAAATATAGAATAGATTGGTATATAAAAAGGTAGACACGGGGGTTCAGACAATTAACCAGGCTGGCAGAGAAAATGCTAAAAATGCTAGACAGACAGACAAATTGATTGGAAGATTGACAAACAGACTTTCAGACAGACTTTCAGACAGACAGACGGACGGACGGATAGATAGATAGATAGATAGATAGATAGATAGATAGATAGTAGATAGATTGATAGATAGATAGATAGATAGATAGATAGTAGATAGATAGATAGATAGATAGATAGATAGATAGATAGATAGATTCGTAAATCGTTTTATCTTATTTATTAAAGACGTGACTTCACAAGAGAAGATAATTACGGCCCACGCATTTCACGTGTCAATCTAGTTGTTCAAGTGAATCAGTTTGACAGTACATTATACACTGAGAGCCAAGAGTAACCTCAAGAGAAATACATTCTCTCTACACCTACGTTCTCAATCTGCTCACTATTGTCTACATCAATCACTTATTTGGAAACTAGCATGGAGATCTAGCACGAAGTAAATAGATATGTAATTAGCCAGCTAACGTGCAACCCTCTACAGACAATGTGTATAGAAAATGGCCGCTTAGAAAAAAGTTCCCACGGCGTGTCAGAAGAATCAGGTCTTACACTTAATTCTTTCACACCTGAGGACTTTAATACATGCAGTTTTAGGGGGTCAAGATTTGATTGCCTGCATATTTCTCTAAGTCTTTGTCTGTATCTTTGTGTCTTTTCTCAATGTCTGTCTCTTTGTTTGTCTCTTTGTCTGTCTCTTTTTTGTCTCTTTGTCTGTCTCTTTGTCTGTCTCTTTGTCTGTCTCTTTGTCTGTCTCTTTGTCTGTCTCTTTGTCTGTCTCTT
Source organism: Biomphalaria sudanica (assembly GCA_036873155.1). Classification (NCBI taxonomy): domain Eukaryota; kingdom Metazoa; phylum Mollusca; class Gastropoda; family Planorbidae; genus Biomphalaria; species Biomphalaria sudanica. The sequence goes on from JAZGLO010001986.1 coordinate 2,757,325, forward strand.
TGTCTCTTTGTTTGTCTCTTTATTTGTCTCTTTTTTTTGTTTATGTCTCTTTGTCTCTTTTCTCATTGTATGTGTCCTTGTTTATCTCTTTGTGTTTCTTTATCTGTCTATTTGTTTGTCTCTTTGTCTGCCTCTTTGTCTGATGTCTCTTTGTTTGTCTCTTTGTTTGTCTTTTTATCTGTCTCTTTGTCTGTCACTTTGTCTGTGTCTTTGTGGGTGTCTTTGTTTGTCTCTTTGTCTGTCACTGTGTGTGTGTCTTTGTTTGTCTCTCTGTTTGTCTCTTTGTATGTCTCTTTGTTTGACTCTTTGTTTGTGTCTTTGTATGTGTCATTGTCTCTTTGACTGTATCCTTGTCTCTGTCTTTGTCTGTCTCTTTCTCTGCGTTTTTGTCTCATTGTCTGTCTCTTTGTTTGTCTCTTTGTCTGTGTCTTTGTGGGTGTCTTTGTTTGTCTCTTTGTTTGTCTTTTTTCTCGTTGTTTTTCCAAGAATGAAATTCCTTGTCTAGAGAAACCGTTTACATTTGCCAGTGCTCCACTGCTACCTTGTCTAGCAAGCTTGCCTCCACTGCTACCTTGTCTAGCAAGCTTGCCTCCACTGCTACCTTGTCTAACAAGCTTGCCTCCACTGAAATGAACAAAGACACATCTCTGCGGACAGTCTACAGGTATATACTTAGTGACTGGAACGTTCACAACAGAATGGACAGTCTACAGGTATATACTTAGTGACTGGAACGTTCACAACAGAATGGACAGTCTACAGGTATATACTTAGTGACTGGAACGTTCACAACAGAATGGACAGTCTACAGGTATATACTTAGTGATTGGAACGTTCACAACAGAATTGACAGTCTACAGGTATATACTTAGTGACTGGAACGTTCACAACAGAATGGACAGTCTACAGGTATATACTTAGTGACTGGAACGTTCACAACAGAATTGACAGTCTACAGGTATATACTTAGTGACTGGAACGATCACAACAGAATGGACAGTCTACAGGTATATACTTAGTGACAGGAACGTTCACAATAGAATTGACAGTCTACAGGTATATACTTAGTGACAGGAACGTTCACAACAGAATTGACAGTCTACAGGTATATACTTAGTGACAGGAACGTTCACAACAGAATGGACAGTCTACAGGTATATACTTAGTGACTGGAACGTTCACAACAGAAAGAGAAATAAATATCTCACCTGCATCGTTTTTGTCCCGTAACAAGTGCATGTAAGTACTAGTAAAATAAAGTTAGCCTTTCAGACTTTGTGGCAGATAGGGCAGATGATGTAAAAGTCATCTGTTTCTGAGGCCTACGTTTAACGAGGGTGTCATGTGGCCAGTACAACGACCAACCGCCTTTACTTTTCCCAAACCAATGTCAGTTTGGGTGAACTCAAAGGTTCCCGAAGATCCCGAAATTAAATATTCCAGTCTTTACCAGGATTTGAACCCGGGACCCCAGTTCGGAAGCCAAGCGTTTTACCGCTCAGTCACCGCGCCTCCTATGAAAGTACTACTGACCTCAAAACTGCAAACCACTACTTACCTCACAATGGCCAGCCAGTACTGACCTCACAACTTGTACCCACTACTGACCTCACAACTGGCACCCCCTACTTACCTCACAATGGCAAGCCAGTACTAACCTCACAACTGCAAACCACTACTGACCTCACAACAGGCAACCACTACTGACGTCACAACTGGCACCCACTACTTACCTCACAATGGCCAGCCAGTACTGACCTCACAACTGCAAACCACTACTTACCTCACAACAGGCATTCACTACTGACGTCACAACTGGTACCCACTACTGACGTCACAACTGGCACCCAGTACTGACCTCACAATGGCCAGCCAGTACTGACCTGACAACTGTTGTACTGACATTTTCCGTAAATGTGTAGAGATCAGTAACAGGGCAATAAAAACCTCATCATGTGTCGTTTTTTAATCAACAACACATCTCCGTGCAGTTAGTTTTCTCAGCACAGCTTCCCGGGATTCTCCCTTGAGATCCGCCCTAGAATCAAGGACTTTACAAGTCTGCTCAAGCTCCTGTAGGAGACGCGGGTTGTATCTCGTGAGAATTCAATTTGTAGAAAACGGATGGCCTCCCTTCTTGCTGTGGACAGTTTCCAAAAATGAGAAGAGATGGTGGGAGTTGCCAAACTGACCAGTGGAGATTTCTCTGAGAACTCCAGGCCTCTGGGGACAACAAACGATTGCTTCATTAGTGGACATATGCAAGAACGACAGACAAATTGATGACTGTAAGGTGACCATTTACTTTCCTGAAAAAGTTTTTTTTAAGGTTTGTAGTTAGTTACAATCTCTTCAGCAATGTACTGTTTCTCTATTCTCACACTTCCTAGCAATGTACTGTTTCTCTATTCTCACACTTCCTAGCAATAAACTGTTTCTCTATACTCACACTTCCTAGCAATGTACTGTTTCTCTATTCTCACACTTCCTAGCAATGTACTGTTTCTCTATTCTCACACTTCCTAGCAATGTACTGTTTCTCTATTCTCACACTTCCTAGCAATAAACTGTTTCTCTATTCTCACACTTCCTAGCAATGTACTGTTTCTCTATTCTCACACTTCCTAGCAATAAACTGTTTCTCTATTCTCACACTTCCTAGCAATGTACTGTTTCTCTATTCTCACACTTCCTAGAAATAAACTGTTTCTCTATTCTCACACTTCCTAGCAATATAATGTTTCTCTATACTCACACTTCCTAGCAATGTACTGTTTCTCTGTACTCACACTCCCTAGCAATGTACTGTTTCTCTGTACTCACACTTCCTAGCAATGTACTTTTTCTCTATTCTCACACTTCCTAGCAATAAACTGTTTCTCTATTCTCACACTTCCTAGCAATATACTGTTTCTCTATACTCACACTTCCTAGCAATATACTGTTTCTCTATTTTCACACTTCCAAGCAATGTACTGTTTCTCTATACTCACACTTCCTAGCAATATACTGTTTCTCTTTTCTCACACTTCCTAGCAATGTACTGTTTCTCTATTCTCACAGCAATGTACTACATTTTATTTCTGGCTACATGTCGCCCTGTCAATGACTCTAAGTTTACTTTGAACTATGTACTTTTCTAACCTCTCCACAGGATTTCAATCCTTGTTGTCTATCTAATGGCTAGAAGTAGTTCGACTAGTCTGCTGTTAAAAGTATTTGATAGGTTTCCTTAGTCCTTATCCTTTAGTCTGTTGGACCGTTGGGGCACCACACAGGATTTGTCAACGTCTTACTTCATTCCTCTCTTTCTTTTGCCTTGGATAGAACCTCAATGGCAGACCCGTCCATTTTTGTTTTATGTTATCTTCCCATCGATTTCTCTGTCTGCCTCTTCTTCTTTTTCCTGGTACTGTTCCCCGAAGAAAGGCCTTTGCAAGCCCCGAAGACCTTGTACTATGGCCATAGAGTTTTAGTTTTCAAGTTTTAGTTTCCGTGTTTTATCCGATAGTTGGCAGCTCATCGTTTCCTTATTATTAAATACAAAAAACGTTATTTTCAGCACGAATCTATAGCACATTAAACTTAGGGCACCATGCTATAAAAATGATAAGAAATATTTATATTTATATTTTTTCCTTTAATTTTCTGACAAACCTTTAAAAAGAATGTTAGTTACAAAATATGAAACAACATTATGTCCCTCTCTCCTGCTGACGACATTCTCCTTGCGTGGATTACGAAACATTTTTTATAACCTGCAATATTCATTATGAAGATGAAAATAATTAAAAGAAATAACTTTTCAAGATGCATTGTTGAGGGTTTTTTATGTATTGTTTTGTGTTTGTTCTATAGTGTCCATCTACTAGACTTCTTTGTGATCTATAAAGTATGTTGTTACATTATCTCCTCTTTTCTTCATTTCGTTTTTCCATCAAAACAGCAGAACACTTTTTATTTTACTACTCAATCTAACGTTGGAGTTGGTAGATTCCAACCTTCCAGCTATTACGTCACTGAGTCTGTCATGGGACTGCAAACGTTATTTCCAGGCTACTTTACATTGACAGAACTTACATTGTCAGTTTTGATTTAATGTATGTCTTTTTACAAAGCTTATATTAATTCACTCTCTGTCTGTCTGTCTGGTAAAAAGTTATTTCTCCCACAGTCCACACCCAATCTCGGATTAAGCTGAAATTTCGCACAATTATTTCTTTTACCTGACAACACAAGAATCAATAAAAAAAAATGTAATAAATTAGTTAATTAACTATTGGTAATTAATTATTTTGTTTGGTATCTTGAACAAGGGAAAGATATCGTACTTGACAGATGTAATGGTATATGTTGAATTAGTCTCCCTGAGGAATCCAGAGCCTTGAGTGAAATGTTTTAAAATCCATTTAAAAAACGATTATGTAAACATTCACCAAGATACCCCCTTCTTCCCTCCCCCTTTCACAACAGGCCCAGACCAAGTGATAGGATCATAGAGCATTGAGAAAGCTAAAAGCTAAACAAAAAAAAATGGTAAAAATATTTCTGTCGCACAGATTTATAATGTCTAGCTCGATCACCATGCAGACAATTACATAACTGACCCAAACTAATTGATACAATCACACTTAACATAAACTTTGTTTTTTAAAGTATTTTTTTATGTTTTTCTTATTTATAATTATTATTTTGTGCCAATTGAAGATAATATAATAATTCCGCATATATTTAGTACAATGTATTGCTAACAGGTCTCTAATAGAAACAGAAATCTATTTCTCTAATACTCCAGACTCGGCTTTCTCTGTTAATTCCTGCCCAGGTGGTAAGACATTGGTCTTGCAGTGACCCAAACGATATGATTGATGCCTCCAGCACCAGTCACTAGGACTGGTCACTACAAATCTGATTCCTAAGCCCTCAACACTGACCATGATACAAGTCTTTCCGCAGGAGACCCGCAGCTAATGAAATTGTCCGGCACTGGACTCTGGTCAATTTCACCGGGTCACTTGCTTGTTATCCCTGGAACTATTCTTCACCCCATCACGTAAAGGACGTGAGAATGTGATTGGCCAGTAATGACCAGCCATGATCAGCCATTCCTATTGATCCGACAAATCATAATCAAAGACCTTTCAATGGGTCATTGGTCATTTCATTACTTCTGTTAGAGAAGCATTGTGGTCCTGATACTATTGTTGTGTGTGGATCTATCGACGACATATTCCTTAGCTGAACTTTGAATTCCAAATGTTGTTTGTGACTTCTTTAGAACCCTTGATACACCATCAAAGATTTAGTGTTAGTGAACGTTTTAGAATGTGAGATCGAAGGAGTGTGTAGCATTGAGAATACTTCTTCGGACGGGTCTGGTCGCCTCAGACCACACCGCCTATGAAGGCTTGTTCATGTCCGCAGACGAACATATCCCCGAAGTCACCCTTTTTGGGCAACATGCAATGGGCACAAGAAATCTTATCGCTTCCAACCTTCGCTGTGTGGACGTGGACGGGATTCTAAAGTTGTTGGCTCTGAAGTTGACTACTGGGAAGAGTCCTTGAAAGCACTATGGGAAATGAGATGGGGAAAAAGAACAACTTTGAATAATGAGGAAGCGACGACCTTGGCCCGGAAGAAAAGCCAAACGATAAATGTTTCCTTTAACACCAAAGGAGGTGCCACTTTTATAAGAGATGTATGTGAGGTGAGGGCTGGAGATGTTTGTCCAGAATAGCGGAGATGACATGCATCTCCATGAGCCTACAATTACTGAGCTATACCGATGTTTCATGTTGTATAACTGGTGGGGGGGGGGGTGTTACGTAACAAGTAAGTAAGATGGATTGAAAAGGGGTGAGGGAGGCACGGAGGGCAATGGCATGAGCTGGAACATTTGAAGCTATCTTGAAATATTTGTGACAGATGATTTGAGGAAGAAGTCGTTGATGTTGATGATAATGATAAAACTCTTTAAAAAATGATGATCCTGATGATCAAGTCACTTAGGAAACAATGTTAATGATGATAAAGCTTGGACGATGATAATAATGATGATGAGTTTGTTTAAATTAAATAAAGAACTGGGTGAACAACGGACAAAGACCAAGACATACGAACACGTGGTTCTGTTTACAGATAGATATCACGTGACCCACGTGACTATTTAGCATGGGTTCAGAAATCCAGCGTTAATCATTAACTATCATCTAAAATCCAAACATTTAACTTGAGATCAAAGAAAAGACTTCTAGTCAACAGCAGCAGATAATGGACCAGTTAGTAATTGGTCATTTATAGATCAAATTTTGTTGAGTCTAAGACTGATGATAGATCAAATTTTGTTGAGTCTGAGACTGATGATAGATCAAATTTTGTTGGTTCTAGGACTGATGATAGATCAAATTTTGTTGAGTCTGAGACTGATGATAGATCAAATTTTGTTGGGTCTAAGACTGATGATAAATCAAATTTTGTTGAGTCTGAGACTGATGATAAATCAAATTTTGTTGGGTCTAAGACTGATGATAGATCAAATTTTGTTGAGTCTGAGACTGATGATAGATCAAATTTTGTTGGGTCTAAGACTGATGATAGATCAAATTTTGTTGAGTCTGAGACTGATGATAGATCAAATTTTGTTGAGTCTGAGACTGATGATAGATCAAATTTTTTAAGTCTGAGACTGATGATAGATCAAATTTTGTTGAGTCTGAGACTGATGATAGATCAAATTTTTTAAGTCTGAGACTGATGATAGATCAAATTTTGTTGAGTCTGAGACTGATGATAGATCAAACTTTGTTGAGTCTGAGACTGATGATAGATCAAATTTTGTTGAGTCTAAGATTGATGATAGATCAAATTTTTTAAGTCTGAGACTGATGATAGATCAAATTTTGTTGGGTCTAAGATTGATGATTGATCAAATTTTGTTGGGTCTAAGACTGATGATAGATCAAATTTTGTTGGGTCTAAGATTGATGATTGATCAAATTTTGTTGGGTCTAAGATTGATGATAGATCAGCTTGGTGCTAACAAAAAAGGACTTCATGGTCGACACTAAGTTAAGGTTACGGAAATAGAAGAAAAGATATTGGTGTCAGAGGGTCGGGAAAAAATCGTCAAATTAAAAATCGTCAACAAAAAGATAATACAATCTTTTATATTTCTCTGTTACCTTATCAACTAGTTGCTCATCCAATCAGCATGTAACAAACTGATGAGATGGGAGAGGTATCTCTATTTCATTAGGCAACTTGAGAACTTGAATATATTTGGAGATAAAAAGGCGGGAGTTCGAGGGGTGTCAAAGTGAATTCAGTTTCCGCCTTTGAAAGTTTCAAAAAGCACGACGACCATCAATAAAGAAACTTTAGGTCTAGGTCCTGTGATCGTGTATGTAGGTCTTTGTAGGTCTTACTGTTGTTTATATGTAGTAATATACAATTTGATCGTGTATGTAGGTCTTACTGTTGTTGATATGTAGTAATATACAATTTGATCGTGTATGTAGGTCTTACTGTTGTTTATAGGTATTAATATACAATTTGATCGTGTATGTAGGTCTTACTGTTGTTGATATGTAGTAATATACAATTTGATCGTGTATGTAGGTCTTACTGTTGTTGATATGTAGTAATATACAATTTGATCGTGTATGTAGGTCTTACTGTTGTTTATAGGTATTAATATACAATTTGATCGTGTATGTAGGTCTTACTGTTGTTGATATGTAGAAATATACAATTTGATCGTGTATGTAGGTCTTACTGTTGTTTATAGGTATTAATATACAATTTGATCGTGTATGTAGGTCTTACTGTTGTTGATATGTAGTAATATACAATTTGATCGTGTATGTAGGTCTTACTGTTGTTGATATGTAGTAATATACAATTTGATCGTGTATGTAGGTCTTACTGTTGTTTATAGGTATTAATATACAATTTGATCGTGTATGTAGGTCTTACTGTTGTTGATATGTAGAAATATACAATTTGATCGTGTATGTAGGTCTTACTGTTGTTTATAGGTATTAATATACAATTTGATCGTGTATGTAGGTCTTACTGTTGTTGATATGTAGTAATATACAATTTGATCGTGTATGTAGGTCTTACTGTTGTTGATATGTAGTAATATACAATTTGATCGGGATGTATTTTGGAATATTTTACCAGTCCAAAAAATGTAGTTTTTCCTTTGCAACTTCTTATGTGGCTAAAATGGTCAGTCCTTGATACACAGCTACAGTCACAGGTTGGTCATCTCTGATCACCAGACACTGTAGCACTTACAGCCTTCTTGCTACTTCTGGTGTGTCGCCATCTGCAATCCATTACACTTGCTTTCTTCTCGCTCTGTATCCACTGCCTCTGATTATTCGCTAGGCAAGTTTAAACTACTTACAGCCAACCTAGGACTAAGCAAATCATCTAGATGTAGCGACCAATTGGGATGTAAGCAAATCATCTAGATGTAGCGACCAATGGGGATGTAAGCAAATCATCTAGATGTAGCGACCAATGGGGATGTAAGCAAATCATCTAGATGAAGCGACCAATGAGGATGTAAGCAAATCATCTGGATGTAGCGACCAATGGGGATGTAAGCAAATCATCTGGATGTAGCGACCAATGGGGATGTAAGCAAATCATCTAGATGTAGCGACCAATGGGGATGTAAGCAAATCATCTAGATGTAGCGACCAATGGGGATGTAAGCAAATCATCTAGATGTAGCGACCAATGGGGATGTAAGCAAATCATCTAGATGTAGCGACCAATGGGAATGTAAGCAAATCATCTGGATGTAGCGACCAATGGGGATGTAAGCAAAGCATCTAGATGTAGCGACCAATGGGAATGTAAGCAAATCATCTAGATGTAGCGACCAATGGGGATGTAAGCAAATCATCTGGATGTAGCGACCAATGGGGATGTAAGCAAATCATCTAGATGTAGCGACCAATGGGGACGTAAGCAAATCATCTGGATGTAGCGACCAATGGGGACGTAAGCAAATCATCTAGATGTAGCGACCAATGGGGATGTAAGCAAATCATCTAGATGTAGCGACCAATGGGGACGTAAGCAAATCATCTAGATGTAGCGACCAATGGGGACGTAAGCAAATCATCTAGATGTAGCGACCAATGGGGATGTAAGCAAATCATCTAGATGTAGCGACCAATGAGGACGTAAGCAAATCATCTGGATGTAGCGACCAATGGGGACGTAAGCAAATCATTTGGATGTAGCGACCAATGGGGATGTAAGCAAATCATCTGGATGTAGCGACCAATGGGGATGTAAGCAAATCATCTAGATGTAGCGACCAATGGGGATGTAAGCAAATCATCTAGATGTAGGGACCAATAAGGATGTAAGCAAATCATCTAGATGTAGCGACCAATGGGGATGTAAGCAAATCATCTAGATGTAGCGACCAATGGGAATGTAAGCAAATCATCTGGATGTAGCGACCAATGGGGATGTAAGCAAAGCATCTAGATGTAGCGACCAATGGGAATGTAAGCAAATCATCTAGATGTAGCGACCAATGGGGATGTAAGCAAATCATCTGGATGTAGCGACCAATGGGGATGTAAGCAAATCATCTAGATGTAGCGACCAATGGGGATGTAAGCAAATCATCTGGATGTAGCGACCAATGGGGACGTAAGCAAATCATCTAGATGTAGCGACCAATGGGGATGTAAGCAAATCATCTAGATGTAGCGACCAATGGGGACGTAAGCAAATCATCTAGATGTAGCGACCAATGGGGACGTAAGCAAATCATCTAGATGTAGCGACCAATGGGGATGTAAGCAAATCATCTAGATGTAGCGACCAATGAGGACGTAAGCAAATCATCTGGATGTAGCGACCAATGGGGACGTAAGCAAATCATTTGGATGTAGCGACCAATGGGGATGTAAGCAAATCATCTGGATGTAGCGACCAATGGGGATGTAAGCAAATCATCTAGATGTAGCGACCAATGGGGATGTAAGCAAATCATCTAGATGTAGGGACCAATAAGGATGTAAGCAATTCATCTAGATGTAGCGACCAATGGGAATGTAAGCAAATCATCTAGATGTAGCGACCAATGAGGATGTAAGCAAATCACCTAGATGTAGCGACCAATGGAGATGTAAGCAAATCATCTGGATGTAGCGACCAATGGGGATGTAAGCAAATCATCTGGATGTAGCGACCAATGGGGATGTAAGCAAATCATCTGGATGTAGCGACCAATGGGTATGTAAGCTGATCATCTGGATGAAGCGACCAATGGGGATGTAAGCAAATCATCTGGATGTAGCGACAATGGGAATGTAAGCAACTCATCTGGATGTAGCGACCAATGGGGATGTAAGCAAATCATATGGATGTAGCGACCAATGGGGATGTAAGCAAATCATCTGGATGTAGCGACCAATGGGGATGTTGCAAGAAGAGCAATGAGGATGTAATAAAATGGGAAATAGAGAATAGAAATAGAGATGTTAAGATGTAAATAGAGGTGTGAAGATGTAAATAGAGATGTGAAGATGTAAATAGAGATGTGAAGATGTAAATAGAGATGTGAAGATGTAAATAGAGATGTAAAGATTTAAATAGAGATGTGAAGATGTAAATAGAGATGTGAAGATCTAAATAGAGATGTGAAGATGTAAATAGAGATGTGAAGATGTAAATAGAGGTGTGAAGATCTAAATAGAGGTGTGAAGATGTAAATAGAGATGTGAAGATGTAAATAGAGGTGTGAAGATCTAAATAGAGGTGTGAAGATGTAAATAGAGATGTGAAGATGTAAATAGAGGTGTAAAGATCTAAATAGAGGTGTGAAGATGTAAATAGAGATGTGAAGATGTAAATAGAGATGTGAAGATGTAATAAGAGATGTGAAGATGTAAATAGAGATGTGAAGATGTAAATAGAGATGTGAAGATGTAAATAGAGATGTGAAGATGTAAATAGAGATGTGAAGATGTAAATAGAGATGTGAAGATCTAAATAGAAATGTGAAGATGTAAATAGAGATGTGAAGATCTAAATAGAGATGTGAAGATGTAAATAGAGATATGAAGATGTAAATAGAGATGTGAAGATCTAAATAGAGATGTGAAGATCTAAATAGAGATGTGAAGATCTAAATAGAGATGTGAAGATGTAAATAGAGATGTGAAGATGTAAATAGAGGTGTGAAGATGTAAATAGAGATGTGAAGATCTAAATAGAGATGTGAAGATGTAAATAGAGATCTGAAGATGTAAATAGAGATGTGAAGATGTAAATAGAGATGTGAAGATGTAAATAGTGATGTGAAGATGTAAATAGAGGTGTGAAGATCTAAATAGAGATGTGAAGATGTAAATAGAGGTGTGAAGATGTAAATAGAGATGTGAAGATCTAAATAGAGATGTGAAGATGTAAATAGAGGTGTGAAGATGTAAATAGAGATGTGAAGATCTAAATAGAGATGTGAAGATCTAAATAGAGATGTGAAGATCTAAATAGAGATGTGAAGATGTAAATAGAGGTGTGAAGATGTAAATAGAGATGTGAAGATGTAAATAGAGGTGTGAAGATGTAAATAGAGGTGTGAAGATGTAAATAGAGGTGTGAAGATGTAAATAGAGGTGTGAAGATGTAAATAGAGGTGTGAAGATGTAAATAGAGATGTGAAGATGTAAATAGAGATGTGAAGATGTAAATAGAGATGTGAAGATCTAAATAGAGATGTGAAGATCTAAATAGAGATGTGAAGATGTAAATAGAGGTGTGAAGATGTAAATAGAGGTGTGAAGATGTAAATAGAGATGTGAAGATGTAAATAGAGATGTGAAGATGTAAATAGAGATGTGAAGATGTAAATAGAGATGTGAAGATGTAAATAGAGATGTGAAGATCTAAATAGAGATGTGAAGATGTAAATAGAGATGTGAAGATGTAAATAGAGATGTGAAGATGTAAATAGAGATGTGAAGATGTAAATAGAGGTGTGAAGATCTAAATAGAGATGTGAAGATCTAAATAGAGATGTGAAGATCTAAATAGAGATGTGAAGATGTAAATAGAGATGTGAAGATGTAAATAGAGGTGTGAAGATCTAAATAGAGATGTGAAGATCTAAATAGAGATGTGAAGATCTAAATAGAGATGTGAAGATGTAAATAGAGATGTGAAGATGTAATGAACATACAATTGGGATAAATGAAGTAGACACTATGATGCTGTTACTAGAATAGCTGTGAGAGTATAACAATGTTATATTTTATACAGTTACAAAAACAAAGTTGAGGGTTACAGAATTGAAATCAATAAGGTTCTATGTTTTTTCCCCAGTACCATCTCTATCTTTAATCTGATGTTTTGGTTTTAATGTTTGCCTTTTTCTAATGTCTGCCTCGTTCTAATGTCTGCCTCGTTCTAATGTGTTTCTCGCGTGTCTAACTGGTCCACAGACTCAACACCAAAGTCTTACAAATCTTCTGGTAAATCAAAACCACGTGATACTAATCCATGACACATCTACCGTAACTAGCCCCTACCTCTGACGTTTGCAAGCTGCGGCCTAGATCTGTAAAGAAGTGACCTTATGGGTTTCTATTAGTGCGGGTGTGTGTGGGTGAGTATGAGCGTGTGTTGATGCAGATCTATCTGGCGACCTACTTTGTCTTGAAGTCCTCGAACCAAAGCTGACCACAGAGCCGGTCATTCTCTACTTCCGTCCCGTTATCACGTTCTGAGTTCGCTGGGATGTTAGGACACTACTTGGATAAGTCTTATCTCCTTCACAGCGACTCTTCTTTTTGTATTCTTTAAGTCGGTCTGTCACTTGACCTGAAATTGTTGTCAGTGTTCACGTTTCTTTTTGTATTCTTTAAGTCGGTCTGTCGCTTGACCTGAAATTGTTGTCAGTGTTCACGTTTCTTTTTGTATTCTTTAAGTCGGTCTGTCACTTGACCTGAAATTGTTGTCAGTGTTCACGTTTCTTTTTAAGCCTTACGTTTTTAACTCTTTACTTCCGTAATTAATTTGCAACGTACTGACAGAATTGTTCATTTTTCATATGTGTACATTCCACCCTGTTATCATTAAACTCGAACATTTTTTTCTTTGTAATCAGAAGACGTTACTTTTGGTATAGAATTATAGGAGAATGCATGCTGTTTTTATATTACACTAATTACAGTTTATAAAACCAAAAATTAATTTCATTGAATGGAGTCAAATCAACGATGGTATCGTTGAATAGGAGAGAACGAGTTAACTTTTATGACATGAATATCCTAACTAGTCAATGTAATTATTGTGAATCTAATGACAGATACATCATAACGTGTGAATGGGAATTGTTTTGGACATTATGACAGGCCAAGTAAAACTTGAAAGGGTTATTATCTTAAGAGAGAAGAAATGGTAATGATCAGTAGTGATCACATGATGGCTAGTCATATACACTAGAAAAATGTGTAAGTCATCTTCTGACTCTAGTTTGAGTATTTGTCTTTGAGAAAGCAAGCAGTTATTTCATAGGTAGGCTTTAGAAAGTTTGTATCTATAAAGCTTTATAGTTTAGCCTTGTTGACCTAAAGCCGATATTACAATCAAATGTTCTATGCTAACTGAGTTACCTTTCTAGAACTCATGAAATGAACAAATGAAAATATTAGAAAGGCGTTGAGAACAATAAACTCTATATTTAATATATTAGTAAATAATTAAAGTACACTTGCTCAAGCAGTTGTCGCAGGTTCACTTGTTTTTAGTCTATCTTATTGCGCTTTAGTGAGTTGTGTGAATAGAGAGCGTGCCAAATGTAACTACTGAACAGGAGTTAAATAGGACCGAAAGTAAGGTCTTAGAGGGGACATGGAGAGTTTTTAGTCAGTTAGGGTTAGTCAGAAGAAATCAGTCAAGTACAGAAGTAGTAGAAAGTTGTTATATTCATCTAATATCTTCATGCAAGTTGGAGTTATGTCATGTCATGTCATGTCACGTTCACAAGTAGTTCCTCGTTCCTGTTGTTAGTCCAGTCTTTGGGCTCAATGCTATTTATGAAGGATATGCCTACCAGGCCTACAAGCATTTTACAAATTAATGTCATGATAATTAACATCAGTGACAGAGGTCATTGATGTGTTCAATGTTAACTTGTTGAAGTGGTCATTGAACAAAGATTCTCTCGTTCCTGGCCACTTGGACAAATTCTTTACTTTGGTCGAGGCTTGCAAAGGATTTCCGCGCGATTCTTTTTAGACACATTTCCAAGTCTTGTCCAAACATTGGACACACTAGCCTCTAAAGAATGTACTCAAAGTTAAGAACAAAACAATGCAAACCGTGAACGCTGCAGTGGGTTCAGGTGACCGCTGCCGTGGGTCCAAGTGACCGAATTTTCTGGCGGACATTAGAGAGAGAGAAAGGTGGAGAGTTGATTTGTTCTACTTTTTAAAACACATGCGCCCATAATAAAACAAAGAAGAAGTGTCTCTATGACATTAGATCTAGGTGTTCGTGATAATGACATATGGCATATTCTACAAAATGGATTGTCCAGCGGGAAAAAAAATGAACCACGGGGCAGACATAAGTTCAAAAATGTTATTATGCATCTATCATCCATAGAAACCACGTGTCCATCCATTAATCACTCGCCATGTTTTTTGAGGGGGAGGGAAGTTATTTCTGACACATACTGAGAGTTTTGTATAGGCTAGTGAGTCGCCTTTTCTATACATATTTATGTCGTGTAAATCATAACGACCTCATGGATAATTTATACCTTAATAATAAATATATCTATTTATAAAGAAATCCACTTTTAAGGTATACTGATGTATGAAAACGCGACAGGAAGCTCTTTAAAGTCAACATTAACAGTTGGGTAAAAGTGGCACTGGACAGATCCACATGGAGGGCGAGCATAAAGGAAAGGTCACAGTTTGCAGATGCCATACACAACAGAAGTAATAAGAAGGTGAGAGTGCAACATCTTCTGGTGGTTACAGATGTCAAACCCGTGACCGCAGCTGTGTAACATTTGATTGGCCTCTTTAGTACACACAAGATGTTGCTAAAGAAAGGCGTAGCATGGCATATAGAATATTTACTGTATTTAAAACAATACAACTCCCTACAAGCTTGACGTCTAGTGCCTCCTTAGGCATACAGTGACAACATCTTGCTCTCCAGTGTCTCTTAAAATAAATGAAGACTAAGCTAGAGTTCACTCCCTTGTATTTCCCAGTTAAGTTGTTTTATTGCTTATCTCCCTTGCCCCACGAGTCGATGAGATGCGAGAGAGGGGTGGGGGTCCCACGGATGAGTCGACGTATCAGAGAATGAAGATCGTTTTGTGTCACGTGTCTATCTACGCCATCGCCGGCTCCACTTTCTCTTGGTGAATGCTCGTCTCACGAAATTCACGAGTCGCTGACGGGTAAATAGCCGCTACCACCCGTACAGCCTGGCTATTTGTCTACACGCAGATAACTGGCGTAATGAAAGCGTAGCTACAAGTTGAGTGTCGGGTTTGCGTGGAGAATACGACCTCTTTGGTCTGGGGTTTGAATCGTACTTCAGCCGAGGTCTTGTGTATTACTTCTGATAAAGTAAATTTCTACACAGCAGATTTCCAAACATTGCACAATATTTGGCCGAGATACGCCATGATACTCGTTGTACGCCCTGATATACAAGGATGCATCATAATACGCCATGATACGCATTAATATGCCATGATACGCATTAATATCCCATAATACGACATGATACGCCATGATATGAATTAATATGCCATGATATGCATTAATACACCATGATACACAATTATACGCTATGAGTTATAATATATTTGTTTAAAGTCAACCTCACTACACTTCACTAGAACATGCGGCTCCTTTAGCCCAACCTTCAGCCCATCCTTCAGCCCAGCCTTCATCCCAACCTTCAGTCCAGCCTTCAGCCCAACCTTCAGCCCAACCTTCAGTCCAGCCTTCAGCACAACCTTCAGTCCAACCTTTAGCCCAACCTTCAGCCCAACCTTCAGTCCAGCCTTCAGTCCAACCTTCAGTCCAACATTCAGCCCAACCTTCAGTCCAGCCTCCAGTCCAACCTTCAGTCCAGCCTTCAGTCCAACCTTCAGTCCAACCTTCAGCCCAACCTTCAGTCCAGCCTTCAGTCCAGCCTTCAGCCCAACCTTCAGTTCAGCCTTCAGCCCAACCTTCAGTCCAGCCTTCAGGCCAACCTTCAGTCCAACCTTAAGCCCAACCTTCAGTCAAACCTTCAGTCCAACCTTCAGTCCAACCTTCAGCCCAACCTTCAGCCCAACCTTCAGTTCAGCCTTCAGCCCAACCTTCAGCCCAACCTTCAGTCCAGCCTTCAGTCCAACCTTCAGTCCAACCTTCAGTCCAGCCTTCAGCCCAGCCTTCAGTCCAGCCTTCAGCCCAACCTTCAGTTCAGCCTTCAGCCCGACCTTCAGTCCAACCTTCAGGCCAACCTTCAGTCCAACCTTCAGTCAAACCTTCAGTCCAACCTTCAGTCCAACCTTCAGTCCAACCTTCAGCCCAACCTTCAGTCCAACCTTCAGCCCAACCTTCAGCCCAACCTTCAGTCCAGCCTTCAGCCCAACCTTCAGTCCAACCTTCAGCCCAACCTTCAGTCAAACCTTCAGTCCAACCTTCAGTCCAACCTTCAGCCCAACCTTCAGTCCAACCTTCAGCCCAACCTTCAGCCCAACCTTCAGTCCACTCTACAATTTTAACAACACACAAAGGCACACACACACAAACTCACTACAATAATTGTCTAAGGGATTCCAAAATGTTACAAGTTAGACTGAACCGTGTAAATGAGGTTTGTCTAAGTTATTTTTGAAACACTGTATCGATTTTCTCAAATACTACGACTCAATCATTATCATTAGTATTACACAGTGAAAGCCTCATTCTAGTCTGTACTTTTTTTTTTTGGTCGATTTCCTCTTTTAACTTACACTTTCGTTTAAACATAAAGTCAACAACAACAAAAAAAAAAAAAAAAGGAAAACCTCTGAATGATTGATTTCAAGCAGTAACCAGACGAAGTATCACTGGCTCCTCCAAGTTATCCTGGCTCCTCGTGCTAATAACGTGAATGGCGTGGGTTCGATCAAGGCCATTCGTTATAGAAGGCCTCAACACTGAGGTCTGTACCACGTGGCAACGAGTTATTGATCTAAACTGCCCACAGCTTTTGACGTTTCAGGTCAGTGGTCAGACCTTCTATTACGATTAGTCTCGGTTTGATCCCCGGGCTACTAGCCAATTGTTATTATTATTTTTTATTAGTTTTTATTTTAAATGACACAATATGAATGTTTAGTTTATTTAATTAAACTATGAAATGATTTTTTTTCTAGTATTACTCGAAAGATCAGTTACTGTTAACAACTTTCAATACTCCATAACAAAGAAAAAAATGTTTTACATATGTTTAAAAAAAAAAAAAAAAAAAAAGAACACTTAACTGGTTATTTCCGTTTCCGGTCAAGGGAAGCTACTCTGTGTAAAATTTCACAGAACTCTGTGGCCAGGTTTTTCTTTTCAAGTAAATTAAGTTTCTGAAACTCCTGAACATCCTGTATTATGCAAACACCTCCCTCTTTACTTATCTTTCTTTCCTCCCATGGCTGCTGGTGCCGTTCTTTTCATTTTCTTTTTCCCCTTCTCACGAAATCCAATTTTCTAGGCATTCGTCAGTTCGCACGTCCCCTGCCCAGTCTAAATACAAACTTAATACTAGTCAATACGTGTTTAGACAGCGTTAATACTGCAATCTTGTCCACGAGTTTCAAAGGGATATAACTCTTGCCATCTGTTTAGCAGTGCATTACCACAGAATACATCTTTCAACCTTTATAGTTTTGTTTCCCACTTGGAATGCTACTAACATGCTCTTGTTTAATTCTCAGTGTGTCAACGGTGAACCTTTTATAAGCACTTTTCACTTTGTTGTTTTAATCGGTGACTTGTTCCTTGGTTTTAGAGAAGTGACGTTAAATGTCTCACACTTCATGACTGTCACTAGCATCTTTGCCTTGAGTTCTTCATTGATTGATTGATTGCCTGTTAGCTTGATTGATTCATCTGTGTGTTTAATGACTTTTGATTGATTGGTTGATTGATTTACTAATTTAATGATTGATTATTTAAATACACATATGAATGATTTATAAGTTGATTATTTAATTGATTTATTTATCGGTTGATTGATCGTTCAATTGATCGATTGATTGATTGGTTTATAAAGTGATTGGCCCATGGTTTGGTTGACTGATCGACGGATAGATTGAGTGACTGGTTTATTAACTGATTGATTAGTTGACTTATTGATTCAGTTATTAATTCCTGATGTTTTGATTTCTATGCTCTGCTGTCCAGTCACGAGCCATGGCCAACTATTTCTGCAAAATGATTCGAACTCAGTACACACACGAAACTCTGTAGACTCAATCCACTCTACCAGTCACACAGCCTCGTTTTACTTAATCTTACCTACATATACACTTACACAATACACACACACACGCTCCTTCACATCCAAGTGTCAGCCCTCAGTCTGTCTCGGCTAATATTCACCTCGAGCTACGCTCCCTCACATCCAAGTGCCAGCCCTCAGTCTGTCTCGGCTAATATTAACCTCGAGCTAGCAGACTATTTCCAAGTTCAATTATTCATTTGCTACTGAGGTAGGAATTCGGGAAAACTCAATTTCCCGCCAAACGATTTTTTTCTTCACATTTGTGTCTTTTGGTCTGGAAACGTACGAAATAATTTCAAACTTGAAGGGAATACTTCTTCTTATAAAGTGACCAATGTGACACTGCAGCTATACGGTACATGGTGGGGAGTTTCAAGACAAATAGTCAACATGGTCAACATGGATATCATGATTTACATGGTTAGCATGGTCAGCATGGTTTACAATGTCAACATGCTCAATATGGTGAACATAATCAAGAAGGTCAACAAGGTCAGCATGGTCAACAAGGTCAGCATGGTCAGCAAGGTAAACATGGTCAACATAGTCAACATGATCAATATAGTCAAAATGATCAACATGGTCAACAAGTTCAACATAGTCAACATGATAAATGTGACAGGTTAGCGAAAGTGACGTGTATTTGGCTGGTTTAAAGTCTAGGGGATGATTATTTTCGAAATTATTACGGGTAGAGGATCGCCGGTGATACAGTTCTTGTGGAGTATCAATCCAAAGTTCTGATATCTGTAGTGGGCACAGTGGTACTGCGGACAGAGCTGATCTGCCGTGGGCAGCGTCGTCAACAGGATAAGTCCAGTGAGTTACGGAGTTCAGGCGGAGCTATGACGTCTTGCACAGACTCTGGGTCTATAGGGACGTCGTACCTAATAAGTTGACAGGTGGGCTGTCGAATAGGCAGGCAAGTAGAGCCGATAGCGCCAAGTGGTAGAGTTGAGAAGATCCCAGTAGGCAGGAGATGATACTCAATAGCAAGTAGGCAGGTAAATAGGCAGACACCTGAGGGAATCTGCGGATAAATAAAGACAAGTTAGGATATGTCTCTCATGCATCTTATCGATGCACTCGACTGAGGTGCATTCGTCAGATTGGTAAAATTGCTTTAGAGCACAATGGGGAGATGATGACAAATGGAATCGGAAAACAGATGGCTGATAGTGGCAATATAAAAATGTACATAAAAGGGGAAATAATAATCTCAAATAGAAGAGAAAAAGTTGGGGAAAAGGGCGGTGGTCAGAGACCGTGACGGTTTGTTTACATACGACCGTCGGCCGAGAACAATGGAGCGAGCTAGAATGTAAAGGGTGTCCGTTCAAGGGGCGCCAATCTCGTTAGAGTAAAATGAGTAAAGGGGAGATAATTCATATATCTTCTCTAAGCGCAGTATAAGGGCGCTAGTAAAACTATCAAGGCAGTCAGCCGAGATAAAGGAAATAAAATAAAATGTGCAAATATATACATGGTTGCATCAACGATCAATTAAGCAACGTAGCATAAATAGATTAATGCAATACATAAATAAATACATACGCTATGTTTATGTTTTCTACTTACGACAGTGAGAAATACACAATGCACTAATTAAATATAAATGAAATAATAAAAT